>JAVIAB010000092.1:175665163-176205163 GCA_032433765.1 Megaustenia siamemsis | reverse complement strand
TAGTAAGGTTACTTCCTAATTCTTGAACTGGTTCTCCATCAGTCTCTAATTGCTTCGGTCTCTAACCGGCTCTGTCCCTCTCTAACTTAGCCAGTGGAATCATCCGAATTACTGACTCATCTCCCAAACAAAAAAAGGTAGCTGTAGTCCCTATCATAGCAGTCTCAGCACACGTCAAAAGACATAAGGCGAAACCGCACAGAAAGTGAACACAGCCAACTGTTCACTGCAATACGATATCATCCTTCATCGTAAACAATTGGAATATCGAAACATGATCAAAACGGATGAAACACACAGCTCACGGTGTGCATAGAGCACCTCCTAACTCAGTAGCTCATGCAACAAGCTGGACTTGGAATATGAGGAAACTGCAACAAGGAACACTTCCACACATAGTCTTCAATGGTTCCTGCCGCCTATCCACCATATTGACCGGAAGTTCACATCCTCCTGAAAATGATGATCGTCAATTTTTTTAAAATGTATAGCGCTTGATGATGTTAGGACATCGTTTTTGACTCCAATTCCGAACATATAAAACACAGTCGTCGGATTATACCCGTCGCACATCAAATAACAGACCGTAAAGATTAGCGTATGACCAGTCTAGGGATACTCTTTCCGAAATAATAATAATTTTTTTTTTATTTCTTGCTTTGATAAATTTCTTGAGTTGATAACAATAAATTGTAAGTTTGACACAAGGGATCCTGTTACAAATCCTAACACATAGACTGTAATAACAAACATGTTTGACACAATGGATCTTGTTATAAATCCTAACACATAGACTGTAATAACAAGCATGTTTGACACAATGGATCCTGTTACAAATCCTAACACAGAGACTGTAATAACAAACATGTTTGACACAATGGATCCTGTTACAAATCCTAACACATAGACTGTAATAACAAACATGTTTGACACAATCTCTGATGCAATCTCTGGAAGTCACAGACTTATCACGAGAAGAACTGACAATCCAAACTCCTATTTCAAATAGCTACAGGAAAAACGCTTCAAAAACACACAGAATGTCTACCGAGTTAATCAATGTTTTAGAAACACTTTGTTGATTTAATTTCAATGGCAAATCTTTCTTATCTGACGAAGAACAAAGCTGAAGAGTAGGTGATTTCCGTTTCTTTCTAACATGACAGCCATTGTTGTGCTTCCCGTGAAAGTGGCGTACATAAATCTCACTATCGAACCACAATAATGTGCTCAGGATTAACTCTTTGAGTTCATAAGATTCAGTTACGCGGTCTTTCTGTGATCTTCTATGATCTGCTTTATTATTCAATGAGCTTCTTTGACCTTCTTGTAACACGAAAAAGAGACAGTCGTTACGGTATTTTCATATTACCGGGGGGAGGGGGGAGGGGGGGGGGAGGAGAAGAGAGAACTTGTAGGGCCGGAGAATAAGGCCGCTTGTCCAGTACAGTCGCTACGAGGTGTTTGGGTTTGAGTTTTTATTTTACCCTCGATAGAAAAAAAAACAACTTTTGACCCTACCGGGATTCGAAACCGTCGATCGATAATGTTAGCTATTACATAAGGTCAGTAGACTACTCTCAATCCGTCACTATTCTACCAGGAATCGAACAATGCTAGCTATTACACAACGTCAGTAGACTACACACAATCTGTCACTATTCTACCAGGAATCGGACAATGCTAGCTATTACACAACGTCAGTAGACTACACTCAATCCGTCATTATCCTACCAGGAATCGGACAATGTTAGCTATTACACAACGTCAGTAGACTACTCTCAATCCGTCATTATCCTACCAGGAATCGAACAATGTTAGCTATTACACAACGTCAGTAGACTACTCTCAATCCGTCATTATCCTACCAGGAATCGGACAATGCTAGCTATTACACAACGTCAGTAGACTACACTCAATCTGTCACTATTCTACCAGGAATCGGACAATGCTAGCTATTACACAACGTCAGTAGACTACACTCAATCCGTCATTATCCTACCAGGAATCGAACAATGTTAGCTATTACACAACGTCAGCAGACTACTCTCAATCCGTCATTATCCTACCAGGAATCGAACAATGTTAGCTATTACATAACGTCAGTATACTACACTCAATCTGTCACTATTCTACCAGGAATCGGACAATGCTAGCTATTACACAACGTCAGTAGACTACACTCAATCCGTCATTATCCTACCAGGAATCGAACAATGTTAGCTATTACACAACGTCAGTAGACTACACTCAATCCGTCATTATCCTACCAGGAATCGAACAATGTTAGCTTTTACATAACGTCAGTAGACTACACTCAATCTGTCACTATTCTGCCATAATGGTATTTGCAGCTTGTTCTCCCCCCACTGTGCCCTACAAAATGCAATCTCCCCAGAAGTATTGTCATAGATAGCAACAGAATGGCTAATTTCTCTAATGCCTTCTCTTTGTTGAAACATCGTTTGAAGTTAGAATATTTTTTTTGAGAGAGAAACATTGCTGTAAAAAATATAAAGTATAATTTGAGAACCTTGAAGCATAGTACAATCCATTATGTGAAGAGAACAGGGACAGTATCATGAGCTGAAATATGAGAACATATCTAATAGTTTTGTTCGTTTCTTTTTTGTATTGCGACACAGGACACTTTTTTTATGAGGTTTCATACAAAAAGGTTGAAGTTTCTGTTTTATGTAATGTTATATGAACAATGTACTGGGAAGTGATGTATCAAAGATTGTTCAGTTGTTCCTGTTTGTAAGCATGGCTGGAGATGAAAAGCTTAAAGTTCAGAGAGATGAGATAATCTCCCACCAGTATCACATCGACATTATAAGATGGTCTGTGACCAGCAGGCGCACGGAAAATTATCTGCTCAAAGACTAAAGAAAACACTGTGAAGGTAGAAAAGTGGTTGAATTAATCTGAGAAATATCGCAACGCTTTGATAATTGTATGAGATTATCGTACGTTTTAGGTATCTTCGTGGTTGGAAGTACATGATGCGAGATCAACGGTTATAGTAAAAAAAAAAAAAAAAAGTAAAGTACCCCGTTACGCCAAGTGGCGTATAGGGAAATATGGTGATAGTGATCCAATATTTTACAGACCTTCAGCACATGATTTTTGGGGTAATGTGGTCAGTATTATACGCCCATGCTGCTTTACTTTCCCAGAAAAAAATCCGGTACCCATTTAAGGCTGGGTGAACCCGGAAGCCGTCGGTTGGGATCGAACCCTACCCCTTGTCCGTGGTAGTCCAGTTCACTAACCACTGAGCTATCGCGGCTCCCTTCAACGGTTATAGCATGAAATAAATCATACTAATGTCCCATTCCTCCATTTATCGAAAATTCACAAGAGTAAGAAACTATACCTCGGGACAGATGTTCTCAAACTATGATAGTTAATATGATCAATATTTCACTTGAAATTAACGTTTGTGTTGTATGTAATTCGATTAGTTAATTAAGTGTTCAGTTATGTTTAGGTTATTTATGTCATCGTTAATTTGATAAGCACTTAGTTGAGCAAATAGTTGTCGCTGTGAATGGTAGGGTAATAATATACTACAATGGAAAGTCATATTCAAGATGGCAGTTTCTTTCTATTCTCAATCATCATCATCATCATCATCGAGTGCCGTCTCCGCAACGAAGGTTGGCTGCCATTGAGCACCATTCTGCTCTGTCTCTTGCTTTGATGGTGCTGTTGTCATATACTGGGTACAAATAATAATACATAAATATTATTATATGGGGAACTTCCGAGGCGATAATAGGGAATAATAGAACAAAGAAGTATGTGTTAGCACTCGGAAAAATTGACAGACAAACAACAAAATGATCAATATTTCACTTGAAAGTAGTCTACTGACGTTGTGTAATAGCTAACATTGTTCGATTCCTGGTAGGATAAAATGTAATGTTATTACGTTGTTGTTTGTCTGTCAATTTTTCCGAGTGCTAACACATACTTCTTTGTTCTATTATTTGCTGTTGTCATAGGCCGATTTGTCCATCTTTTGATGTTACTCGTCCATGTTAGACTTGATATGCCTCTGCCTCTTTTACCTTGTATTTTCCCCTCCAGGATTACTTTTAGTAGGCTGTTGTTTCTTTTAACATGGCCGAAAAATCGCATTTGTCTTGTTTGAATTGTGCTTAGTAGTTCTCTTTTTACTTTTAGTTGTTTTAAGATTTCATCGTTTGTTTTCTTTTCCTTCCATCCAATTCTACCTGTTCATCTATATATCCACATTTCAAAGGCTTCAATTCTCTGTTCTGTTTTCTTTTCTAATGTCCATGTTTCTGCACCATATAGGAATATTCAGAAGATGTAACATTTTGCTATTCTTAGTTTTAGTCCTGGTGTTATTTGTTTTGACGTTAGTCTGTTTTTCATGACATTAAAATTACTTTTTGCCATTCCTATTCTTTTCTATATTTCAGTTGTACATTTTCCATCACTGGTTATAGTATGCCCCAGGTAGTTGTAGTTCTGAACTGTCTCCAGGTCTATTCCTTCAATTTTGATATCCACTTGTGGGTTTTGAGTATTTTCTTTGTTTATGATCATAGTTTTAATCTTTTTGATATTCATATCTAGTCCATATTTTTTGCTTGTCATGTTTATTTCATTAAGTAATTGTTGTAGATCTTTAGGATTTTCTGCTAGTAGTACAGTATTGTCAGCATATCTTATGTTATTGATTATCTTTCCATTAATTTGTAGGCCTGGCATCTCTTTTATGTTTTTAAAGATTTGCTCAGTGTATAGATTGAACAAGCTTAGTGATAGGACGCATCCCTGTCTTACTTCTCTTTTATATCAATGGGTGTAGAGTTCTCTTTGTTATATTTTATTATTGCTGTTTACTGCCAGTATAGATTACATATTAGTTGTATGTCCATGTCATCTAGATTTATCTCTTTTAGGCATGCTATAAGTTGTTTGTGGTGTACTCTATCAAAAGCTTTGGTGTAGTCTATGAAGCTGGCATATATTGGTTTGTTTACTTCTGTGTACTTTTTGATTAATGTTCTCATACAGAATATGGCTTCTTTAGTCCACTATTTTTCCTAAATCCAAATTGCTGCTCATCTAATTCAGTATTGATTTTATTCTGAATTCTTCCTTGTATAACTTTTAGCAAGATTTGTGACATGGCTCATTAGGCTTATCGTTCTAAAGTCAATGCATTCAACTGCACCATTCTTTTTAGGCAATACAGTGAAAGTTGATGTTTTTAGTTCATTTGGTATGTATCCTGTGTGGTATATGTCGTTGCATATGTCTGTAATCACTAGAATGCCAAAATCATCTGGTCCCTGTATCATCTCTATCTGTATACTGTCAGGTCCTGCTGCTTTTCCCTTTTTCATTGTTTTTATAGCTTTTCCACCTCAGATTTTAAGATTTTATAGCCTGATGTACATTTTATAACTGGTTTCTTGTCCCTTTGATCATTAAATAGTTCTGTTATATATTCCTGCCATCTAACTATATTATCTTTATTGTCTGCATTTTTCCTTTATTGTCTGCAATGGATCCACATTCTGTGGCTTTTTTTTTTTATTAATATTAGTCATTCTCTTTATTTCTGTGTGCATTCCTCTTAAGTCTTGTTTGCTTACCATAGTTTTATTTCTATACATTTTTGGCTGAGACAGTCTTCTTTTGCCTTTTTGCACATGTTGCGTATTTCATTATCTATTTTATTGTATTGGGCAGTGTTCTTCGCGTATCGCCTTACATCCATTTTTTCTAAGACGGTGTTAGTTATCCATTTTTGTTTTTTGTTCTTTTCTCTCTTGGGTAAGGTGTCGCAGGTTTTTTGCATGCTTTTCTTTATGCATTGCCATTTGGTTGTTACTTTTTCATCAGGATTTTCTCTTCTGTATTGTTCAATTCCTTCTTCTAGCAGCTTCTGGTATGTGTTCTTTACTTGTATTGTATAGGTATCTTTAATATCTTTTTGATTTAAAGCTGTTATATCTAGTGGATTTGTTGATGAATTAGACTTTTGCTTGTTTCTCTTTAGTTTGATTTTCATTTTAATCATTACAGGATTGTGATCTGAATTAATATCTGTTCATGGGTAGGTTGTAGCTTCTTTTACGCTGTTACGGAATCTTTCTTTTATCATTATGTAATCTATTTGGTTTCTCTTTTTGTCTCCAGGGCTTTTCCATGTGTATGGTTTCCTTTTTTCTTGCTCAAAGTAGGTGTTACAAATTATCAGCCTGTTTTCTTCACAGATAGGTGCATATGTCTGTATTATTGCTATGTCGAATGGTTTTGCTTTCAACTTGAGTAGTATAATCCTATCACTGTATGCCCAGTGGTTACCTATATTTTTTTGTAACTCTCTTTTTATCAGTATTCCTACCCCCCCCCTTTTTTGATGTTTTCATCCTCTAAGTACCCACATTCCTTCCATCTTGTCCTTAATATGCCTAAAATATCTATATTTATTCGTTCTGCTTCTTGAATCAGATTTTCCAATTTCCCTCCTTGATATAGAGTCCTAACATTCCAAGTATTTATTTTAAGATCTTTTCTCCAACATAAGTTCGAATTCCTCTCCATAGCTTCCTCTGGACTAATACGTGATAAGGCTCCTATCTCTCGTACATATTCTCAAGAGTAACGTATTAAACATGTCTCATGGTTGCAAACTCTAACTACTTCCATGGAAAGTCACGAGGTGAAATGAAGTCATCTCCGAACATTGCGTGTTGAAGATTGATACACCAACCGTGAGGTGCAGGATAGAAATAATAATAATTGTAAAAAATAATAATAATAATAATAATAATAATAATAATAATAATAATAGCAAGTTTGCTAACTGGAAAGTTTAATCAAGATCGAAGAAAGTGATGATAACACAAGCAGTAAAAAGGTGTATGGAGAATATATGTGTTTCCTCTAGGTGTATGGAGAGTATGTGTTTCCTCTAGGTGTATAGAGAGTATGTGTTTCCTCTAGGTGTATGGAGAGTATGTGTTTCCTCTAGGTGTATGGAGATTATGTGTTTCCTCTAGGTGTATGGAGAGTATGTGTTTCCTCTAGGTGTATGGAGAGTATGTGTTTCCTCTAGGTGTATGGAGAGTGTGTGTTTCCTCTAGGTGTATGGAGAGTATGTGTTTCCTCTAGGTGTATGGAGAGTATGTGTTTCCTCTAGGTGTATGGAGAGTATGTGTTTCCTCTAGGTGTATGGAGAGTATGTATTTCCTCTAGGTGTATGGAGAGTATGTGTTTCCTCTAGTTGTATAGAGAGTATGTGTTTCCTCTAGGTGTATGGAGAGTATGTGTTTCCTCGAGTTGTATAGAGAGTATGTGTTTCCTCTAGGTGTATGGAGAGTATGTGTTTCCTCTAGTTGTATAGAGAGTATGTGTTTCCTCTAGGTGTATAGAGTGTATGTGTTTCCTCGAGGTGTATTGAGAGTATGTGTTTCCTCTAGTGGTATAGAGAGTATGTGTTTCCTCTAGTTGTATAGAGAGTATGTGTTTCCTCGAGGTGTATTGAGAGTATGTGTTTCCTCTAGTGGTATAGAGAGTATGTGTTTCCTCTAGTTGTATAGAGAGTATGTGTTTCCTCTAGGTGTATGGAGAGTATGTGTTTCCTCTAGGTGTATGGAGAGTATGTGTTTCCTCTAGTTGTATAGAGAGTATGTGTTTCCTCTAGGTGTATGGAGAGTATGTGTTTCCTCTAGTTGTATAGAGAGTATGTGTTTCCTCTAGGTGTATGGAGAGTATGTGTTTCCTCTAGTTGTATAGAGAGTATGTGTTGCCTCTAGGTGTATGGAGAGTATGTGTTTCCTCTAGGTGTATGGAGATTATGTGTTTCCTCTAGGTGTATGGAGAGTATGTGTTTCCTCTAGGTGTATGGAGAGTATGTGTTTCCTCTAGGTGTATGGAGAGTGTGTGTTTCCTCTAGGTGTATGGAGAGTATGTGTTTCCTCTAGGTGTATGGAGAGTATGTGTTTCCTCTAGGTGTATGGAGAGTATGTGTTTCCTCTAGGTGTATGGAGAGTATGTGTTTCCTCTAGGTGTATGGAGAGTATGTGTTTCCTCTAGTTGTATAGAGAGTATGTGTTTCCTCTAGGTGTATGGAGAGTATGTGTTTCCTCGAGTTGTATAGAGAGTATGTGTTTCCTCTAGGTGTATGGAGAGTATGTGTTTCCTCTAGTTGTATAGAGAGTATGTGTTTCCTCTAGGTGTATAGAGAGTATGTGTTTCCTCGAGGTGTATTGAGAGTATGAGTTTCCTCTAGTGGTATAGAGAGTATGTGTTTCCTCTAGTTGTATAGAGAGTATGTGTTTCCTCGAGGTGTATTGAGAGTATGTGTTTCCTCTAGTGGTATAGAGTATGTGTTTCCTCTAGTTGTATAGAGAGTATGTGTTTCCTCTAGGTGTATGGAGAGTATGTGTTTCCTCTAGGTGTATGGAGAGTATGTGTTTCCTCTAGTTGTATAGAGAGTATGTGTTTCCTCTAGGTGTATGGAGAGTATGTGTTTCCTCTAGTTGTATAGAGAGTATGTGTTTCCTCTAGGTGTATGGAGAGTATGTGTTTCCTCTAGTTGTATAGAGAGTATGTGTTTCCTCTAGGTGTATAGAGAGTATGTGTTTCCTCTAGGTGTATAGAGAGTATGTGTTGCCTTAAGGTGTATAGAGAGTATGTGTTGCCTGAAGGTGTATAAAGAGTATGTGTTTCATCTAGTTGTATAGAGAGTATGTGTTGCCTGAAGGTGTATAGAGAGAATGTGTTGCCTGAAGGTGTATAGAGAGTATGTGTTGCCTGAAGGTGTATAGAGAGTATGTGTTGCCTGAAGGTGTATAGAGAGTATGTGTTGCTTGAAGTTGTATGGAGAGTATGTGTTTCCTCTAGGTGTATAGAGAGTATGTGTTGCCTGAAGGTGTGTGTGGAGAGTATGTGTTGCCTGAAGGTGTATGGAGAGTATGTGTTTCCTCTAGGTGTAAAGAGAGTATATGTTTCCTCTAGGTGTATGGAGAGTATGTGTTTCCTCTAGGTGTATAGAGAGTATGTGTTTCCTCTAGGTGTATAGAGAGTATGTGAATCCTCTAGGTGTATAGAGAGTATGTGTTTCCTCTAGGTGTATGGAGAGTGTGTGTTTCCTCTAGGTATATGGAGAGTATGTGTTTCCTCTAGGTGTAAAGAGAGTATGTGTTGCCTGAAGGTGTATGGAGAGGATGTGTTTCCTCTAGGTGTATGGAGAGTATGTGTTTCCTCTAGGTGTATAGAGAGTATGTGTTGACTGAAGGTGTATGGAGAGTATGTGTTGCCTGAAGGTGTATAGAGACTATGTGTTGCCTGAAGGTGTATGGAGAGTATGTGTTGCCTGAAGGTGTGTGGAGAGTATGTGTTGCCTGATGGTGTGTGGAGAGTATGTGTTGCATGAAGGTGTATGGAGAGTATGTGTTGCCTGAAGGTGTGTGGAGAGTATGTGTTTCCTGAAGGTGTATGGAGAGTATGTGTTGCCTGAAGGTGTGTGGAGAGTATGTGTTTCCTGAAGGTGTATGGAGAGTATGTGTTGCGTGAAGGTGTGTGGAGAGTATGTGTTTCCTGAAGGTGTATGGAGAGTATGTGTTTCCTCTAGGTGTATGGAGAGTATGTGTTTCCTCTAGGTGTATAGAGAGTATATGTTGCCTGAAGGTGTATAGAGAGTATGTGTTTCCTCTAGGTGTATAGAGAGTTTGTGTTTCCTCTAGGTGTATAGAGAGTATGTGTTTCCTCCAGGTGTATGAGAGTATGTGTTTCCTCTAGGTATATAGAGAGTATGTGTTTCCTCTAGGTGTATAGAGAAGTATGTGTTTCCTCTAGGTGTATAGAGAGCATGTGTTTCCTCTAGGTGTATAGAGAGTATGTGTTTCCTCTAGGTGTATAGAGAGTATGTGTTTCCTCTAGGTGTATAGAGAGTATGTGTTTCCTCTAGGTGTATAGAGAGTATGCGTTGTCTGAAGGTGTATAGAGAGTATGCGTTGCCTCAAGGTGTATGGAGAGTATGTGTTTCCTCAAGGTGTGTGGAGAGTATGTGTTGCCTCAAGGTGTGTGGAGAGTATGTGTTGCCTGAAAGTGTGTGGAGAGTATGTGTTGCCTCAAGGTGTGTGGAGAGTATGCGTTGCCTCAAGGTGTGTGGAGAGTATGTGTTGCCTCAAGGTGTGTGGAGAGTATGTGTTGCCTGAAAGTGTGTGGAGAGTATGTGTTGCTTCAAGGTGTGTGGAGAGTATGTGTTGCTTCAAGGTGTGTGGAGAGTATGTGTTGCTTCAAGGTGTGTGGAGAGTATGTGCTGCCTCAAGGTGTGTGGAGAGTATGTGTTGCTTCAAGGTGTGTGGAGAGTATGTGTTGCTTCAAGGTGTGTGGAGAGTATGTGTTGCCTGAAGGTGTGTGGAGAGTATGTGTTGCCTCAAGGTGTGTGGAGAGTAAATGTTGCCTGAAAATGTGTGGAGAGTATGTGTTACCTTAAGGTGTGTGGAGAGTAAGTGTTGCCTGAAAGTGTGTGGAGAGTATGTGCTGCCTCAAAGTGTGTGGAGAGTATGTGCTGCCTCAAAGTGTGTGGAGAGTATGTGCTGCCTCAAGGTGTGTGGAGAGTATGTGTTGCTTCAAGGTGTGTGGAGAGTATGTGTTGCTTCAAGGTGTGTGGAGAGTATGTGTTGCTTCAAGGTGTGTGGAGAGTATGTGCTGCCTCAAAGTGTGTGGAGAGTATGTGCTGCCTCAAAGTGTGTGGAGAGTATGTGCTGCCTCAAAGTGTGTGGAGAGTATGTGCTGCCTCAAGGTGTGTGGAGAGTATGTGTTGCTTCAAGGTGTGTGGAGAGTATGTGTTGCTTTAAGGTGTTTGGAGAGCTTGTGTTGTATGAAGGTGTGTGGAGAGTATGTGTTGCTTCAAGGTGTGTGGAGAGTATGTGTTGCTTTAAGGTGTTTGGAGAGCTTGTGTTGTATGAAGGTGTGTGGAGAGTATGTGCTGCCTCAAGGTGTGTGGAGAGTATGTGTTGCTTCAAGGTGTGTGGAGAGTATGTGTTGCTTCAAGGTGTGTGGAGAGTATGTGTTGCTTCAAGGTGTGTGGAGAGTATGTGTTGCTTCAAGGTGTGTGGAGAGTATGTGTTGCTTCAAGGTGTGTGGAGAGTATGTGTTGCTTCAAGGTGTGTGGAGAGTATGTGTTGCTTTAAGGTGTTTGGAGAGCTTGTGTTGTATGAAGGTGTGTGGAGAGTATGTGTTGCTTTAAGGTGTTTGGAGAGTATGTGTTGTATGAAGGTGTGTGGAGAGTATGTGTTGCTTCAAGGTGTGTGGAGAGTATGTGTTGATTCAAGGTGTTTGGAGAGTATGTGTTGTATGAAGGTGTGTGGAGAGTATGAGTTGCCTCAGGATCTCATTTTTCGTTTCGTCGAGGATTACAATGACGCCATGTTTGTAGCGACGGACAGTGGATTTGGAACTTCAGAAGTCTATCACGTTACCTAACACGTTAGGACGAACATTTATGTTGAACTTTAACCTAATTATGTGCGACATACGAATTGCTGCAATTATGTGCCACATCAAGATTGCTGCAATTATGTGCGACATCAAGATTGCTGCAATTATGTGCCACATCAAGATTGCTGCAATTATGTTCAGCAGCAAGATTGCTGCCATTATTTTGGGCATAAAAGATTGCTGCAATTATGTGCGACATAAAAGATTGCTGCAATTATGTGCGACATAAAGATTGCTGCATTTATATACGACATCAAGTTTGCTGCAATCATGTGCGAAATCAAGATTGCTGCAGTTATGTACGACATCATGATTGCTGCAATAATGTGCCACATCAAGATTGCTGCAATTATGTGCAGCAGCAAGATTGCTGCAATTATTTTGGGCATAAAAGATTGCTGCAATTATGTGCTACATAAAAGATTGCTGCAATAATGCGACATCAAAGATTGATGCAATTATGTGCGACATCAAGTTTGCTGCAATCATGTGCGACATCAAGATTGCTGCAATCATGTGCGACATCAAAATTGCTGCAGTTATGTGCGACATCAAGATTGATGCAATATGTGCGACGTCAAGATTGCTGCAATCATGTGTGACAACAAGATTGTTGCAATTGCGTGCAACATCAAGATTGATGAAATTAGGTGCGACATCAAGATTGCTGCAATTATGTGCGACATAAAGACTGCTCCAATTCACGCTATGTAAAATATATCCTTCAAATATTACCCTAAATTATCATGTTGAATCATAATATCTTAGTTATCTTCATTGCAAGTTATGAAAAGCATCCTTTTGCTGCAAAAACTAATCTCTTACAGTTTTAAAAGATATATGTATATAAAATTATTTTTTCTCACTTACTTTAATTAACATATACTTTTTGAAGGCAATGCTATTAATTCATAGAAGACTCTTATTCCTGGGATATTCTATTGAGTTATTGAGTTATTTGCGGGTCATCATCATTGCACTCCGAACATGTCCATAGGTGCTCAGATCCCCTCCTCAGCAATTCCCTCAGTGTCCAGCGACTGACGACTCAGTTCTGTGTTGGTTGATAAGTCTTCTTACACGGCCACTAGTTTCTCATTTCTGGCTGTGCCCACCTTAACTCCCATTTCCATCATCCGAAGAAGTGACGTGGATCTGTGTTTGTCGAAGTCCTGTGCTCTTCCCACATCTCGGAGGGCATTGATGATGTCCGCCCGATCCATTGGTTGCCCGTCCTCAACGACAGCGCAGTTAGCCAACCTGTCCGCTCTTTCATTTCCCCGTACTCCCGCATGTCCAGGGACATAGACAAAGGTGACCTTACGTATTTTGGATTTCTGCAACGACTCTACCCATTGCATGCGTACAGAGCCAGCCTCCACTTTTTTAATCATGCTCATCGAATCACTCAATATACATGCGTGGGTGTAGTCTTGTGACTCTAACCATTTGAATGCCTTGGTCACTGCCATCGCCTCCATTGTCATGCTACTCGTGGTCATGACGTATGCACCACTGTCTTCTTTGACTATTCTGCCTGCCGAGCGTGCTGTAAATGTCCATGCACTTCTTTGGTGCCGTATTACAGATCCGTCTGTATAGATGACTGCATCTGTCTCATCGGTGTTTCGCAGATGAGACCGTTGACCTCAGCATTAACCACGACCGGGTTCTGTTCCCTACTTTTCCTGTTGAGTGTGACAATACACGAGAAAGTCCCCTTGAATGGACGTAGGCACCGTATCCACTCCTCACCAACGCAGATATTGGCAAGCCCACAGACCTGTTTTATGGATATTCTTTATTTTAATTTAGATCTGCACCTCCCATCTGATGTTATTATTACGTTAATGTATTTTACGTCATTGCAGACTAGATATTCAGTTTCTTTTAAAATTGATATTTTGGAAGGTGGTTGTATAAGAAGAAGGTGTTGGAAATGCATGGTCATGTGCTGAGAATGAATGAAGAAAGACTTACCAAAGGCATTCATGTGGAATCCATGTGGTAAATGAAATCAAGGAGACCAAGATAATCAATCTTCTTCTTCTTCTTCTATCCTTCCTCCATTGCCATTGGCGTCGAGGGGAGATACAATCTGCGATTCTTTGCTCTTCTGTTGGCCTCTTCTGGTGTTATCTCTTCTAGTGACTCTAGTATTCCCTTTATCCATCTCTTTCTCGTTCATCTTCTTAATCTGGCGTTTTCGTAGCGTTTGTTTATGGCTCTTTGAGTCATTGTTAGTTCTTTTTGTCTTGTTTTGTGGCCAAACCAATTTATCTATTGTTTCTTCATGTATTCGATGGCTGGTTCAATTTCGATTTTCTTCCTCAGGTCGGTGTTTCTTACTCTGCCCATTAAGCTGTTTCCTGTCATTCTTCTGACACATTTCATTTCGGTGGTCATTATCTTTCTTATTGTTATAGAGTCCAGCGTCCAATTCTGGCACTGATAACTCAGAGTTGGTAGAAAAATTGATTTGTATATTGCCCTTTTGCTTCCGTAGTTATTGCTTTGTTTTTCAATAGTGTTGATACTTGGCCTATAACTTGGCATGCTTTGTTACACCTTATATCTATCTCTGTCTCTTGGTTATTGTCTTGTGTTAACGTGCTACTTAGATATTTAAAATTGTCTACTTGCTTCAGAGTCGTATTATTTATTATGATGTTTAGTTTTTATTTCTTTCTCGCTATTGCCATTACTTCGGTTTTGTTTATGTTGATCTTCATGTTGTATTTTTACAAGTGTTGTTTAGGCTGTTGATTTGTTCTTACAGGTCGTCTGCAAATAGTATTTCATTTATTTCTTCTCTCTTCTGCTGTTTTCTAGTACGTATATTTCGTTCTATTTGTGTTATCGCTTGTTATTATCCTTGTTGGTATACGATAATCAATGAGCAGAATAATTACTGGGGAAGATTCAGCAATGGGACTAATGGGAAACAACCAAGAACTACAAGAACTAGAAGTAAATCGTCAATAGTGGAGAACTAAGACACATCCAACTATATATTTGCTTATAGCAAATAGTTTTCTGTCACTACGACTTCCGTCCTACATCTCTCCGGCCCGAGAGGAAAATTAATGAATTACTGTATTTTTTTTTTCGTTCGCCAGCTTTTACCTCTGACGAAGTCCCTTGAGACTAGGAACTGAATTTTTCGTGTTAATCCATTTTTCCCTGGCAGCCGTGTGCACAGGGGTCCCTCGCCTTCGTACCGACGTCGGAGGTCCTCATATTTTTTTCCGTCGATAAGTAATTGACATTTCAAGCCGGGCCTCGCTGCTGAACCAGGGGTGGTTGCCGCAGAGAGAAACCATAAATAAAAATCCCAATCGGTGTAGTCGGGATTTGAACCCACAACCTCTCTGTCTCAAGGCCGGCGTCTTGCCTCGAGACCAACCAGTCCCCCCTAATGTATATTAAGTTTTGATTGACACTTTATTTCAACACTGTTCCGTTAATTATGTCTTAGAGTTTGTGCCACCGTTTTCACATGAAATGAATTTTAATAATTGTTGCACGATAAAAGAATTATGTCTGGAAGGAAAGTCAAAGAAAATCAAAGACTACTGAAACGGTGCAATTAAAAGGCTGCTGAAGATGGTTGCACATTTTACTAGTGTGTGAAAAGTAGTTCCAATAATTGTACCATTTTTTTTTTAAAGAAGTAGAGAGTAATTATTTCTTTTTAAGTCGAATGTCTTAACCATCACTATAAAAAATCGTCTTTCTGTAATATGTAGAGCCAAAACTGTATGACATAATTTAGCGGAACAGTGTTGAAAAAAAAGTGTCAATCAACAACTTAAAATACATTAGGGGGACTGGTTGGTCTCGAGGCAAGACGCCAGCCTCGAGACAGAGAGGTTGTGGGTTCAAATCGAGACTACACCGGTTGGTGGAATTTGGAAGTGAATGCTGGACACTCAGACAATAGACAAGAAAATTATGGAAGGACGCTGTTTTTGAAAAAAAAAACAGGAACAATTAAAATAAGGTATGACGACGTTCTGAGAGAGGCAAATGTAACCCCCCAAAAATGGTATTATCAACATCAATTGGAAACAACAATCATGTTTAGCCTAGTAATGAGAAAATTCAGAGAAATGAAAACATTAGGGAACATGGATGGAAAGAACCAGAGGAAAATGGATGGAGAGAAACCATAAGGAAAATGGACGGAGGGAACCTGAGGAAAATAGATGGAGAGAACCATAAGGAAAATGGATGAAAAAACCAGTGGGAAAACGGATGGAAAGAACCAGATGAAAATGGATAGAGAGAACCAGAGGAAAATTGATATAGAGAACCAGAGGTAAAGGTAAAACAGTTTAAGAAATTAGTTTGTGTGATGGGAACAACAGAATCTGTAGACAAGTATAGAGATAGACTTTTGTGGTGATACATGGTCATCAACATCAGAAGTTCATCATCATCATCATGTAACATGTCTGCTGGCGTAGGTGATCATGTCTCTCCACAACTTTCGACATCGACAGTTATTTATCATTTCTGTTGCAGACATTCTGCCGAGCCATTCTCTGAAGCTGTCTGCTATCTTTTTTCTTTGCTTCACTCTATCTCATCGTCCCTCAATTTTCCCAGTTGTTACAATAGATTCCAGTTGTTCCCTTCTCATTACATAGCCAAAAAATGATGATTGTTTCTTCCTAATTTTGGAAATTAGCTCTCTTTTTGCTTTGGCTTCTTTCAGAATGTTTTCATTACTCTTCTTAGCTGTGCATGGTATCCTCAACATTCTTCTGTAAAACCACATTTCTACAAACTCCGGTGACTTTCTAGTCTGTTTTCCTATTGTCCATTATTCACATCCATATGTTAAGACTGGCCCCACATAACATTTTTTTTTATAAAGTACCAGAAGTTACGGTTCTTGATTATATCTAAAAAAAAATCAGTTGGTGTCTTTCTTTTATTCGTTTGCATAGACATTGTTATTTTAATGAATTTTTTTTTAACTTGAGAATACTGAACCTCAAAAGACAGGACAAAGCAAATATCGTGCAGCGAATTGAAGCTATGTCATAACGTCACATCCAAAGACTAAAGAGATGAGAACAAGTTAGAACAAAGACCGGCAACCGTTCATAAAACAAGAACAGGCCTGAGATGTATGAGGATACTTAAGGTCGGAAACTGTCACTTACTTTAGTCTTTAAACAGAACTACTTCGAGATACAATTACTGTAATGTGCAAATCATATTATTGACGAATAAACGAGACAAATCTGAAACAAGTGCAACGTTTCAAATACTTGGGCACAATAATAACATCAGATGGGAGATGCACCACAGAAATAAAAAGCAGAATAGCTCAGGCCAAAATGGCATTTCAGAAAATGAATAATATCTTATGCAACAAATCTATGTCAATAAAAATGAGAAAGAGAGTTCATCGGTGCTATATAGAACCAATTCTGACCTCTGGAAGCGAATCATGGACAGTAGACAAACAATGAAAGGACGATTAGAGGCCACTGAGATGGGATTTCTCAGAAGAATGTTGAAAGTTCCCTGGACAGCTAAAAAGACCAATGAGGAAGTTCTCAAAGAGGCCAACACAAAAAGGGAGCTCTTAAAAAACATCAGAAAGAAGCAATCAACATTTTCGGGCACATCATGAGAAGAGGAAAGTTGGAATACTTTGTTACAACTGGCAAAATAAAAGGAATGAGAGATCACGGAAGACAAAGAGAAAAAATACTGGATAGCTTGGTGTCATGACATGGAAAACAGTCAACAACAGAACTGATACGATGCACTGTAGATAGAAGATTGTGGAGGGACATGATCACCTACGCCAACCGGTATGGCACATGGTGATGATATTATTGACCGAAAGTAGAAGATTGAGGGGGGGGGGAGTTGTTTGGAATGGGAGAGAGAGAGGTGAAAGACATACAGAGAGAGAGAGAGAGAGATGAAGGAGAAAGAAAGAGAGATGGAAATTTCATTAATAAATTATAAATAGGTAGCTTATAGATTTAATCAGCGTGTCAAAATCTATTTCTATTGAATCCAAATGTTTTTCTTCAGTAATTTACTATTTTCATTCAACAATGTACACATTTTCTGCTAATATTAGAGCTGCATTGTAACTCTAATTGATCATTTCAAAGATCCAGCATGTTAAATTTACCCCATTTTGGAGTTTGTATTCATTTATTCATGCAGGTCTTCTAACTGAATGCTCATTTTGGAATATTGTTTACTGCTCCTAATGCAAAACGTCAGATTTTGAATTGTTAAAAGTGCTACATGAAAGTAAATGTTAAAACTACATGTCAACGAAAGTTGATTGTGTTGAAACGACACATGAAAACATTAAACAGGCAGGTTCATCGTGTAAGCACTTGTAAACCAGTTCTGACGGGTGCTTTCCCGTAGTTTAGTCGATGGATCATTTCGTTAAAATAACAACTCTGAAATTATTTCAAGGTAATTTATATTTTATGTTTGGATACGCACGTTCTATTGTTGTTTGTAAATAGAAACATAATACTATTCATATGATTAGCTGCCAAAGAACAGCAATGTTATTTACATGTACCATAGTAATATATGTGTATCTGCGAGTGCATGTGTCAGCGTTTGTTTTGGTATGTGTTCCATTTTTGTATTTGTGTGCACGTGAAGTCCGCTATTGGGAATGTAAATTTTCTGATTTCTGCTTCAGAATCATCTAAATGTTATTTATTAGAAACCTAGCTGAATGACACTACTGGCTGAATGACACTACTAGCTCAATGACACTACTGGCTGAATGACACTACTGGCTGAATGACACTACTAGCTGAATGACACTACTGGATGAATGACAATACTAGCTGAATGACACTACTGGCTGAATGACACTATTGGCTGAATGACACTACTAGCTGAATGACACTACTGGCTGAATGACACTACTGGCTGAATGACACTATTGGCTGAATGACACTACTAGCTGAATGACACTACTGGCTGAATGACACTACTAGCTGAATGACACTACTGGCTGAATGACACTACTGGCTGAATGACACTACTGGCTGAATGACACTATTGGCTGAATGACACTACTAGCTAAATGACACTACTAGCTGAATGACACTACCGGATGAATGATACTACTGGCTGAATGTCACTACTAGCTGAATAACACTACTGGATGAATGACACTAATAGCTGAATTACACTATTAGCTGAATGACACTACTGGCTGAATGACACTACTGGCTGAATGACACTATTGGCTGAATGACACTACTAGCTGAATAATATTACTGGCTGAATGACACTACTGGCGGAATAACACTACTGGCTGAATGACACTACTGGCTGAATGGCACTACTAGCTGAGTGACACTACTAGCTGAATGACACTACTAGCTGAATGACGCTATTAGCTGAATGACACTACTGGCTGAATGACACTACTAGCTGATGGCACTACTAGCTGAATGACGCTACTAGCAGAATGACACTACTAGCTCAATGACACTACTGGCTGAATGACACTACTGGCTGAATGACACTACTAGCTGAATGACACTACTAGCTGAATGACACTATTAGCTGAATGACACTACTTGCTGAATGACACTACTGGCTGAATGACACTACTGGCTGAATGACACTATTAGCTGAATGACACTACTGGCTGAATGACACTACTGCCTGAATGACACTACTGGCTGAATGACACTACTGGCTGAATGACACTACTGGCTGAATGACACTACTGGCTAACTTATAGACTGTCAGTTGATGTTCGCATTTATCGAAAGCATAACGATACTGACAAACGTGACATGTAGCCATCTACACATATCTCTTTGTCCTGTGGGTGCTAACTTGAT
Source organism: Megaustenia siamemsis (assembly GCA_032433765.1). Classification (NCBI taxonomy): domain Eukaryota; kingdom Metazoa; phylum Mollusca; class Gastropoda; order Stylommatophora; family Ariophantidae; genus Megaustenia; species Megaustenia siamemsis. The sequence goes on along the minus strand of JAVIAB010000092.1, from coordinate 176,185,793 downwards.
CATGTGCCACGTCTATACGATTATGTCTATTCACCAATATTAGTCTTTTATTGATATTTTACGCCTTACTCTCTATGAATATATTCTTGTCTATCTATCTATCTATCTATCTATCTATCTATCTATCTATCTATCTATCTATCTATCTATCTATCTATCTATCTATCTATCTATCTATCTATCTATCTATCTATCTATCTATCTATCTATCTATCTATCTATCTATCTATCTATCTATCAATCTATCTATCTATCTATCTATCTATCTAACTATCTATCTATCTATCTATAAGTCTGTTTGTCCATCTGTCTACCTGTCTATCTGTCTGCCTGCTTGTCTACGTTTGTCTACCTGTCTGTCGTCTGTCTGTCTGTATGTATATATGTCTGTCTGTCTCTCTCTGTCTGTTGTCTGTCTGTCTATCTATTTGCCTGCCAGCCTATATCTATTTACCTACTTATCTGATTGTCTATCTATATATCTATATGTATACGGAGCTGATTGTTTATGCCATTTTACAATAGACCACAACGTTTTTTAAAAAAAGAAGCTCTTTCAATGCTAATTAACTGAAAATGCAGCTTGGATTTAAAAGATTTCATCCTGGTAAAAAAAAAAAAAGTAAAGTACCCCTGTCACGCCAAGTGGCGTATAGGGAATATGGTGTTAGTGACCATACATTTTACAGACTTTCGGCACATGATTTCTGGGGTAATGTGGTCGGTATTACGCCCGTGCCGCTTCACTTTCCCAGAAAAAATCCGGTACCCATTAAAGGCTGGGTGAACCCGGAAGCCGTGGTTGGGATCGAACCCTACCCCTTGGCCTTTGTAGTCCAGTTCACTAACCACTGAGCTATCGCGGCTCCCTATTTCATCCTGGTACATGTCATATATAGTGTATGTACGTTACCACGCTTAAATGTAAAAATGTAACTCACGTGATTTGATCGTCTTTCTTACCCATTTTGATAGCTTCAAAGTCAGTGTTTAATTACTGAAGATTCAGATTTTCACAGAATTAACTCGACTACGTGGTAACAGTAATGGGTGTCAAGGATGAAATATTTTTTTTTAATGTGTGAACGTAATTACAGTTTTTTTTTATGCACAGTCTAAAATGAAAGTTTCCACACATTAGTCAAATATTTAAATTTAAGTGTTTTAATTGTGCTTTTACTTTTTTGTATTTAAATTAATTGTGTAAATTGTGTGCATCAACGTGTAATAAATGCCATCTTTATTGTTAGGAAAATTTCTTTAATAGTTATGATACACATTGACATGTTTTATTTCGAATTCACCGTACAAGTTATATTCAACGCACATCTAGAGGTGTTTTTTAAATGAAACAAAATTGCTGCATACGAGAAGAGTGACAGTGCATAGAAACTATCACGTGACTCTAAAAACCGGTTGTTTTCAGATTCACTAATCAGATCGTAATGCTGAGATAGAAAAGATATACTGTACTTTAATCATCATAACATATTATATAAGAATCTATCCGATTGTACTTAACTGGAACAACAAAAATCAGGATTAACCCAGAAACGCTCGATCAAATGTTTTTTTGCTCGAGGACCTAACAATCTATTCTGCATGGAAGCACGTATATAGTGTCTGTGTGTGTATGTGTGTGCGTGTGTGTGTTATTTGCTGAAAACAATCGTTACGTCATTTTGCCATTACTGAGGTTTTCCCGGGGAACATAGCAATGATAGGATACATACATAACAAACATAGACCAAACAAGATCTGACAGCTCCTTATTTAATCTAGCAAGTCTGAGAGCAACATTTGAAACAACTGAGGAGCTAATCAAAGAATTTCTATTCGTTGTTGATGCAGCACTGGTTGCTCACGATGTAACTGTCCTGTAGTCAGTGACTGTCAATCTCTCTACACCATGTGACTTATTATCTTTGTAAATAAGTGTGTAGAAGACTTGTGCTGCAACAGGATGTAACCATGTAAGGGAATAATAGAACAAAGAAGTATGTGTTAGCACTGGACAAATTGACAGACAAACAACAATAGGAAAAAACGAAGAACAATATATGGTCCGAAGTGGGATCGAACCCGTACTCAGTGGCGCCGCGCCTTGCCACGAGAAGCCGAACGCTTGGCACACTGCACGCAGCCAACTAAAAAATTGGCTATTGCAGCAGTGTCTTGCACGAAAGGCGCTCTCAATGACTATAGCATAGGGTAACGATCACAGACCGGAAATAAATTGTATATTTGTACTTTCCTATTAATGCAAGTATCTCCCAGTAGGGCTGAATACTTGTGTTGTAGACAAACATTTATTGGACGAAACAGCACGAATAGTAGTTCCCAGTGGTTATATACTGGGTACAAATAATAATACATAAATATTATTTAATAATATTTATGTATTATTATTTGTACCCAGTATGTAACCATGTAACCTGATTGGCAACTAAAACACCAAAATTATACACACTTTGAATCTGTGCGGAGGTTTATAAACCCAGATTGTACGGTCACAGCCACCATTTTAATTGCTGAAGAGATAATTACTCGAAACGTGAAGGTAGCTTCAAAATTTGGTGAACTTAAACACAGAGCATGAACCAACACATAATAATAATAGGATGGAAATGGCAGGACAAATTCACTAATATAGAATTATGAAAATGTACCAGTCAAATACAAGTGGATAAAGAGATACAGCGAAGACGATGACGCTGGTGGACAACCACTGCGTAAGCCAACTGAGAGTATTACACATCAGGTCCTTTTTTTGGAACCCCCAAGGAAAAAGACAAAGAGGAAGATCAAAGAATTCTCGGAGAAGACAGATAGTAGCAGAGATGAAGATGATGGGAAGACATGGAATGATCTTAAAAGAATGGCAATAAACAGAACGACTTGGAAAGTGTTTGTTGAAGACCTATGCTCCACAGAGAGCTGAAAGGTAGAAGAGAGATGAACCAACACAAACTAACACTTAGGACAAAGATTATTTAAGCTTTGTGTTGACACACTTCTATATGTTTAGATCCGAAGCATGGACTAACTTTGCGGGAAAGAAGAGAAATTAAACAGCTTTCATGTGCGTTGTCTTCCCAAGATAATGAACATCAAATGATAGGATAAAGTAATTAACGCTTTGCAACGAGTTAAACTCTCATCCATCGTGGCAACAATCTGGCCTCGGCGATTAAGATGTTGGGTCTTGTGCGAAATGAGGACAATAATCGTATTCCCAAATAATTACATAGAGAGAGCAGTTAGTTCGTTAGTCAATCAGTCAGTTAGTTAGTTTAGTTAGTTAGCAAGTTAATTAGTCAGTTAGTTAGTTAGTTAGTTTAGTTAGTTAGTAAGTTAATTCGTCAGTTAAATAGTTAGTTAGTAAGTTAATTAGTCAGTTAATTAGTTAGTTTAGTTAGCAAGTTAGTTAGTTATTTAGTAAGTTAATTAGTTATTTAGTTAGTTTAGTTAGTTAGCTAGTTTAGTTAGCAAGTTAGTTAGTTATTTAGTTAGTTTAGTTAGTTAGTAAGTTAATTAGTTTTTAGTTAGTTTAGTTAGTTAGCTAGTTTAGTTAGCAAGTTAGTTAGTTATTTAGTTAGTTTAGTTAGTTAGTAAGTTAATTAGTCAGTTAGTTAGTTAGTTTAGTTAGCAAGTTAGTTAGTTATTTAGTTAGTTTAGTTAGTTAGTAAGTTAATTAGTCAGTTAGTTAGTTAGTTTAGTTAGCAATTAGTTAGTTATTTAGTTAGTTTAGTTAGTTTAGTTAGTTTAGTTAGTTAGTAAGTTAATTAGTCAGTTAGTTAGTTAGTTAGTTTAGTTAGCAAGTTAGTTAGTTATTTAGTTAGTTTAGTTAGTTAGTAAGTTAATTAGTCAGTTAGTTAGTTAGTTTAGTTAGCAAGTTAGTTAGTTAGTAAGTAAGTTAATTAGTCAGTTAGTTAGTTAGTTTAGTTAGCAAGTTAGTTAGTTATTTAGTAAGTTTAGTTAGTTAGCAAGTTAGTTAGTTATTTAGTTAGTTTAGTTAGTTAGTAAGTTAATTAGTCAGTTAGTTAGTTAGTTTAGTTAGCAAGTTAGTTAGTTATTTAGTAAGTTTAGTTAGTTAGCAAGTTTAGTTATTTATTTAGTTAGTTTAGTTAGTAAGTTAATTAGTTGTTTAGTTAAATAAGTTTAGCAAGTTAGTTAGTTATTTAGTAAGTTTAGTTAGTTAGCAAGTTAGTTAGTTATTTTGTTAGTTTAGTTAGTTAATAAGTTAAGTAGTCAGTTAGTTATTTAGTTTAGTTAGCAAGTTAGTTAGTTATTTAGTAAGTTTAGTTAATTAGCAAGTTAATTAATCAGTTAGTTAGTTTAGTTAGCAAGTTAGTTAGTTATTTAGTTAGTTTAGTTAGTTAGCTGGTTAGTTAGCATATAGTTAGCTAACTAGTTAGTTATATAGTTAGTTTAGTTAGTTAGGTGGTTAGTAAGAAAGTTAGTTAGTTATTTAGTTGGTTTAGTTAGTTAGCTGGTTAGTATGCAAGTTAGTTAGTTATTTAATTAGTTTAGTTAGTTAGCTGGTTAGTTAGCTTGTTAGTTAGCAAGTTAGTTAGTTATTTAGTTAGTTTAGTAAGTTAGCTGGTTAGTATGCAAGTTAGTTAGTTATTTAGTTAGTTTAGTTGGTTAGCTGGTTAGTTAGCAAGTTAGTTAGTTATTTAGTTAGTTTAGTTAGTTAGATGGTTAGTTAGTAAGTTAGTTAGTTATATAGTTAGTTTAGTTAGTTAGCTAGCCAGTTAGCTAACTAGTTAGTTATTTAGTGAGGTAGTTTAGTTACTTAGTTAGTTGGCTACCTAGTTAATTAGTTAATTAGATTCGTTATTCCGTTAGTTAGCTACTTAGTTAGTTAGTTAGTTTGCTAGTTAGTTAGCTAGTTAGCTTAGTTAGTTAGCTGGTTAGTATTTAGTTAGTTTACTTAGTTAGCTGGTTAGTTAGCAAGTTAGTTAGCTAGTTAGTTAGTTAGCTAGTTAGTTATTTAGTTAGTTTCGTTAGTTAGTTACTTAGTTAGTTAGTTGGCTAGCTAGTTAGGTTGTTAGTTAGCTAATTATTTCTTTAATTAGTTAGTTAGTTAGTTTATTAGTTAATTAGTTCATTCTAGTTAGTTAGTTAGTTAGTTAGTTAGTTAGTTAGCTAGTTAGTTCGTTAATTAGTTTGGCAGTAAGTTAGCTCGATAGTTAGTAAGTTAGTTAGCTAGCTGGTTAGTTTTATTTATTTAGTTAGTTAGTCAGTTAGTTAGTTAGTTTAATTTAGTTAGTTAGTTAATTAGTTAGTTAGTTAGCTAGCTAGCTGATATGCTAGCTAATTAGTTATTTAGTTAGTTAGTTGGTTGGTTGGTTGGTTGGTTGGTGGTGGTTGGTTGTTTGGTTGGTTAGTTAGTTTAGTTAGCAAGTTAGTTAGTTATTTAGTTAGTTTAGTTAGTTAGTTAGTTAGTTGGTTAGTTAGTTAGTTAATTAGTTAGTTAGTTAGTTAGTTAGTTATTTAGCTAGCTAGTTAATTAGTAGTTAGTTTAGTTAGTTAGTTAGTTTGTTAGCTAGTTAGTAAGCTAGCTAGTTAGTTAGTTAGCTAGCTAGTTAATTGGTAGTTAGTTATTTTAGTTATGAGTTAAATAACTCAATAACACAATAGCTGCTTAATATAGCAGTTAATTAGTTAGTTCGTTAAATAATTAGTTAGTTTAGCTAGCTAGTTAGTAAGTTACTTCTTTAATTAGTTAGTTAACTTGCTAGTTAGTTAGTTAGATAGTTCGTTAATTGGTTAGTTAGTTAGTTAGCTAGTTAGTTAGCAAGCTAGTTAGTAGTTCGTCGTTCGTTAATTAATTTGTTAGTTAGTTAGCTAGTTAGTTAGATTGTTAATTAGTTCAGTTAGTTTAGTTTATCAGCTAGCTATTTAGTTAGTTAGTTCGTTTATTACTTAGTTAGCTAGCTACCTAGTTAGTTAAATCGTTAAATAGTTAGGTAGTTAGGTAGTTAGTTAGCTAGATAGTTAGTTAGTTAGTTTAGTTAGTTTGCTAGTTAGTTAGCTAGTTAGTTAGCTAGTTAGTTAGCTAGTTAGTTAGCTACGCATTTTAGTTAGTTAGCTATTTAGTTTAGTTAGTTATTTAGTTAGTTAGTAGAATTAGTTAGCTAGTTAGTTAGCTAGTTAGTTAGCTAGTTAGTTAGCTAGTTAGTTAGCTAGTTAGTAGTTAGTTAGTTAGCTAGTTAGTTAGGTAGTTAGTTAATTACTTAGTTCTTTAGTTAATTAGCTAGTTAGTTAGCTAGTTAGTTAGCTCTTTAGTTTAGTTAGTTATCTAGTTACTTAGTTAATTTATTTAGTTAGCTAGTTAGGTAGCTAGTTAGCTTAGTTAGTTAGTTTGTTAGTTAGTTATAGTTAGTTAGTTAGTTAGTTAATTTAGGTAGCTAGTTATCTAGTTAGAGTAGCTAGTTAGCTTAGTTAGTTAGTTTGTTAGTTAGTTAGTTAGTTAGTTAGTTAGTTAGTTAGTTAGTTAGTTAGTTAGTTAGTTAGTTAGTTAGTTAGTTAGTTAGTTAGTTAGTTAGTAGAGATAGAGGTCATCACTTGCACTAGGTTATGCTGGCTTGGCCATGTACACCGTATGAAAGATGGCCGCATAACGAAAGATATACTCTAGGGACAACTGGCATATGGTAAAAGAACTAGGGGGCGCCCAAAACTTCGATTTGTAGATGTGTGTAAACGCGACATGAAGACTCTGAACATAAACCCTGCAGCCTGGGAAGACATAGCTGCAGACCGAAATCTCTGGAAGTAAACTCTATTGAGGTTCACCTCAAAGAAGAAGCAGATTCACGGATAAAGAGAATACACGACGAAAGAAAAGAAAAGAAAAAATAACATTTCTAGGGGCACTGAAAAATTCATAGTCAACTATCACTGACTGAGGCTTCTACTATTAGTTAACTAGTTGTTTAGTTAGTTAGCTAGTAGTTTAGTTAGTTAGCTAGTTAGTTTAGTTAGTTAGCTAGTTAGCTAGCTAGTTAGCTAGTTAGTTTAGTTAGTTAGCTAGTTAGTTAGCTAGTTAGTTTAGTTAGTTAGCTAGTTAGTTAGCTAGTTATTTTAGTTATTAACTAGTTAGTTAGCTAGTTAGTTTAGGTAGTTAGCTTTTAGTTAGTATATTTAGCTAGTTAGTTTAGTTAGTTAGCTAGTTACTTAGCTGGTTAGTTTAGTTAGTTAGCTAGTTAGTTAGATAGTTAGCTAGTTAGTTTAGTTAGTTAGCTAGTTAATTAGCTAGTTAGTTAGTTAGTTAGTTAGTTAGCTAGCAGTTAGTTACTTAGCTAGCTAATTAATTAATTAGTTTAGTTAGTTAATTTGTTAATTAGCTAGCTAGTTAGTTAGTTAGTTAGCTAGCTAGTTAGTTTAGTTTGTTATCTGGTTAGTTAGCTAGTGAGTTTAGTTAGCTATTTAGTTAGTTAGTTAGTTAGTTAGTTAGTTAGTTTAGTTAGTTAGTTAGCTAGCTAGTTAGTTATCTAGTTAGTTAGTTAGATAGTTAGATAGTTAATTAGTTAGTTTAGTTAGTTAGTTAGCTTTTTAGTTCGTTAATTAGTCAGTTAGTTAGTTGGCTAGCTAGTTAATTAGTTAGTTAGTTAGCTAATTATTTCTTTTATTAGTTAGTTAGTTAGCTAATTAGTTAGCTAATTAGTTAGCTAATTAGTTCGTTAATTATTAGCGTTAGTAGTTAGTTAGTTAGTTAGTTAGTTAGTTAGTTAGTTAGTTAGTTAGTTAGTTAGTTAGTTAGTTAGTTAGTTAGTTAGTTAGTTAGTTAGTTAGTTAGTTAGTTAGTTAGTTAGTTAGTTAGTTAGTTAGCTCTCGGGTCGAATTAGACATAAAGAACAGAAATCATCTCTCCACGTCTAACGATTCACTGTTAAGTGGCGGAGTTTTTATTTTTTTGTACTTATGCCCATAGTTGAGCCTTCTTTACTAATTGTTCTTGTTAGAGTTCTCTTCGTTTTCCTTGTTTTCTTTTGCCACGCGGTGTCCCCGTAAACTCCTGACTTGGCACTCCTCTTTCAACTATTCTGAGCTCATGACCGGTATAAAGTCTTTCCAAGAGTCTTCGGAGGCATTTTATTGCCAAAGTTTAATTTGTCTTTTTTCTTCAGCTGGAGTGAATATCCAAGTGTCGCGTCCATGTATTATATTAGCACGAGTATGACACAAGAGTTGAATAGACTGAGTTTTGTGTGCTTGTTTAATATTTTAAATTGCAAATACGTGAAAGTTATGCAAAACGATACGGATCATAATTTCAGCTGATGTGTTTCCATCTTGTGATATTTTGCTCCCTGGATAGATGAAGTAGGTAATTTTATTTTAGCAGCTATTTAATTAATCTTAATGTCAATACAGTATCTGTAAAATATTTGGGTTTTTTTCCTCATGATGGTCTAGAGTGCTATTTGTCCAGTAGAGACTGAAATAAAACGAGGTTTTGTCATACCATGAACGTTATTCAGAATCACGTGTAGACGCGTAGGGACAAAAAGTGATGGAGTTGATCTATTTATCTTGGACGTTTAAGTGCCTTGTGCTCAAGAAGGCCAAATCATTTGTAAAATCGAGTTCTAAGATTTTATTGTTTGTCCATGGTATGCTTTTATTTTTGTTACGTATGCGTTTCTATATTATCCCGAATAACATTCGTGTCATGAAACGACTTTGTTTTACTTCAGTCTCTCCTGAAAACCAATTCGATTTTACAGCCATTTTTTTTTACACAACAAACTAAGTCTGATTAGAAAGCTTTGATAATGTTCACATATGTCAACGGTAACGCGTGTTTACGAGTATTTTCTCAAGTATAGACAGGTGTAAGCTATAACATTGACTTTTACAAATCCACAAAGTTGATAATAAGTGGACACATACTATAGGAGAGCGAGGACAAGGACACTAAATAGACTTAACAGCACTACTCAATAGTGACAAAGCAACTTAAATTAATCCCGCGGGCCGCACGCCGCATGAAGGGCCGCGAGCTGATTCACGCTGCAGTAGAAGGTTGATCGATGCTTCAATAAGGCAACGTTTTGCAAATGCTCATCATTTGTATCATTAAAAGAGATGGTTTAGTCAGGTTTAAAAAGGAAACTGGCAGTCCATCAAGGTCCCAAATGGAGAGCAGAGGTTTCTACGCAATTAATAATTTGCATTAAAAAAATTGTATCAGTAGAAAGAAAACGTTGCAAAGAATTATGAAAGGAGGAAGAAAGAAAGAAAGAAATTGTAAAGTAATATAAATAAGAGGACAGATGTTGGCTCGCACTATTGACAGGCAGTAAGGTAGGTACACGTTTAAAGTAAACAGAAACTGATTGCAGGTAGCTTTACTCAAACGATTACCAACGGTTAGGGGGTGATGGTGGTGTTGGTCTCAAACATAAATTTAATTTATTTCCTAAATTTGATTTCTCAAGAGCAGCTCAAGGCCATCTTATGCAACAATTGCCAAGAAGAAAAGAAAAATAGTGCGTGCTTTGTCATGGAGATATAAACTAGAACCCACATTTGCCTAAACATTGCGCAGTAAAAAATAACTACAAACACATCCCAACATGTAGCCAGAAGGGAGGTAATAGCATAAGATTACTGGTTTGTGTTGCTCGTACCAGCTTTTCAGCATGTGTGCTGTGGGCTCCGCTTCATTCAGAGAGCACGAATGTCTGCATTGATGTGAGCTGGTCTAAAGAGGACAACATTCCGTGACAGAGCCTGTAATTGCAGATAGTAAAATACGAGCGGCTCCAATTTTTATGTTGGCAGACGGTAATAGGGAAGTGCGGTTCAGGAAACGGCAAGGACGATTACAAGATCAGACTCAGGCTGTATGTGAATACTTTAAATTCCAGCTAGATAGATAACTTACAAGGACACTTAAATAGACTTAACAGCACAACTCAATATACCATGAAAATCAACATCAACAAAACAGACGTATCGTGTAACGTAAAGAGAAACAGAACATCAAAACACGATGGACGTCAGACAATTGAAACAAGCAGAGGAATTTAAATATCTAGGAAGTCTAGTGACAAACGACAATTCACAGGCAGCAGAAATAGATTCAAAATGCAACAAAGCTTGTGAAATCATCAAACAATTATTAATACGTATGTCCAACAAGGAAATAACACTGGAGGCAAAACGGGTACCCTAAAACACAATCTTCGTCTCAACGTTGTGTACCGATATCAGGTCTGCTGTTCAGACTCAAGAACAATAACCACTACCGAGATGAAATGTGTTAGAAGTATGACAGAAAACAGACTGAGAGATATGACAGAAAAACAGACTGAGAGATAGGATCTGCTGTTCAGACTCAAGAACAATAACCACTACCGAGATGAAATGTGTTAGAAGTATGACAGAAAACAGACTGAGAGATATGACAGAAACAGACTGAGAGATAGGATCTGCTGTTCAGACTCAAGAACAATAACCACTACCGAGATGAAATGTGTTAGAAGTATGACAGAAAACAGACAGAGATATAGGATCAGAAATGAAGAACTGAAAAAAAGCTAGGAATAATTCCAGCTATAGAATACATAAAGAAACAACAGATAAAATGGTTTGACCATATGATCAGACAGAAAGATCACAACACAACGAGCCGTAAATAAACATTGCGAGAACACAAGTCCAAGGTCCGACCACGAAAAAGATGGACTGATGGAATATTAAAGACACTAGGAAGCATAACAGCAGCAGAGGCCAGCAGAAGGACACGAACTGCTTCTCTCCTCGACGCTGAAAGGCAAATGAGGAAGGAAAGAAGTGAAATAGTAAGTTCTAATGTGTTGCTAAATTGAAATAATTAGTTTATAATTGATTACTGATTAGTGGTGCCGACTTCATTATCTATAAGCAGTCCCATAATTATGCGATGTATCTAACTAAACATTAAAAGATAAAAATGTATGTTAATGGTGTCAGTAGCTTGCTGGTTATACACATGTATAATCCTCGTTCAATAGCCCAATCCTATAGTGCATCACTTTACTTTAAGCTTCAAGACTCCCTCTTATTATTGCAACATCGTATATCTTGTTCTTGTGAGAATATACTTTCTGTGTGGCTACTGTTTATATGTCCTGCAGTAGACAAAGTAGCGCAGAAATTGTTGTAGCAGTATCTAATATTACCGAAGATGAAAGAAGAGACGTAGATCCATTGTTCAAATTAGTAGAAAACAAAAAATATAGCAGTTGGCGTGTGGAACTTAAGCAGCCTGTATATTACTGGCTAGAGCTAGAAGCTAACAAATGTTATCTCCACAAAAATGTAGCCAACTTTCAGAAATTAACGGTTCTGGTGTTTTAGAGTGTACTGCGATGATGCTGATGATCATCATTGATTGCCGTATTCGCATCGAAGAATGGCATCGATGGACCGCCATTTCTCTCTTTCTCTTTCTTTGATAATTCAGGTTGTTAAGGCTGACTTGTTCATCTTTTGATGTGATAATATCTTCCCGAACTACCAGGAAGGGCCGAAAAGCTATTGAATGAATGAATACTCTAATATAGTAATCATCATCATATGCCGTACCGGTTGGCATAGGCGATCATGTCCCTCCACAATCTTCTATCTACAGTGCATCGTATCAGTTCTGTTGTTGACTGTTTTCCATGCCATGACACCAAGCTATCCAGTATTTTCTCTCTTTGTCGTCCGCGATCTCTCTTTCCTTTTATTTTGCCAGTTGTAACCAAGTATTCCAACTTTCCTCTTCTCATGATGTGCCCGAAAAATGTTGATTGTTTCTTTCTGATGTTTTTTAAGAGCTCCCTTTTTGTGTTGGCCTCTTTGAGAACTTCCTCATTGGTCTTTTTAGCTGTCCAGTGAACTTTCAACATTCTTCTGAGAAATCCCATCTCTGTGGCCTCTAATCGTCTTTTCATTTGTTTGTCTACAGTCCATGATTCGCTTCCATAGGTCAGAATGGTTCTATATGGCACCGATGAACTCTCTTTCTCATTTTTATTGATATAGATTTGTTGCATAAAATATTTTTCATTTTCTGAAATACTATTTTGGCCTGAACTATTCTGATTTTATTTCTGTGGTGCATCTCCCATCTGATGTTATTATTGTGCCCAAGTATTTGAAACGTTGCACTTGTTTCAGATTGTCTCGTTATTTTTATGTAAATTATTATTTAATTAATATTAATTTATATTAATTTATATAATAATTTAATTATTATTTAATAATTTAATTATTATTATTTTAATACAGTAATGGTAGTCTATAAAACAAAGACAACGGCATCAATCACTATCAGCTATCGTATGTTGTGGTGTTCATAATAAACGTATTCTTAACCGTTAGTATTTTGTTTATTTATGTACCTTATGTGATTTTATTGCCTCAATCATTTTGTTCTCCAGCTCCATATTATCATTTTTCTAACCATTTGTCGTTACATTTTGTATTTAAAACTTTAGCACACTTTTTGTTCTCTACTTTTTTCTATTTTGTGTATGCTAATTCTGCGCTTCCATTATAAGTGTGAAACGTGGACCTCTACAAAGAGTAACGAGAATGTCATGAAAAAGACGAAAGTAAAAAGACAAACTAATTACCAGCACCATGAAGAGGGAACGTATAAAATATATTGGGAACATTTGTCCAGATGAAATTGGAAGAAATAGAATGAAGAAAAGAGAAAAATTACCAGCCGGTCTAAGATAATGGCATAGAATGAAGTAAATACCGGAAGTGGTAAAAAATAGAAGGGCGAGAAAGTTTTAGAGAAACATGACCAACTCATTGAGGAGACATGGTGTAGGTTGTGGTCGACTTGATAACATTGATCTATTGTTGACCTGGAGCATTTGATTCTTCATTGTGTGGGTAAAATGTTGCATTGCAAATACAATGTGGTCTACAACTACATAACCCTTCTCTTTATAGAAAAACAATGTTACCTACCACTCGTCAGTTTCTTGTGAACAGACCTAAGAGGCAACATTAACCTCATCCACATTGTCAGTACCGAGAGCAGAACAAAGAAAGGTAGTGTAGAACAGTTATAGGTGAACTCGGCCTGTGACGTCAACACATTTGGATTCCGATCAACGATATAGCCAGCCTTAGATGAGTGTTGGATCTACTCTGTAAAAGCTGAATTGCTCTGTGTAATAATGAACATAACTTAAAATATGATGATGGTAAAAAAAACATTATGGTTTTTAACACCATAACCATAATTACACCGTGGCTCGACGCAGTTCTTCTTTTCTCCCCATTACTATTATTTGTATCATTGGTATTACTTGTTTACGTTCACCCTATGACGAAGGGAATAGTTTGATCACTTCATTACCTGCCCTTAAAAGGACTCTAAGTGGGTGTCGATGCTTTGTGTTATTAGCAATGGAAACTGTGGTATTTGTACCTTTCTGCCCAGGACACCGACATCAACACGACATTTTTGAGAACCGGTTTACCATCCCTATCCACCTCTACTCACTTGTCCATACTAGACTGGTTAGTTTGTTTTTAGGGCAAAGAAGTAGAGTAGGGTCTTTATAGTTCTGATTCACCTCATAATACCGCAAGCCACCAGCAATGACCCGTCGACAGCTTTCAGCAAGGAGCTGTTAGACGGTACCTTAAATCCAGGGAGATATTATTATTATAGACAAAGCTGCAGAACGTAATCTTTAGAAACACACTCTAAAGCTCCAACTCAAGTAAGAAGCGGACAGATTCATAGAAAAAAAAATACTCGACTAAAAGAAAAAAATATAACATTTCCTAGGGGCGCTGCAAAATCCATAGCTAGACAATGGCTGATAGAGGTTACTGCTATTACTGTTACTATATATATATATATATTATATTATACTAAGTACTAATTATACAGCTAAGTATGGCTGATAGAGGCTACTGCTATTACTGTTACTATTATATATATATATATATATATATATATATATATCATACAGTCTAAATATGGCTGATAGAGGCTACTGCTATTACTGTTACTATTATATATATATATATATATATATATATATATATTATATATAGTCTGACTACGGCTGATTAAGGCTGCTGCTACACTACTGTTACTATTATATCAGGGGATGAGAAATAACAACAATAAATAATCAAAACTTTCTGAAACAAAAGGTAAGAGTTAACGGCCAAGAATGCTTTTTAATTTAACAATGTGTTAGGGGCGTGGAGTGCTAACGATAACTGCACTAGGTAATAACATTCAGATGTTACCAATGATTTGACTCGCAGTTTTGTTTTTCCCAACTCAGTGATTCAGGTACACATTTACAATTTATAACTTTTCAGTGGTGTCATTGGAAAGTTTCTGTCTACAACTGAACAAAAATCATTTACCCGCCAGGCCAAGTTGCTAACCAGTAACTACTTTTACTTAGTCAACAATTGGGACACTGTTATAAACTGGACAGCAAATACATTTTAGATAATGTTCTACAACCTCCATACACTTACCCATATTCTTACACATAAGATTATACAGGAAGTCTTTATTTTCAATTTTCCTTATATTTCTTCTTCTCCTCAGAAATTATAATATATATATATATATATATATATATATATATATATATATATATACTTTTATTTTAAGTAAATATGTGTGTGTGTTGTATGTATGTTCCTGCTGAGGGCCTATTGAGCCGAAAGGTCGTTCTGGTTTGTATTGACCTCTTGTTACGTGAAGCTTTAACCACACCGTTTTTTTTCTATTTTTTCTATCTTTTCTAGATATATTTTTCTCATTTCTTCTTACACTTACCCGCCACGTTATGTACTTTTAGTGCGCATGTAATTTCATTACCGCCAACTACTTTTCAAAATGAGAAAGGAAAGTCACATCCCCTACATCAAAACAATTATAGTAATTGAAATCGCTGTTATCTGAATTCCATCTAGTCTAGTGTTTAGAAAATGAATGTTGGACATCTCAATGGATATAACTATTGCACTAACACAATATGAAAATAGCTATAAATTAATTTATATTGATGATAGTATTACCTTTATGTTGAACTTTGCAGTGGCTGTGAAACATGGAGGGCAATAAAAGTGACAATCAGGAAGATACAGACCGTCATTGATGAATGTTTGTGCAGAATAAGAGGTTTGAATTGGCAGGGCAAAATCACTAACACAGAATTACTCAAAAGAGCCTATCAAATACCAGTGAATGAAGAGATACAACAAATACGATGGCACTGGATAGGACACACACTACGAAAGCCAAGTGAGAGTATTACACGACAGGCCATGTTTGAAATCCCCAGGGGAAGAGGCAAAGAAGAAGACCAAATATTATTGAAGAAGACAGAGGAAAGTGGGTATTAAGAATGTGGGGAAGATATGGAATGATTCTAAAAGAATAGCAAGTAAGAGAACGGCTTATAAAGTGTTTGTTGAAGACCTATGCTCCACACAAGCTGAAAGTGTTTGTTGAAGACCTATGCTCCACACAAGCTGAAAGTGTTTGTTGAAGACCTATGCTCCACACAAGCTGAAAGTGTTTGTTGAAGACCTATGCTCCACACAAGCTGAAAGTGTTTGTTGAAAACCTATGCTCCACAGGCAGTTGAAAGTGTTTATTGAAGACCTATGCTCCACAGGCAGTTGAAAGTGTTTGTTGAAGACCTATGCTCCACAGGCAGTTGAAAGTGTTTATTGAAGACCTACCCTCCACATGGAGCTGAAAAAGTTTGTTAAAGGCCTATGCTCCACAGGAAGCTGAAAGTGTTTGTTAAAGACCCATCCTCCACAATGAGCTGAAAGTGTTTGTTGAAGACCTATGCTCCACAGGGAGATGAAAGTGTTTGTTGAAGACCTATGCTCTACAGGGAGATGAAAGTGTTTGTTGAGGACCTGTGCTCTACAGGTGTAGCAGTGAGTTGAGAATGTATAACAACAGGTGAGCGAGAGAGTCACGAGAAGGAGGTGGAATGTAAGAAGATTTATGATTGGCTGAAGAGAAATGATATAGTAAAAAATACAGGGAAAATACAGTCTGACGAGAAGTGAAGCTTACTCAGGCGGACGGCTTGAGAGCCGTGCCGTAGGAGGCGGTAGCCATGACAGGCTTTCCAACCTCTTTAGTTGATTGTGAATAGTTAGGTCGAGCCAGAGCTCGAAAATTTGTATCAGTGTTTCAGTTAAGCGTTGTAAATAGATTATGCTCTTGCAGCTAAACTGAGAGCAATGTCATGGGGAGGCAGTTACCAAACCGCAGTGTTTAATGTTATTTGTTCCAGTGAGTTATGTCAAACCAAGAGTCGACCATGTTGATAGTGTTAGTTTAAGAGTTGTTCAAGTGTAGAACTACAAGTGTAAACTCAAGATAGTTATTTGAGTTAGAGTGATGAGTCGATTTCAGCCAGACTAAGAAGAATTTTCCTGTATGGACGATTAGAGAAACGAGAGTGATAGAGACACGTTTGTGAAGCAGTGTCTGAAATTTATTAGTGCATGTGAGTAGCAGAGAAATAAGAAGTGGCTGATATTTGTAAACGGTTGTGTTCATTTAAAAACTATTCATGAATAAACTCATGTCATTTTTAAGAATTGATTTCCTTGAACATTATAACCTCGTTAGTGTCTGAGTGTAGGTGGCGTAGCGAAGAACGATTGTCAGTGGGCAAAGAAAAATCTAGTCCTCAGAGTTCAGTGGGGCCGGATTAGCAGAAACATCAACGCGAAGTACATTATTTTCAGAGATCTCGTGTGGGCGCGAAATTCGTGTCCTGGCCATTCACGGTTCAACCGTTGTAACATCACAGTGCAGCATATGTCAGACATGTGACAGATAAACTGATTTGTCAACAGTCACTAGAGTGTTGCTAGTGGATAAAGAGTTGATGAGCGGCATGTTAGTTGAGGGGAGCAAGTTAACAGTCACTAGAGTGTTGCTAGTGGATAAAGAGTTGATCAGCGGCCTGTTTGTTGAGGGGAGCAAATTAACAGTCACTGGAGTGTTGCTAGTGGATAAAGACTTTATCAGCGGCCTGTTTGTTGAGGGGAGCAAGTCAACAGTCACTAGAGTGTTGCTAGTGGATAAAGAGTTGATCAGCGACCTGTTTGTTGAGGGGAGCAAGTTGACGTCACTGGAGTGTTGCTAGTGCATAAAGAGTTGATCAGCGGCCTGTTTTGTTGAGGGGAGCAAGTTGACAGTCACTGGAGTGTTGCTAGTGGATAAAGAGTTGATCAGCGGCCTGTTTGTTGAGGGGAGCAAGTCAACAGTCACTAGAGTGTTGCTAGTGGATAAAGAGTTGATCAGTGGCCTGTTTGTTGAGGGGAGCAAGTTAACAGTCACTAAAGTGTTGCTAGTGGATAAAGACTTTATCAGCGGCCTGTTTGTTGAGGGAGCAATTTAACAGTCACTAGAGTGTTGCTAGTGGATAAAGACTTTATCAGCGGCCTGTTTGTTGAGGGGAGCAAGTTAACAGTCACTAGAATGTTGCTAGTGGATAAAGAGTTGATCAGCGGCCTGTTTGTTGAGGGGAGCAAGTTAGTTTATCAAAGGATTGGTAGTAATGGTACACAGGGAGCTGAAAATGTTTGTTGAAGACCTATGCTCCTCAAGGCGCTGAAAGTGTGTATTGAAAACATATGTTCTACACAGAGCTGAAAGTGTGTATTGAAGACCTATGCTCCATAGAGAGCTGAAAGTGATTGTTAAAGACCTATGCTCAACAGAGAGCTGAAAGTGTGTATTGAAGACCTATGCTCCATAGAGAGCTGAAAGTGATCGGCCCACCTGGTTCGTAACTAGATGGCAGTTGCTGGATACCTGTTGCATTTGAGTCTGAAGGCTTTCAAAATGTCTCAATTAAAATAATATCAGAACATACTTCCAGTCACCAGTCTGTATTAATTCAATCAATGTTTTGCTACTGAAAGTTACCATAACTTTGAAGAATCAGAATTAGTCTCAACTATTTGTTACGTTTATTTGTAACTGTTATAATGTTTTTCTTTCTTATACTTTCTGTAGGAAAATTGAGCTCGTTTATCTGAATGTTGTAATAGATTATTTTAAGAATGGAAACACTAGGAAACATAACAGAAGCAGAGGGCAACAGTAGAGCAAAAGACCGCAAATTATATTTCCCCTCGACGCTGAAAATTAAATGAGGAAGAAGAAGAGGTAACCAATCGGATTGAAGTGCACTAATCTAGCCAATCAAAATAGTCAAAATAATACGGGAGGTCAAAAGTAATGCACACCAATTTTTTTCTCGGCTAATAATAAAGATAGGAATATGAAATTTTGCACACTTGGAATATGACATGTTCCAATTATGTGTACCAAATTGCACAGCATTCTGATAAATATTACGCAATCTATGAACCGTTAAAATGGAGCTTGTCAACAATGTCAGTTACAAACAGCGAATTGTCATAGAATTTCTGGTTGCGGAAAAAGAAACTGTGGCAAACATTCATAAACGATTGTGTGAAGTGTACAAATTTCTGCAGTCGATAGGAGCACAGTTAGTCGCTGGGTTCAGAGAATTAAAGCTGCAGAAAGTGTACGAGTGGAGCTGCATGATTTACCGCGTTCTGGACGTGTTGCCTCGGCTACCAGCACAGACATGTTAAACCGGGCTGATGCCATTATTCGTAAGGATAGGCGTATCACTAGTCAGCAATTGGCATTGCAGCTTACAGTCAGCAAGGGAAGTGCAATCGCAATTTTTAAAACTCTCGGATATTCAAAGATTTGCGCTCGATGGGTTCCTCGGTGCCTAACAAATGATCACAGAGTTCAAAGGAAAACATTCTGTTCTGAATTGTTGGAGCGTTTCGGTGTTGAAGGAGAAATGTTTTTGTCAAAAATTGTTACCGGTGACGAAACGTGCGCACATCATTATGAGCCTGAAACAAAAATGCAGTCAATGGAATGGCATCATCCGCAGTCACCAAGAAGAAAAAAATTCAAAACATCTCCATCAGCCGGAAAGGTGATGATCACTGTCTTCTGGGACATTGATGGTGTGATTCTTGTTGATGTAATGACAAGAGGTGCGACAATCAACTCGACAGCTTACATCAATACACTGACAAAACTCAAAAATCGGTTCCACAGAGTTCGGCCTAATAAGCCATCTGCAGATTTGTTGCTTCAACATGACAATGCACGCCCTCACACAAGTCTGGTAACACGGGAAGCAATCAACAAATTTGGTTGGACTGTACTGCCCCATCCTCCTTACAGCCCTGATCTGGCTCCCTCAGATTTCCATCTGTTTGGACCACTCAAAAAATTCCTGCGTGGGACACACTTTGACAATGATGAGGGTGTGATCCGTGCAGTTAAAAAATGGCTACGCGAGCAGGACAAAACTTGGTACAAACGAGGCATTCATGACCTAGTTTCGCGTTGGCGTAAGGCAATACGCTTGGACGGAGATTATGTTGAAAAATAGGTAGTGTAAAGGGGATGTTCAGCTACAATCTGTGAAAATTTCAGACATTTTGCCCGAATAGTTTCCGAGAAAAAAATTGGTGTGCATTACTTTTGACCTCCCTACGTACATATCAGTCTGTGTGTGTGTGTGTGTGTGTGTGTGGGTGTGTGAGTGTGTGTGTGCAGGAGTTGGTGTTGGTGTATTTGTGAGTCTTGAAGTCACAAGCACAAATTATGTCTAAAAATTAGTATGTAGATTAAGTCAGCCACATTTTAAACACTTAATTTTAACAAATAAAATGATATTTTAGGCAACCGTCCCAGCCCAACATACGTAAAACTAAGTAGCTATTTGTTCGTTTTTAACTGCTCAGAAATCACTGATCCTGACCACACGGTATATCAGAAAATTCAGCTTGTCTGGAAGCGTTGATACTTCGTGAAAGAATGAAATATTCAAATTTGTTGACAATCAATCAGTTCAGACCATACGTTTGTGGTTTGACCTATTCGGAGAGAAGCCTGGAGGATTGAAATTATTCCACCTCATCCTCAGTAAGTGCATGACAATCCATTCACTGGGAGTGAGGACGATTGAAGCGAGGTGGATGAAGTGAGAGAACGGGTGTGCGGAAATTTTCTGATCGATTTTCCTAACTGTATTCTCTTTTATTAACTAGAAGAGTTTCAAGACAATTTGGAGCTGGGATTAATTCTCATGGTTTTGGGGGGAATTGTCATGGGAGAAATAATCGGATTGATCTTCAACTCTCCTGATGACGCTTCACTTTTTTCAGCGGGGGACAAGGATAAGTAAAGTGTGGTGTGGAAGAAGAAGATAGAGTGGTGGAAGGAGGGAAGATTAAAAGTGCGGTGGAGAGAGATTGAAAAGTGGGGGGATATTTAGTGGAGCGGAAAGAGAGTGGCGTGGGAAAACTTTGAGGATTGCCGAAGAAGTTGAGGGGGACGGAAAATAACTGAGAGTGTAATGGGGAAGATAGAGTGGGGCAGAGAGAGAAATCTGAGAAAAAATAATTTATTTTTGTTGGAAAGGATTGAGCGTGAAAAAGAGAAAGATTGAGCGCAGTGCAGAAGATTAAATAAGGCGCAGAAGGCTGAGTATTGTTAAAAGAATTTCTTTGTGTGTTCGCCAGGTTTTACCTCTGACGAAGCCCCTAGAGACTAGGAAACTGTATTTTGCATGTACATCCGTTTTTCCCTGGCAGCCGTGTGCACAGGGGTCCCTCGCCGCACAATCAGATAACTCCATCTTCAGAGATATTAATATTTTTTCCGTCCATGAGTAAATGACGTTTCAAGCCGGGCGTCGCTGCTGAGACCAGGGGTGGTTGCCGCAGAGAGAAATCATAAATAAAAATTCCAACTGGTGCAGCCGGGATTTGAACCCACATTTGAACTCTGTCTCGAGGTCGGCATCTTGTCTCGAGGCCAACCAGTCCCATTAAAAGTAATTTATTCAAGGTGAGAAACATTGAGATTTTAATGAAAGAAAATAGAGAACCGGTTGATGGAGATAGAGTGGGACTGAGAAAAATAGAGAGAGGTGAAGAAAGATTGAATTGACGGCTAAAAATAGAATGGGGCGCATTAAGATAGAGTTAGATGGAGAATAATTGAATGGGGCGGGACAAAAATAGAATTGAACTTAAAATAATAATTATTTCCGTAAAGAGGTTGAGTGGTGCTTGAATGCATTGAGTGTTTCAGAAGGAGATGGAGCGAAAAAAAATTTGATTGGGGCTAGTAGACAGACAGGGAGTGGAGAAAGTTTGAGTGGGGCTAGCAGAGAGACAGGGAGTGGAGAAAGTTTAAGTGGGGCTAGCAGACAGACAGGGAGTGGAGAAAGTTGAGTGGGGCTTGCAGAGAGGGACAGGGAGTGGAGAAAGTTTGAGTGGGTCTAGCAGAGATACAGGGAGTGGAGAAAGTTTGAGTAGGGCTAGCAGAGAGACAAGGAGTGGAGAAAGTTTGAGTGGGGCTAGCAGAGAGACAGGGAGTGGAGAAAGTTTGAGTGGGGCTAGCAGAGAGACAGGGAGTGGAGAAAGTTTGAGCGGGCCTAGCAGAGAGACAAGGAGTGGAGAAAATTTGAGTGGGGCTAGCAGAGAGACAGGGAGTGGAGAAAGTTTTAGTGGGCTAGCAGAGAGACAGGGAGTGGAGAAAGTTTGAGTGGGGCTCGCAGACAGACAGGGAGTGGAGAAAGTTTGAGTGGGGCTCGCATACAGACAGGGAGTGGAGAAAGTTTGAGTGGGGCTAGCATACAGATTGGAAGTGGAAAACGTTTGAGAGTGTCTAGCATACAGACAGAGAGTGAAGAAAGTTTGAGTGGGGCTCGCAGACAAACAGGGAATGGAGAAAGTTTCAGTGGGCTCACAGACAGACATGTAGTGAAGAAAGTTTGAGTGTGGCTAGCAGATAGAAAGGGAGTGGAGAAAGTTTGAGTGTAGCTAGCATACAGACAGGGAGTGAAGAAAGTTTGAATGGGGCTAGCGTACAGACAGGGAGTGGAGAAAGTTTGAGTGGGGCTAGCATACAGATTGGAAGTGGAAAACGTTTGAGAGTGTCTAGCATACAGACAGAGAGTGAAGAAAGTTTGAATGGGGCTCGCAGACAAACAGGGAATGGAGAAAGTTTCAGTGGGGCTCACAGACAGACATGGAGTGAAGAAAGTTTGAGTGTGGCTAGCAGATAGAAAGGGAGTGGAGAAAGTTTGAGTGTAGCTAGCATACAGACAGGGAGTGAAGAAAGTTTGAGTGTGGCTAGCAGATAGAAAGGGAGTGGAGAAAGTTTGAGTGTAGCTAGCATACAGACAGGGAGTGAAGAAAGTTTGAATGGGGCTAGCATACAGACAGGGAGTGGAGAAAGTTTGAGTGTGGCTAGCATACAGACAGGTAGTGGAGAAAGTTTGAGTGTGGCTTGTAGACAGACAAGGAGTGGAGAAAGTTTGAGTGTGGCTAGCATACAGACAAGGAGTGGAGAAAGTTTGAGTGTGGCTAGCATACAGACAAGGAATGGAGAAAGTTTGAGTGGGGCTAGCAGACAGACAGGGAATTGAGACAGTTTGAGAGTGGTACAAAAAGAAAAAAATGAAGCCGATAATGATAAAGGAGGTGAGGAAGCGTGAGTTGGAGCCGAGAAAAAATAAATTAGTAGCTAGGCTAAAATAGAAGATAGTGGAGATATATGGAGTTTGGTGGACAAATTAAAGGTTACTCAAAGAATGAGAGGGTGAGGAACAATGTTAGCATCTCCTGATTAATCTGTTTTCAATAAAAAAAAATTAACCTTATTTTAAAACGCCTACACTGCCAACCATACAGACGGTTCTGTATCCCGCGGAGAGCGCAGCGGTTAGGGTTTTTGTTTCATACCAACATGGCAGAGAAATGGCTAGGGAATATGGCAAGTGTAGCATTACAGTGTCCTGAATGAAAATGGAGATAGAAGAAGCAACGGTGGCGATAACATGGTTAGTTACACAAAACGTGACAGAGAGTCTCTGTGACAGGAGTGGATAAAGCTCTTAAATGGTTCCACAGTAAACGCTTTAACCTGGGTGTACTGTCCAGGGCATGCTGATGTAAATGGCAATGAAATAGCCGATAAGTTCGCTGTCAACTCTGACACTGAGTGTAGCTTGACACTGGACAGAGAACATCGCCAAATGTGTCATTCATTCCTTAAGAGAAGAGGAGAGAGGTGGGACAATGATGTATACATTAAGAGACAATAGAGTCTAAAGTTGGATAAGAGGTCAGGTAGATCCGAAGCGCTGAGTGGAAAAAGTAGATGTATCTACAATCAACACATTACTAGAACGATCAATCTGGATACTCTTCGAGGAATGCTGGGACAGTCGGTGGAGCTGGTTTGTTGATGCCACTACTTCAATGAAACTAATTCCATGAATAGCGTTCAGTTGAAGATGATTTGGGCATTAGACCTTTAGTTGACCGTGTCGCTGTCACTGTGTCATAATGACGATTGTTTACCATGTGTCTGCTATAATCAAAGTGTTATTTGGTAATGTTTTACAAAGCTTAGTTACAATTGTGATAGCGATACTCTAAAAATTGTTTTGAATAACAATAATCTTAGGCATAGATTGAGAAATTATAACATATTAGTTAGTTAATTAGTTAATGAGTTAGTTTATTAGTTAATTAGTTAATTAGTTTGATAGTTAGATTGTTAGTTAGTTACTTAGTTAGTTATTTATTTAATTAGTTGGTGGTTTGGTTGGTTAGTTGGTTGGTTGGTTGGTTAGTTAATTAGTTTGATAGTTAGATTGTTAGTTAGTTAATTAGTTAGTTATTTATTTAATTAGTTATTTGGTTGGTTGGTTGGTTGGTTAGTTGGTTGGTTGGTTGGTTAGTTAATTAGTTAGTTAGTCGTTGGGTTATCGTCATCGCACATGAAATAATAGTCCATAAGCGCACGAATCTCCTTCCCAGCAAGACCCACAGTATGAAGCGATCAACTGGTTCCCAAGTCTACCCGCGATCTCCTCGCATCTCTCCTGAATCTAGCAACATCCCTCCTGAATCTAGCACATCCCTCCTGAATCTAGCAACATCCCTCCTGAATCTAGCAACATCCCTCCTGAATCTAGCAACATCCCTCCTGAATCTAGCAACATCCCTCCTGAATCTAGCAACATCCCTCCTGAATCTAGCAACATCCCTCCTGAAACAACAACATCCCTCCTGAATCTAGCAACATCCTCCTGAATCTAGCAACATCCCTCCTGAATCTAGCAACATCCCTCCTGAATCTAGCAACATCCCTCCTGAATCTAGCAACATCCCTCCTGAATCTAGCAACATCCTTCCTGAATCTAGCAACATCTCTCCTGAATCTAGCAACATCTCTCCTGAATCTAGCAACATCCCTCCTGAATCTAGCAACATCCCTCCTGAATCTAGCAACATCCCTCCTGAATCTAGCAACATCCCTCCTGAATCTAGCAACATCCCTCCTGAATCTAGCAACATCCCTCCTGAAACAACAACATCCCTCCTGAATCTAGCAACATCCCTCCTGAATCTAGCAACATCCCTCTGAATCTAGCAACATCCCTCCTGAATCTAGCAACATCCCTCTTGAATCTAGCAACATCCCTCCTGAATCTAGCAACATCCCTCCTGAATTTAACAACATCTCTCCTGAATCTAGCAACATCTCTCCTGAATCTAGCAACATCCCTCCTGAATCTAGCAACATCCCTCCTGAATCTAGCAACATCCCTCCTGGCTAGCATGAAAATCGAGTTGCACCACGACAAAACGCTATCGTTTCGCCCTTTATTACGAGCGTGCGGTACGGTTCAGGGACACACTGTCTATCACGAGGACGTAGCACACACAGTGATGGATGCGCCACCAACGCCCGATCTACTTAAAGGAATGCAGCCAAAA
Source organism: Megaustenia siamemsis (assembly GCA_032433765.1). Taxonomy (NCBI): domain Eukaryota; kingdom Metazoa; phylum Mollusca; class Gastropoda; order Stylommatophora; family Ariophantidae; genus Megaustenia; species Megaustenia siamemsis. The sequence continues at coordinate 176,160,899 of JAVIAB010000092.1, read as the reverse complement.
GAGCATACGAAACACCGTAGCGATGGCGCAAGATCCCTATGTGTAACCTTCGGTTAACTCGGCAGAACAGTCCATATTAAGAAGCTGTAACTTATTGAAATCGAACAAATGCAACGACGGTTTTTGAACAGCTCACAGTATGATGACGCAAACCGCATATCAACTTCACCAACGGGGAAGATCACATTCACAATGCTTGATTTACAACAAAGACCGCTACTAGATGCACCGACTCAGTAGCACCGGCGGAAATCCATTAAATGGACCATTTGGTTGACTTTAAAGAAGAAACCTGCATCAGAGAACTGAAATTAATCAGTCTCCATATGCAGATCCTGCAGCGATCGATGGTACACAAACTCTATTCCACCAAATGGAAACCAGAAGTCCGGTTTATAACAAGTAAATATCGTCAAGTAAGAAGTGTGTGGTGGGAGTAAAGAGAATGGCTGACTAAGTTAAAAATATGGGCTTACATAGAAGATATAAAAGGTCTAGTGAAAGATGGAGACACATTATTCATTTAAGGTAAGTCAAGCACCAGCTAGCTCACGGGACATACCACTATGACATAACAGTCACATATAATGTTTGTAGAAATAATGGTAAAGAATGAGGAACGTACAGCTATAGCAAGTAAGATACGCATTCTAATAATTAAATAAATAGGCTTTCGTCTCGTTCATATCACTTTTAGTCATTTCTGATAAATGATTTCTCATCACTTAGTTCTGTCTTTGCCTACTTTCTCTTAATCCTGATTCTGATTTCTCTGTGATGTATGCTGTTCATGATGGAGTTAACCAAGACAATGTATTTATCTATTTGATCTAGCACTAGTGTAATCAGTAACGCTTCCTTATATTGCCATTTCTAGAAAGTCTCTTCTTGTTACGTTAACTATTCTTCTCAACCGTATCATTATCACTATGACAATTCTCCTTTTATTTGACTGTTAATATATAGCATTTCATACAATGAAAATATCTTATGAGGCGAAGGCGCACCTCCCAGCACTAGAGTTGGAAGTTGTCAGCGACCCACAGCTGATGGCTTGCGCCAGGATCGGTGAACCAAAACCATCCAGACCCTGCTCCACATCTCCGCGGTGCCTACAGTAACAGACTAACCTGTCTAGTCTGGCCAAGCGAGCAGGGATCGATGAGGGAAGATAGCCTGGTACTCAAAAATGTCGTGCTGAAGTTGGATGTGTTGGGCCAAAAGGAGCAAATATAACAGTTATACTGCAAACCACAACACAACGCAGACACGTCCACTTAACGCCCTTTTAAGGGCGGATGACGAAGAGGAATTCTACAGTCTACGAATACTCTAGAATACTTTAGTCATCGAGCGAACGCAACCATCTTATGCAACAAATCTATGTCGATAGAAGTGAGAAAGAGAGTTCATCGCTGCTATATAGAACCAATTGTAACCTATGGAAACAAATCATGGACAGTTGGTCATGGAATACTTGGTTACAACTGTAAAAATAAAAGTAAACAGAGATCGCGGACGACATAGAGAGAAAACACTGGATAGTTTGGTGTCATGGCATGGAAAACAGTCAACAACAGAACTGATACGATGCACTGTGGATAGAAGATTGCGGAAGGACATGATCGCCTACGCCAGCCGGTATGGCACATGAGGATGATGAATATATGTTCAATATGGCAAATTCATTATAAAGAAAGTTTCCATAATATCGACCCCACTTAATTCGACTCTTTCCAATTACAAGTCAACGTAATGCCAAGCAATGCTGACTGCATTTCTCACGACGAGTAAGAAACACTATTCAAACATCGAGGACTCCTTGAAGACTGATTTAGCTATTGAATATCTCCAGTGTCAGGAAGAGAGATATCAATTTCAAATACTCGACTGTTTGTAGTCCTAGTCGATGACTGATATTTCGTCTTTCCTTATTTTTCAGCAAAAATGAATATTTTATAGAGCAACTATAACAGTCGAGCTTGCGCTGTGAAAGAGAGTTCAAAGGTAGTTGTGCTCTCTTCAGTCCACGAGGCCGATAAAGGAGTGAGTACCTGGGGATAACAATAACAGAAAGGAAGAACACGACCACCCTCCATTGAAATACTGCGGTCTAGTACTGGAAACTATAATTGTATACCCCCACCTCCTCCATTGAAATACTGCGGTCTAGTACTGGAAACTATAATTGTATACTCCCACCACCCTCCATTGAAATACTGCGGTCTAGTACTGGAAACTATAATTGTATACTCCCACCACCCTCCATTGAAATACTGCGGTCTAGTACTGGAAACTATAATTGTATACTCCCACCACCCTCCATTGAAATACTGCGGTCTAGTACTGGAAACTATAATTGTATACTCCCACCACCCTCCATTGAAATACTGCGGTCTGGTACTGGAAACTATAATTGTATACTCCCACCTCCCTCCATTAAAATACTGCGGTCTGGTACTGGAAACTATAATTGTATACCCCCACCTCCCTCCATTGAAATACTGCGGTCTGGTACTGGAAACTATAATTGTATACCCCCACCTCCCTCCATTGAAATACTGCGGTCTGGTACTGGAAACTATAATTGTATACCCCCACCACCCTCCCACGACATGAATATGTCCAGGGGCAAACAACAACAGTACAAATTAGTTAATTTCAGTATAGAAGAGTGCATATTTACACTCAGTGTCTCTTCTAACTTGTTTGTCAAAATGTCTTGTATGAGAAAGAATATGTCATGAGAGGTAAATGAGGAGGAGAAGAGACAGAGAGAGTGTGCGTTAAAAAGAATGAAATATAATAAATAAAAAGAGTTGCTTGGTTGTAAATCAAACAGAGATGAGTCCTCTAATTAAAGTTGAAGTTTTGAAAAAAATGTGGTTGTAAATATTTTGTGAAGATAAGGTGGACGAAAATACATTCATCGGACATTCATTTGTGAAAAAGAAAATATTTTCCTTCAGTAGATGTCTTATTTATTCAATCTGTCTATCCCATATATTTCTCATCCTCTTTCACACAATATATGTTCTCATTAAACAAAGTTATGCTAATGAGATTTATGTTGAACTTATTCCTGCATCCCCCCCCACCCACTTAGATTCCACTAAGTGTCTACACTTCCCTCTTTATTCTCTAACACTTATTCTCTAACACTTATTCTCTAACACTTTATTATCTAACACTTTATTCTCTAACACTTTATTCTCTAACATTTATTCTCTAACACTTTATTCTCTAACACTTTATTCTCTAACACTTTATTCTCTAACACTTATTCTCTAACACTTATTCTCTAACACTTTATTCTCTAACACTTTATTCTCTAACACTTATTCTCTAACACTTATTCTCTAACACTTTATTCTCTAACACTTTATTCTCTAACATTTATTCTCTAATACTTTATTCTCTAACACTTTATTCTCTAACACTTATTCTCTAACATTTATTCTCTAATACTTATTCTCTAACACTTATCTCTAACACTTATTCTCTAACACTTTATTCTCTAACACTTATTCTCTAACACTTTATTTGCTAACACGAATTCTCTAACACTTATTCTCTAACACTTTATTCTTTAACACTTATTCTCTAACACTTTATTATCTAACACTTTATTCTCTAACACTTTATTTGCTAACACGAATTCTCTAACACTTATTCTCTAACACTTTATTCTTTAACACTTATTCTCTAACACTTTATTATCTAACACTTTATTCTCTAACACTTTATTTTCTAACACTTTTTCTTTTTCTGTCATCTTGAATATCCCCCTCGTCAATAAAACATATATTTGTGTTCTCCGGTGTACAAATTCCAAAAGGTTGACCAAAATCCGGTGTATCCAATTAAACCGGTTGGAATACAGGACTCTCCACTGACTATGCTGTGTTACAAGTAAAGTAAAGAGCCCCGTCAAGCCAAGTGGCGCATAGGGAATATGGTGTTAATGACACATTTTTACAGGTACAGACAATCAGCAAATGATTTTTGGCATAATGGGGTCAGTATTACGCCGTGCCGCTTTACTTTCCAGAAAAAATCCGGTACCCATTTAAGACTTGGTAAACTCGAAAGCCGTAGATCAGGATCGAACCCTAACCCTTGTCCTTTACTACTGCTGTGTACAAAAATGTAAAGTACCCCCGTCACGCCAAGTGGCGTATAGGGAATATGGTGTTAGTGACCCGTCACACCAAGTGGCGTATAGGGAATATGGTGTTAGTGACCCGTCACGCCAAGTGGCGTATAGGGAATATGGTGTTAGTGACCCGTCACACCAAGTGGCGTATAGGGAATATGGTGTTAGTGACCCGTCACGCCAAGTGGCGTATAGGGAATATGGTGTTAGTGACCCGTCACGCCAAGTGGCGTATAGGGAATATGGTGTTAGTGACCCGTCACGCCGAGTGGCGTATAGGAATATGGTGTTAGTGACCATAAACAGACTTGGGCACATGATTTTTTGGGTATTGTGGTCGGTATTACGCCCGTGCCGCTTTCTTTCCCAGAAAATAATCTAGTACCCATTAAAGGCTGGGTGAACCGGAAACCGTCGGTTGGGATCGAACTCTACCTCTTGTCCTTTGTTGTCCGGGTCACTAACCACAGAGCTATCGCGGCTCACTGCTGCTGTGTGCTCCAGGTTTGCGTTCCGTCAGTTTTCACTGGAGGAAAAACATGTTTTGATGAAATTTTAAAAAAATCAAATTGATCGAGATTTGAAAGTATCCGTGACATATTTGTCATTGTTATTTAATATTCGTGGTTTTCCATATAAGATCACCAAATGAAGAGTTGAGGTGGAAGTGCCCACTTTAGAATATATACACTGGCCGAGATGACAATAACGTGACGGTGTCTTCAGCAAGCAATGCAGTAACATTATTGATCTAACAGAACGTCTGCGCTATAAAGCATCAATGACTCAGTGATTAGCATTGTTGCTTGATGATGACGTACACAATGTTTCTATTCTCGATAACTCATTTCAATAAATACAGCTGCATTTAATGGGTAGCTGGCATAGTGTGTTTAGGGAAATAGTAAAACCAAAGAAAACGTCTGAAATTTTACTACTAGAAAGCATCAAGAGATCCACTCTACCTTCTCTGGGTGCAGAAACAAACAGTTCATGTTTATAAAATAACGTCAGATAACAACTATGAAATAAGCATTGTAAACATTGAAGTGACTAGATGGAAAAGTTGAAGAAATTTGAGAAATCAAGGTGGGGGTATTATAATAATATGTGTGACATTGTATTGCAAGGGATGTTAGAAGAAAACGATTCGTATTGATGTTTTGGCCAACAGAAGGAAGCAAACATAAAGTAGTTTAACATTTTAAAAAATCAGTTGCCTGCAAGAATGTGAATTAATCGAAGTCATTCAATAAATGAGAGAACTAAGCAATAACTTGGACATATATTTTGTCAGTCTTAACAACGTGTGGATGTCCACGTGGCACAATGTACACAAGACTAAGGATCTATGATATGCTTGTATTGAGTTATTGAGTTATTTGCGGGTCATCATCATTGCACTCCGAACATGTCCATAGGTGCTCAGATCCCTCCTCAGCAATTCCCTCAGTGTCCAGCGACTGACGACTCCAGTTCGATGTTGGTTGATAAGTCTTCTTACACGGCCACTAAGTGTCTCATTTCTGGCTGTGCCCAAATTAACTCCTTTCCTTTTTCGATGATGTCGTTTGGGCTGCATCTGAAAACTTACACTTACCGTCGTCATGTTGACCGTCGTCATGTTGACCGTCGTCATGTTGACCGTCGTCATGTTGACCGTCGTCATGTTGACCGTCGTCATGTTGACCGTCGTCATGTTGACCGTCGCTGAACGTTGTTGCTTTGGATGGTCCAGACTCACGTGCACTTACTCAGTAGCACGGTCCGAAACCGTTTCCACGTTATAAACTGGCCAACTCCAGTAAATCTCTACAGCACGCATGTTTCTGCGTGAATCTAAATGTTGCAGCTCAATAGGAAATAGAGCGTCAAGACTATTAGCATGTCACAATCCTAAATGAGGATAATTATCAAAATATTGTGGCCAAACAAAATCAACAACTTAGGACCAATCAAACACGACAAACAATAGAAGATACCTCAAAGTTATAACAAACACATAATGGCGCTGGATATGTCTCGTGTTCAAAAGAGATCCGGAAACAATCACAAAAATATTCATACAGTGACTGGACGGTAGGAGAAACAGAGTTAAGCCAAGTAGAACAAAGATGTAGGATGGTAGAAACACAGATTAATAGTGTGTGCCGGACATAGGGTATTCGTCAAAGAATAGACCCTCGAAGTAGAAGAGTTTTCATATTTTCCTACAAGGCGCCACAAGGTGTTTTAACACCATCGGCAAGAAAGAAGTACAAATGAGGAATCTAGGAAGTCAGAACAACATAATAACTAAATCTTGGTTACAGCATCAGTTGAAACTCTATATACCGGTAAACATTTACTTGCACTAATTTACTAGAAATGATGTTCATGTTTGTTTTCTTCTATTTTTCCCTTAAAAATGGGAAATAACATTCCTGATAATCTCAGCTGATAATATCCTGCAAGTTGTTCTCGCTGTTTGTCGTTTTATCTTGATATAGCTTTGCTTTAAAAAAAAAATAGACTGCAGGGACACACACACACAAGCACACCGGCACACACTCACCTACACAAATCTATTACGCTTTTAGAAATACCGGAATGAGATAAATGTCCTACTTCTAATCGATCCTGTCTCCTTTTGTGCTTTTTTTCCTCTCTATAATTGAGCGTCATCATTTTCTCAGAGGCTTCATCCGGAGCAGAAGGGAGCAACTCTCAGGAGAGATGTTTCAGATATTATTTTTTTTACCCTGTTAAATGCAATATTTTTACCTGAGTTTATTGTCAGTGGTATTGTCGCTGAGATTTTGTTTTTACCATGAGATTACTTGCCTGTTATATTTTATTTAAATAGCTGTATTTCTCTCCTTATTTCATTTGGATTTTTACTGATTCTTTTCAGAAAACATAACAAAAAAGAAACATCTTTATTTACAGTATATATACCGTTTTCCGAGGTCTGTAAGGATATTTCTGCGAAAGCTGGAGAATATATGTAACACGCACAGGTGCAACTAATGCACAGTGTACAGGTAAAAATTATTATGTTCCAGATATAATATTTATTTCAGAAAATGTATTTAACAGTACACATTTAATTAGTTATTCGCTTTTTTTCTAATTCTTTCTCGATTTCCTTCTCAAAACAAGGTCACAAACAACAATACAACAAAATACACAGAATTTATTATATAAATGTGTACGGCAAGCAATCTTTTAAGAACAAAGTCGGTGAACTAAAATTGTCTTCATAACTTTCTTAAATCTACAAACGTGTTGTCATGGTATTTATAACGCCATTTAGTGATCTGTGGTCTATGATCTGGCAAACGCGTCATCACCAAATATATAATTCCATTAACTTATCCAAACCACACCCCTGTCTGGATAAGGGACCCCCATAGTGAAGGGAGAAAAGAATAAAGCCACTGTTACTTGCCACACATGTCGTAAGAAGCGACTAAGGAGTTTTGTAATCATCGCCTGTGCAGTCGAGTAGAACGTAGTCGGAGCGACTTGTTAACGGAATTTACCGACGCATTTTAGGAAATGCTGTGACAAGTGGTGGAGGGTATATGGGAATTCCTGCAGTGATGGTTTCCATTAACTCATCAATACCACAGTGATGGTTTCCATTAACTCATCAATACCATGGTGGTGGTTTCCATTAACTCATCAATACCATGGTGATGGTTTCCATTAACTCATCAATACCATGGTGATGGTTTCCATTAACTCATCAATACCACGGTGGTGGTTTCCATTAACTCATCAATACCACGGTGGTGGTTTCCATTAACTCATCAATACCACGGTGGTGGTTTCCATTAACTCATCAATACCACGGTTGTGGTTTCCATTAACTCATCAATACCACGGTGATGGTTTCCATTAACTCATCAATACCACGGTGTTGGTTTCCATTAACTCATCAATACCACGGTTGTGGTTTCCATTAACTCATCAATACCACAGTGGTGGTTTCCATTAACTCATCAATACCACAGTGGTGGTTTCCATTAACTCATCAATACCACGGTGATGGTTTCCATTAACTCATCAATACCACAGTGGTGGTTTCCATTAACTCATCAATACCACAGTGGTGGTTTCCATTAACTCATCAATACCACGGTGATGGTTTCCATTAACTCATCAATACCACGGTGATGGTTTCCATTAACTCATCAATACCACAGTTATGGTTTCAATTAACTCATCAATACCACAGTGATGGTTTTCATTAATTCATTCATATCATAGAGATGGTTTCATTAACTCATTCATACCATAGAGATGGTTTCATTAACTCATTCATACCACAGAGATGGTTTCATTATTGAGTTATTGAGTTATTGAGTTATTTGCGGGTCATCATCATTGCACTCCGAACATGTCCATAGGTGCTCAGATCCCCTCCTCAGCAATTCCTCAGTGTCCAGCGACTGACGACTCCAGTTCTATGTTGGTTGATAAGTCTTCTTACACGGCCACCAAGTTTCTCATTTCTGGCCGTGCCCATCTTAACTCCCATTTCCATCATCCGAAGAAGCGACGTTGATCTGTGTTTGTCGAAGTCCTGTGCTCTTCCCACATCTCGGAGTGCATTGATGACGTCCGCCCGATCCATCGGTTGCCCGTCCTCAACGACAGCGCAGCTAGCCAACCTGTCCGCTCTCTCATTTTCCCGTACTCCCGCATGTCCAGGGACATAGACAAAGGTGACCTTACGTATTTTGGATTTCTGCAACGACTCTACCCATTGCATGCGTACAAAGCCCGCCTCCACTTTTTTATCATGCTCATCGAATCACTCAGTATACATGCGTGGATGTAGTCTTGTGACTCTAACCATTTGAATGCCTTGGTCACTGCCATCACCTCCATTGTCATGCTACTCGTGGTCATGGCGTATGCACCACTGTCTTCCTTGGCTATTCTGCCTGCCGAACGTGCTGTAAATGCCCATGCACTTTTTTCGTCGTCTTACAGATCCGTCTGTATAGATGACTGCATCTTTCTCATCGGTGTTATCGCAGATGAGACCGTTGACCTCAGCATTAACCACGACTGGGTTCTGTTCCCTACTTTTCCTGTCGAGTGTGACAATACACGAGAAAGTCCCCTTGAATGACGTAGGCACCGGTATCCACTCCTCACCAAAGCTGAGATTGGTAAGCCCACAGACCTGTTTGATGACATCTTCTGCTCGGCCCACCCATGATTTGCCTCTTTTTAGCTGGTACCTTTCTCTGTGTTGAGCACGTGGTGCAATGGATGCTCTGTATCTGTACTAATGTTCAGGTATGCTCGTGCTCTCCAGATCTTGATTCTGTCATCCATGGTTGGAAAGTCAAGAAGATACCTCATTGCCACACAGGGAGTGTCCCTCGTACATCCCAGGATAATGCGCATGGCTTCATTTTGTATTTTCTCCAGCCTATCAACTTGAGTCGTACTGACAGTAAGAATGGCCAGGGCATACTCGATTGGTGCGAGGACTAATCCCTGGAACAGAAGAGTAAGTAGCCTCTGCTCGATGTTGGCAGCTGCCATGACCTTCAAGGCGGCTAATCCTTTGCGGGATTTTGTTATCACATGGTCAACGTGGTCCCGAAAACACAGGCTGCGATCAAACTTAACTCCGAGGTATGTCATCAACTTGTCCCTGGTCACCTCATCAGCTCCCATTCGTACTACCGGTGTGGTCGTATTAACGATATGATTGTTAAGGGAGAACCATGAAACTGATGCTTTATTAGGATTAACTAAGGCACCTGAAACCCCACACCAGGAAGAAATGCGATCGAGTTCGTCTTGCATTGTGGAGGCGATTCCCCGTCTGTCTCTTCCCTGTCGATATACCGGAATATCATCAGCAAAAGTCATAGTTCTTCATAGATGGTTTCATTAACTCATTCATACCACAGAGATGGTTTCATTAACTCATTCATACCACAGAGATGGTTTCATTAACTCATTCATACCGCAATGTTGGTTTAATTTACTCATCCAAACCGTCTTATTGGTTCTATTAACTCACAATTCAAACAAGACAAATGCGATTTTTGGGGCATGTTAAAAGACACAACAGCCTACTAAAAGTAATCCTGGAGGGCAAAATACACGGTAAAAGAGGCAGAGGCAGACAAAGACTAACATGGACGAGTAACATCAAAAGATGGACAAATCAACCTATGACAACCAGCAACATCAAAGCAAGAGACAGAGCAGAATGGCGCTCCATGGTAGCCATCCTTCGTTCCGAAGACGGCACTCGATGATGATGAACTCACAATAATTTCACTACTTGTCATTATACATCAATCCTTCCACACTTAATATTACACAAATGTATCCTTCTATTCCTTTGGATGAAAGAATTATTAGAGCAAAATAATTTAGTTCTTTAAACGCATCCTCTCACACTTTTTTGTTATAAACTCATCCCCATATCTTTAATCAATCACCTCAATCTCTTGATTCCATTAACTCATCCTCGATATATTTTATCACCTCAATCTCTTGATTCCATTAACTCATCCTCCGATATCTTTTATCCTTCACCTCAATCTCTTGATTCCATTAACTCATCCTCCCATATCTTTTATCCATCACCTCAATCTCTTGATTCATTAACTCATCCTCCCATATCTTTTATCCATCACCTCAATCTCTTGATTCCATTAACTCATCCTCCCATATCTTTTATCCTTCACCTCAATCTCTTGATTCCATAAACTCATCCTCCCATATCTTGGATCCATCACCTCAATAGCTTGATTCCATTAACTCATCCTCCCATACTTTTATCCTTCACCTCAATCTCTTGACTCCATAAACTCATCCTCCCATATCTTGGATCCTTCATCTCAATCTCTTGATTCCATTAACTCATCCTCCCATATCTTTTATCCTTCACCTCAATCTCTTGATTCCATTAACTCATCCTCCCATATTTGGATCCTTCACCTCAATGTCTTGATTCCATTAACTCAGCTTCCCATATCTTGGATCCATCACCTCAATCTCTTGATTCCATTAACTCAGCTTCCCATATCTTGGATCCAATACCTTAATCTCTTGATTCCATTAACTCATCGTCCAATATCTTGGATCCATCATTTCAATCTGTTGATTTCATCTACTCATCCTTCCATATCTTTCATAAATTTTCCAGTATTTTTAAGAGGCAAACCAAGACTAACATGTATGAGTAACATCAAAAGATGAACAAATCAGCCTATGACAACCAGCACAATCAAAGCAAGAGACAGAGCGGAATGGCGCTCCATGGTAGCCAAACTTAAATGCGGAGGCAGAACTCAATGATCTTGGCGAATGATCGTGACAGAAGAACTATACATGTTCCTCAAGTCTCCAGCTTCCAGTTACTATTTGGATTAATTAATGACTTTTTGATTCTTGATCCTTTAAGTGTCGTTAGACAGCAGATTGGGCTCGTCTCCCATCAATTGTCTCTATTATGGTCAAGCTGTTTGATTATAGAGAGTGAATCTTTGCCTACCAGCCTTGCCTCCTTTATGTTGTGCCAACTGCAACCCTACTTGGCCGAAACGTCGACTTTTGTTTTGTTAATTACCACGTTAATCTGTTACCATAGCACTTTTTTCTTCTTCTTTGTTAAATTGTTGTTATCATCAACTTTACAGCAGCTTCTCATCTCTTTGCATCTTGGTGCATCTTGGTGCATCTTGATGCCTTACTCCTTTAAAGTTCTTTTCAGCGTTTCTCGAAGTCGCCCTCTTTCCTCTAACCCGATTTCCCATTTGAGAGCCTGCTTAGTAATTCTCTGCTCGTTTCTTCTAAATACATGCCACATACATTTGTCTGCTTTCTCATAGTAGACGAGATATAAACGGTTACATGGCCATATCTCGTATTTCAGTTCAGTTTTTGATTCATCCTTCTATTTAATTCAAAACATCTTTCTCAGACGGTAGGGTTCGATTTCAACAGACGGCTTCCGGTTCACCCAGCCTTTGATGGGTACGGATTTTTTTCTGGGAAGGTAAAGCGGCACGGGCGTAATACCGACCACATTACCTTAAAAATCATGTGACGAGGGTCTGTAAAATTTATGGTCACTAACACCATTTCCATATACGCCACCTGGCGTGACCGGGGTGGGGGGGGGGGGGTTACTTTACTTTTTTTTGCTTTTTTTATCATTCTCAGACATTTGTCTTCAAAAGCGTTGAGGTTTTTTTTATTTATTTCTTTTGTATAATCTCCACTTATCTAAAATAATTTGATCTTATAAACTAATAATAAATTTTAAAATAAACTAAAATTAAAACGTAATTAATAACTTACTAGTGAAAAATAATGCTCACTATGCTACTTGTTCCTAACTCATAGTTAAAAATAAAAAAAAACCTCATTTCTGTTTCCGTAAAGGTTCCAGCCTATACCATCAACTTACTAATAAGTTTGAAGTCCCATGTAATAAATTTAGCGTTAATATCTTTAAAGAAAAATGGAGAGAAGCAAAACAATTCTCTACATAATATATAATTCCAGCAGTACATCTCACTCATTAAGTCTAGTAAGTAGATGCACATTAATTGGTCGAACTCAGAAGTGAACTTTAATGAACACGTAGTTCCGCTTGTAACTTTATTTAATTTGTAGTTCTGCGAATTGCGGTGAGCCAAGAACTCTGTTGACCTGTAGTTCCGTAAACCATCAGTTCCGAGAATCTGCAGTTCTGGGAAGCGGTTATGTTTTTCCATGAAACTGCTTTTGCTCCCGAAGCTGTCCAAGCTCTGAGTGATATTGTGGAACGTTGCAATCAAGCAATCACAAGTCGCGAGTCTTTCACAACAAAATACAACTTTTCAACCACTACTAATCTAACTGGAAAAAAGCCCCGAAATGAGAGCCGTTTTAAAGAATAGAACATTGCCATAAAATAGTGAAAAAAAATCTGTAGTCCCCAAAAAGAATGCAAACCGCTTCTTCTTTTTTCATATTCTTTTTATTCCTTCAGCTCTATAGAGGTTCAGCTCTATATATGCTCTATTGGTTTTCAACAACAGCTATCCGAGCCGTTCTGTTTTCTTGTCATTCTTTTAAGATCGTTCCATATCCTTCCCATCATCTTCAGCTCTGCTTAAACCAATCTTTTCCAAGTATATTTTGGCCTTCCTCTTTGTCATTTCCCCTGTGGATTCCAAAAAGGGCTCGTCGTGTAACACTCTCAGTTAGTTCCGCAGTATACTCCTATCTCTTTGCTGGGAACTGCACGCCAAAGAATTGCACGCCTAGGAAAGCAATAATTCTGTAATTATGTTTATTACCAATGCATATATGAAAAATGAAAGCCCCTAGAGATAATACCCAGAACGAATAAAGATTCGAAGTCTCCAAAGTAGTTTCTCGTGTCACTTTGACGACTCATTATTGTACAAATTAGTCATGTTCCCCCCTGTTATGTGTCACTTGTAATGAGCCAGAAACCTTTTTAACAGGGTTGCAACGGTCCTCCATATCATTTTACCAAGAAAGCGTCCTAGAGAAGTTTTAGATTCATCCGACTTTAATTACACAAACCAGGAAACCTAAATCTTGCGGGGTTCACATTATAAACACGCATAAAGTAAACAGCAACTTCAGCAAAGCTCAAAACGGGTGGTAAATGTATCACTACTCAAGATTAATATAATTCTCTTACCTAAATCACATAATTATTAATTTCAAGTGGAGAAGAAAACATATAATAGCAAACTCGAGAGAAGTGGGAAAAACAAAACAATTTTGTAGACTTGGGGAGCAAATACAAATCAACAGAGTACTCGATGGGTACAGAAAACAAATTAAGAGTAAACCAAGTGGGGAAATAAAAAAAATTGAGAGTAGGCTAGAGGGGAAATTTGTTTAATAAATCAACAAAACACTACATGAGAAATTAACTTAAAAGTAGATTCGATGAGAAAGGAAAACAAATTGATGGTAGATTATAAGAGAAAAGAATACAACTTAACAGTAATTCGTTGAGAAGAAAAATAAATTAATAGGAGATAAGTTGGGAAAGGATAATACATTAACTAACGGTAGATTCCAGAAACGGGATACAAATAACAGTAATTGAATTCTATCAAAATTAACGAAAAAAAAAAGCAAACAAAATCAGAAATATGTGAGGAACAATGTGGATTTGTGGAAGGAACGGGCGCCAATAATGCAATATACATCCCGAGAACATTGATAGAAAGATCTATAGAGGTAAAGAAAGATATATATATATATATAGATATATGTGCTTTATAGACTGCACAAAAGCATTTGACAAAGTAAAGCATGTGAAAATAAAAAAATATGCTGGAGAAATTAAACATTGATGGCAAGAATCGGAAAATCATAAAACAAAACATGTACTGGCAACAAACAGCAGCAAAACGAATTGAAACCAAAGGACAGTTCCAATATATAAAACAAGGAGTCAGACAAGGCTGTGTTCTGTCGTCTGTAAACTGTTTTTACTTTACAGATAAAAATATTATGAGATCAATAACAGACAAAAGGAATTGAAGTCAACGGCCACAATATAAACATTTTGCGTTATGCGGATGACATAGTCTTAATAGCAGAGACAGAGAATAAACTACAAGAATGATAGGCATAATAGTAAAGAAAGCAACAAGAAAGATTTCAGTCTGAATAGTAAGAAAAGAGAAATAATGGTCATCGAAGAACCATTCATCACCATCAGCAGCATAAAAATAAACACGACAAATCTGAAACAAGTGCAACGCGTCAAATACTTGGACACAATAACATCAGATGGGAGATGTATCATGGAAATAAAAAGCAGAATAGCTCGCTAAAATAGCATTTCAGAAAATGAAAAACGTTTTATGCAAAAAGCCTATGATATTAGGAGTGAGAAAGAAAGTTCATCGGTGCTATGTAGAGCCAATTCTGACCTATGGAAACGAATCGTGGACAGTAGACAAACAAAGGAAAAGACGATTGGAGGCCACAGAGATGTGATTTTTCAGAAGTAATGTTGAATGATCCTGGACAGCTAAAACGACCAATTCTCAAAGAGGCCAACACAAAAAGGGAGCTCCCAAAAAAACATCAGAAAAAAATCAACATTTTTTGAGCACATTATAAGGAGAGGAAAGTTGAATACTTGTTACAACTGGCATAATACACAGAAAACGAGATATAGATAGCTTGGTGTCATGGCACAGAAAACAGTCATCAACAGAACTGATACGATGCACTGTGAATAGTAGATGGCGGAAGGACATGATCGCTACGCCAACCGAGGACTGCACATGATGATGATGATGAATTTGATCAATTAGGACAGCTCTTTCTTTCACTAATTAGTTTCACCAACCACGTGGTTAAAGGACCAAGCTAACTATTCATACTCGTCTGTGTTGTTCTTGTTAACCAAATCACCGGAGGTTACTTTACCTGATAAATCATAGTGATCTCTTTCCTTTACTTCCGTCATGTTTCTATATCTTTCCCCATCATCGTCTACGTCTCTTCTCTCTCTCTCTCTCTCTCTTTTACTTCTTCTCTTTCTTACATAAATATCTCCTTCCTATCTATTACAATAAAATTACTTCTCATTACAAAATATTCCCCCACTACTCTCTATTTAACATTCAGGCAGCCTCATTCCTCTTTCTTTTTTTCTTTCTTTATTTCTTCATACCCTCAGTGCTTTCCCTCTCAGTACCTTCCAATTGACTCTGCCCCCATCTATCTCTCCCTCCCTTTCTCTTTCCTTGTCTCCTCAAATCGATTTCTATTGCACGTCTCTGTTTTCAGTTCCGGACGTTTCCAAAGACCAAAACCTGTGTTGGTAGTAAACAGATCCTTATTATCGATCACGCCGCTTGTATTGTTCATTGATTATTAGTTTTAGACTTTAATGGCGTTTATATCACATCACCGACTGCATCAAAGTACATAAACTATATCTTACCCTACTAAATACAACTTAATGATAGGTCAATAGCCTGAGAGAATAATAATAATATTTTCTTCTAATTATTATATTCTACTTCTAATAATATATATATTATATATATAAGAATATATTATAAATTTTAAATTACAAATGCCGTGTCATCAATGGCTAGGAAAATTGGACTTTTGGACTTGAGATCAACCAAGAAAAGACAAAAGTAATGAAAAATTAAGTTCGTCCAGAAGAAAAAATAATATACCTTGACGAAAAAGCAGTGGAAGAAGTAGATCTTATTGTATATATTGAAAGCTGCATAAATCAAGAATGAGACACAAATAAAGAAATTACAATCAGAATAGCAAAACCAGCAATGATTTTCAGAAACGTTGATAAAATATGGAAATGAAAATTACTAAGCCCAGTATTATCCTAACACTTTTCTCATGCATGCGAAAGCTATAAAACACCTAAAGAAATAAAAATATTAAGTAGATGTGTTTGAAAACAAATGCCTGAGGAAAATGCTTGGAATACTATGGAATGAGTTCATGACTTGTGCAGAAATAAGAGAAATGACGATGCATCCACAATCTACTTATAAACATGAGAATTTTAATTTGATACAAACATAAATTATTTTACCTTTGTTTCTGCACGCTCATCTTGCATTTCGTCAAAGCTTCATTGTATTACTTGTAATGTTATTTAGTTACAACATTTAATAATTCATTTCATGTTCTTTCAAACATATACTTTAAGCGCAACCGTTTTCTTCAGTATGTTTTGTATCTTTTGTTTTCTAAAACTTAATTTAAAGACTGTGGTTCTTCAACAAGGTGTAGCCAGCTATATCATTAAATAACATACCCCTTGAATCTGTGAGAAAGTTCACCTTTCTCCATGGTCACAACCAATGTCTCCCTTTAAGAAGAAATAAATTCCCGAATCCGAAAGGCAGCTTCCACATTTGGCAAACCTAAAGATAGAGCATGGGCCTACACCAATTTAACAATCAGGACTAAGATTTAAATTTACCAAAGTTGGTTGCTTAGTACACTCCTATACGGATCAGAAACTTGGACTACCTATGCAGGGCAGGAAAAAGGTTAAACAGCTTTCATGTACGTTGCCTTCGCAAGATTATGAACATCAAATGGCAAGACAAAGTAACTAACTCTAATGTCTTACAACGAGCCAAACTCCCATCGATCATGGCAACACTTAGGATTGTTGACTAAGGTGGCTGGGCCATGTAAGAAGAATGGCAAACAATCATATTCCCAAACAAATATTGTATGGTGAATTTAAGGACGGAAAGAGACCAAAGGGCAGACCAGTGCTGAGATATAAGGATGGTTGCAGGGCTTCCTTGAGGGTATTTTCTATAAGTGAAAGGAACTGGGAAAACGTGGCTGCGGATCGTAGCACATGGAGAGCAAACACACAAAAATGGTACAGCAACTTTCGAGAAAGTGCTGATGTCAAATTCAGAAGACAAAAGGGGCAAGAGAAAGGAGTCAAGGCCGGGTACACCTTGCTCGTTCTGTGGATGGATTTGTCTGTCCAGGATTGGCAAATTCAGCCACGAGAAAAGAGTTCAGTAAAGCAGCACCCAGTATGAGACACTAATGCTTTACCAAACTACTGACTTATCATGATTGCTTGCTACCGTCTGTCAAGACGCCAAAAAGCCATATAATTTAGAAAAATAAAGGGATAAATCATAAATAAAAGAATAATAAAATGGCTATATAAGAGAAATCATTAGATCTTTCCCATAGCACACGTTTATATATATATATATATATATATATATATATATATATATATATATATATATACAAGAAAATCTTAATATTTTTGTAAATTAAATTGATTAATTAAAGTCAAGGTCAATAAACAGATAAATGAAACAGTTAAGATAAACTGTATTAAAGGGACCAAGAGGTATATGGGAAGACAAATCTATATTACACAATATGGTACATGAGTGCATTCGCAAGATCAATACTCTTATATACCTTCGAACCAAAAATGCAGAATTAGAGAAGAAAATACTAAGTTTAGAAAAAAATAATGTGTTAAAGTAGGATCTTAGGCATCTCGTAAAGCTATGACATCGCAAACAAGAAAGTTTGTAAAATCGTCACATAGAAGGCACACACACAGATATTCTTACAGCCGTCAGAAAAAAATATAAAGTATATATTGGTGCAGAAATGTCAGCAGATCTAACGGTCTATAAGAAATCATATTGCAATAATGTCAGCAGGCTTAACAGTGTAGACGAAATCATATGGCAGAAATGTCAGCAGGCTTAACAGTCTAGACGAAATCATTTGACAGGAATGTCAGCAGGCTTAACAGTCTAGACGAAATCATTTGACAGGAATGTCAGCAGGCTTAGGTTTAGACGAAATCATATTGCAATAATGTCAGCAGGCTTAACAGTCTAGACGAAATCATATTGCAATAATGTCAGCAGGCTTAACAGTCTAGACGAAATCATTTGACAGGAATGTCAGCAGGCTTAGGTTTAGACGAAATCATATTGCAGGAATGTCAGCAGGCTTAAGTTTAGACGAAATCATATTGCAGGAATGTCAGCAGGCTTAACAGTCTAGACGAAATCATTTGACAGGAATGTCAGCAGGCTTAACAGTCTAGACGAAATCATTGACAGGAATGTCAGCAGGCTTAACAGTCTAGACGAAATCATATGGCAGGAATGTCAGCAGGCTTAACAGTCTAGACGAAATCATATGGCAGGAATGTCAGCAGGCTTAACAGTCTAGACGAAATCATATGGCAGGAATGTCAGCAGGCTTAACAGTCTAGACGGAATCATATGGCAGGAATGTCAGCAGACTTAACAGTCTAGACGAAATCATATTGCAGGGAACAGTGACCGGTGGAAGAAGTATAGTTGACAAAAGATAAAATAAATATAGAAAATAAAAACGACACTAAGGACTGGATATTGGAAATGTTGAACAGGCAAGGAAGCTGGCATACAATTGGGGGGGGGGGGGAAACGGGGACGGATAAAGATATATTTTATTGTCGCCCCAACAGCTTGCAAAGTAGCTAAGAAGTATGGAAGCAGCAGACAGACTTAAGGATAATATTTTACACCGATATCTGGATAGATATGATATCAGATGCAATATCAATAGAAGGTATGCACTTTCTATTCTCAGCATCTCTGACCTGATAGGAATTGGAGGTCAATAACTGCATACATTAAGACTAGCAATCGGGAGTTGATCATGACCTTGTTTCATGTTAACCCTTTTAACGTCCAGTGACAAAACTCATTCCACTTCGTATTGGCATATTTTTGTAGGCAATGTTTCAATTCCGTTTTTCAATCGCTGATCACACCGACTCTGATGCCAGCGTGTCGGCCACGAATTGCCATCATCCTGAGTACAATCAGAACTCAGCTGCTCTTCTGAGGAGATATCTTTTGACATAGAAGCTAACGAGTTAACTCTTGATTTCCTACTTCGTATTATTGCCCAGTTTAACGCATTGTTATACTTCAAATACTGTACCCATTTGTTTAAACCTTTCAAACATTTTATAACGGCAGTGCCCGATATAGTGCGCTATTTTATCACTTGAGCTTCACAGGCAGTGAGCTAGCTCTTACAGAGCTCGTTTGTTGGTTGCTGTCTCGTGATATCGTTACAGATGATTACAATCAGTCGCCGTGTTGCGTGTCTGCAGCCATGTGGGAATGTAGAGCTAGTATGGCTGCAGATTAGAGATAAACGTATCGTTTTGCCGTGCCACGTGATTCCGCCCCCTCTCCCTCTGTGTTATAACTCTCTTCTCTCTCTTGTTATCTCTCACTCTGCCTACCTATCCGCCTATCTCTTAGACTCTCGATTTACACAAACCGACTCAGTTTATTCCAGGCATGACCTTTTCACTGAACATAATTCAGTAAGCTATGCCCCTTTCACCCATATTTTTTTCTGCTATTCTATTCAATGTATTCATTACACGACAAACCATGTGTAAAGAGATACTGATGCAGTCAGTACAATAAAAGAATTACAAACCCCCCCCCCCAAAAAAAAAAAAAAATAATAATAACTTTACAGCATTTTCCTGCTACAGAGGTCTACCGCGTGGAATTGTAGGACCAGAGAATAAAGGCCGCTTGTTCAGTTGTCAGGTGTTCGGGTCTGAGTTTTATTTCACCTCCGATGGAAAAAAAAACTCTTAACCCTATAGGGAGGGATTTGACCCCACGTTGTCTTGGTTTGGAGCCCAACAAGTTATCGATTCGACCCGCTCTCCATAAAAGAATATAAACATAAAAATCAATTAAGGATGTCCCAGGGCATAAAACATGGTGGCGTAGTGAAATAGTAAATGTCACCATAATAGGTCGCATCCTTTTCCGGGGCAGTAATCGTCCTAGCTCTTATTTCCTGCTCCACTCACTGAGCAAGGTACCCATTTTCTCAGTTGAGTTGACTGAAGAGCGTCGCCAATGAGGAAGGACTTGCATTCACTTTAGCGTTGCAACTACACTGCTGATACTCTCAAGTTAATTAATAGTAACTTTTATTTTAATTAGTCCTAGATATACGAGCACTAAATTAAAGATAACATAAAAAACGTGCAGACAGTCTGACAACCAGGCGAGGCTTGCCGTAAATAATCAGGTTGAACCACGTTAAGCGAGAAATCATTTTCTGAAACTCATTTGAGGTTGTTTTGAGACTAGGTCATTCCTATCTAAAATGTAAAGTAAAGTAAATAAATGTCCCCTTCCACATCTTGCTAGACGTATGTGCAGAATATGGTGTTAGTGACCATATTTTTCCACGACCTAGGTACATTTATGGGTGATGTGGTCGGTATCACGCCAAGCCGCTTCTGCTTTCAGGAAAAATCTCTGTTATCCATTTGTAGAGGCTGGGTTCTGGAGCCTTGTGGGTCCGAAATAAGCGTCAGCCTCTTCTAAAATGTATGTGTTTAAAATATTTTGACCAGTAAAGTTAAGGTGAAATTATTGACTGTTGAATGCCTCCAATAATTTACCCTGGTTTACAACAAACTGTGGGAGCCGCGATAGCTTAAAACTGGACTACAAAGGACAAGAGGTAGGGTTCGATCCCAACCGCAAAACTAATTCAGGTGTGATTATAAATTTCTGAACTGACTATAACATTTTGTAGCCATCTAAAGTAATACATATCTAAAAATACACATGAATATAGTGGGAAAATTAAAGGTAGTAAACATAATCATATCTCTATTATTGAGCATAGCAGGACAAATTTATATCATGACAATAGAACGAGATTTGGACTAATTATAAACACAGAAAAATATTAGAGGCTACACAGATATAATATTTACACATAGACACATAAAAGACACATGAAGCTATTTATTGTGTTTGTTAGTGAAGATAGAGAGAGAGAAAGAGATGGAAGAGTTACGATGCTAGATGCGGCTCTGCATGTGGTAAGAGAACACTTTATGACGTTAAACAAAGAGTTAATAAAATGAAAGTAAAATGGTGGTTAGAACAATTCAAGGAAGACATATCATTCTTAGTAACACATCTTTATTAAGCGTTCTTTCGCATGTCTCAATTATCGCTTACATTGAGAGTGTTGCTTTATGGCTGCGAATCAAGGAAAATAAACAAAGATACAACGTGGTCTTTTCGGACGTTGGTATATGTACCGTGAAAAATAAAAATAAAATGAGGAGATGCATGTGAAGAGAAAGATGATAACACGCATTAGAGAAAGGCAATCTACACGTGTAGAATATGTAAAGGTAAAGGTGAAGTACGAGACTTGAACCGGCGTCTTAGCACGCGAGTTTCCACCCATATGTGCTCGGTCGCCTATCCAGAAATGTTCGGAGATTTTGGATGGATAGTGTCGCTTCAAGCATCGAAACTCACGATTTGAGTCAACATTCCTCACCTTCCCCGGGTAATACCCTGGTACCCATTTCTGCCAACGGCTGGGTCGACCGTGGGGGTATTTTTTTTCCCAACCACGAGTACATCTCACACTGCTCCCAGCGGAATCGAACACGTCACACGGGTTGTCCGAACGTTAGTAGTCCAGTCGGGTGGTTTTGCCAACTAGGCAGGCTACCGAGGCCACAAAATGTACGGACACGTGTAGAATATGTTTGGAGAAGAGGCCAGTTGGAACATGATATAACAGGAAAAATAGAAGGTCGGCGAGGTAGAGGTAGACAATGGAACAGATGCAGAATGGTGTGAGGGTGTGGACGGGAAAAAATCCACAGCAGAAATGTACAGTCCACAAGATTGAGGGTTATGGAGGGACACTGTATCCCACGCCTCTTAGTTTGAAGCATAAGTATATTAAATGGCAATGACAGAATATGTAAAGATAATAAGTCCAAAACATAAATCTTTACTGGGGACCATACGTTGCCAGGATGGGTACCGGATTTTTTTTCTGGGAATGTAAAGCGGCATGGGCGTAATACCAACCACATTACCCCAAAAATCAGGTGCTGAAGGTCTGTAAAATGTATGGTCACTAACACCATATTCCCTATACGCCACTTGGCGTGACGGGGTTCTTTACTTTTTTACATACGTTGCCAGGAGAGAGAACTAAGAAATATTGCAGTAACAACCAGTGTCCGTATGTCCATGAGTAAGGAACAAACAGCATGAAAATCAACACTAAGAAAATTGAAACAGGAAGAAATAAGCGACCTTGAACAGAATGTCACGATGTCAAACAGCAGCAAATATCACATAAATAGAGAAAATATTCTTGAGGATGGTAAAATGGATAATAAGTGGATATATCTTGTAGTACGACAAACTAAAATTATGACACAAGATAGTCACAACGTACATTTTATGACATTTTATTTAAAGAGGTTGGAGTGACCAGAAGTGACAAAATCAGGAATGAGATTTTACGAGACATAGATTAATTCATGAACTACTTGCGCTAAGAAAAAAATAGAATAGTTGTCAACTTGAAAACACCCTCCTACGAATCCATTCCGTACAGGACATTCACTGAAAGAGGAGTACAACTCAGCGCTCGAGGCAGAGTATGGTGGACTAACGACGTTAAGGAAACTACAACAGTGTCATATAATAAATGTTTTGAGGCTGCCTGAAGATCGATGGCTAGAAACATTGCATCAACCTCGATGCCCGAAAAGGGTGGAGGCAAAGGATGTAGTGAAGAAGAAGCAGCAAAGGAAAAGGAAGATACTATTTTAAAAAAGAAAGAATTTCAAGATAGAAAGCTTCGAGTTAGTAATATGTATCTAATATGTATCTAAAAATAGACTCATGCACACATGTCTTGTTCAGTAAACAATATGACTTATTTCTGGCCAGTGTTGTTTGTTGCTAGGTCCTTTGTAAATGTCGTGCGATGGTTCTTGCATCGGTAACCCACAATCTTGAGCTAGTGTGTTATATAAAGCTTTAGTTCACACTAGAGAAAGTCTGTCTCCTCTGTGTATCTGTTTCTGATCGAACAGAACTATGTCTCCTTCTCTGTGTCTGTTTCTGCTCGAACAGAACTATGTCTCCCTCTCTGTGTCTGTTTCTCGCTCGAACAGAACTATGTCTCCCTCTCTGTGTCTGTTTCAGTTCTAACAAAACCATGTCTCCATCTCTGTGTCTGTTTCTGTTCTAACAAAACCATGTCTCCCTCTCTGTAGCTGTTTCAGCGCTAACAGAACCATATCTACCTCTTTGTGTCTGTTTCAGCGCTAACAGAAACATGTCTTCCTCTCTGTGTCTGTAGCTGATCTAATAAAACCATGTTTCCCTCTCTGTGTCTGTAGCTGATCTAATAAAACCATGTTTCCCTCTCTGTGTCTGTAGCTGATCTAATAAACCCTGTCTCCTCTCTGTGTCTGTTTCTGCTCCATCAGAACCGCGTTACCCTCTCTGTGTCTGTAGCTGATCTAATAAAACCATGTTTCCCTCTCTGTGTCTTTAGCTGATCTAATAAAACTATGCTTCCCTCTCTGTGTCTTGTAGCTGATCTAATAAAACCATGTTTCCCTCTCAGTGTCTGTAGCTGATCTAAAAAACCATGTTTCCCTCTCTGTTCTGTTTCTGCTCCAACGAACCGCGTCACCCTCTGTGTGTTTGTAGCTGATCTATAAAACCATGTTTCCCTCTCTGTGTCTGTTTCTGCTCCAACTGAACCGCGTCACCATCTGTGTGTCTGTAGCTGATCTAACAAACCATGTCTCCCTCTCTGTTTCTGTTTCTGCTCCAACAGAACCGCGTCACCCTCTCTGTGTCTGTAGCTGATCTAATAAAGCCATGTTTTCCCTCTCTGTGCCTGTAGCTGACTAATAAACCATGTTTTCCCTCTCTGTGGCTGTAGCTGATCTAATAAAAAACATGTTTCCCTCTCTGTGTCTGTAGCTGATTTAATAAAACCATGTTTCCTTCTCTGTGTCTGTAGCTGATCTAATAAACCATGTTTCCCTCTCTGTGTCTGTAGCTGATCTAATAAACCATGTTTCCCTCTCTGTGTCTGTAGCTGATCTAATAAAACCATGTTTCCCTCTCTGTGTCTGTAGCTGATCTAATAAAACCATGTTTCCCTCTCTGTGTCTGTAGCTGATCTAATAAAACCATGTTTCCCTCTCTGTGTCTGTAGCTGATCTAATAAAACCATGTTTCCCTCTCAGTGTCTGTAGCTGATCTAATAAAACTTGTTTCCCTCTCTGTGTCTGTAGCTGATCTAATAAAAACTTATTTCCCTCTCTGTATCTGTAGCTGATCTAATAAAACCATGTTTCCCTCTCTGTGTCTGTAGCTGATCTAATAAAACCATGTTTCCCTCTCTGTGTCTGTAGCTGATCTAATAAAAACATGTTTTCCCTCTCAGTGTCTGTAGCTGATCTAATAAAACCATGTTTCCCTCTCTGTGTCTGTAGCTGATCTAATAAAAACATGTTTCCCTCTCTGTGTCTGTAGCTGATCTAATAAAACCATGGTCCCTCTCTGTGTCTGTAGCTGATCTAATAAAACCATGTTTCCCTCTCTGTGTCTGTAGCTGATCTAATAAAACCATGTTCCCTCTCAGTGTCTGTAGCTGATCTAATAAAAACTTGTTTCCCTCTCTGTGTCTGTATCTGATCTAATAAAAACTTGTTTCCCTCTCTGTGTCTGTAGCTGATCTAATAAAACCATGTTTCCCTCTCTGTGTCTGTAGCTGATCTAATAAAACCATGTTTCACTCTCTGTGCCTGTAGCTGATCTAATAAAAACATGTTTCCCTCTGTGTCTGTAGCTGATCTAATAAAAACATGTTTCCCTCTCTGTGTCTGTAGCTGATCTATTAAATCCATGTTTCCCTCTCTGTGTCTGTAGCTGATCTAATAAACATGTTTCCCTCTCAGTGTCTGTAGCTGATCTAATAAAACCATGTGTCCCTCTCTGTGTCTCTAGCTGATCTAATAAAACTATGTGTCCCTCTCTGTGTCTGTAGCTGATCTAATTAACCATGTCCCCTCTCTGTGTCTGTTTCAGCTCTAACAAAGCCATATCTCCCTCTCTGTATCTGCATCTGCTCTAATAAAACCATGTTTCCCTCTCTGTGTCTATTTCTGCTCTAATAAAACCATGTTTCCCTCTCTGTGTCTATTTCTGCTCTAATAAACCATGTTTCCCTCTCTGTGTTTATTTCAGCCCAAACAGTCTCCTCTAATCTTACGCTGACCGTAATCCGCTTACCTGAAATGAAGGTGACGTCTATTTAATATGATTGTCTTTTTTTTGCTATGGTTTAGTATAACCGAGTATGTACAAAATATAACGTGTTTTCCCTTACGATCTTCTACATATGTTGCCCTTCCCAGCGATAAAATGATAGGCGGTTCAATAAATGGATGTTCGATTCAATGTTATATAGTAAAGTAATTTAGGGTTCCCTCCACGCCTTTGCTAGGTGTATGGGGAATATGGTGTTAGTGACCATATTTTTTTATGACTACGGCACATTTTTGTGTGATGTGGTCGGTATCACGCCAGGCCGCCTTTACTTCCCTAAAAATCTCTGCTACCCATTTTTAGAGGCTGGGTGAACCCCGGAGCCTTGTTAGTTCGAAAAAATCCGCCACTGCTGGGATCGAACCCGGACCCTTCTGGTCAGGAAGCGAGCACACTAACCACTCAGCCACAAGGAAGCGAGCCCACTAACCACTCAGCCACCGAGGCTCTCTAGTGTTATATAGGCAAAATAAACACTAGTTAGCTGCTTAATAAAATTTTGTGTTTATCTACATTGTTTTCTGCAGCTCTTCTCGCGGCCTGGCATAGTATTTTATATTGTATATATTTTCTATCTGTGCTTATCTCTTTATATAGACAGAATAAAGCCAGAACATATATAATGGGAGGCGCTGGAAGAGACATACGACATGAGGTATTCTAATGCGATTAGTAATGAGATAATTTACATCATGCTATAGCTACTGGTTAAGATACTAACGGGTCTATTTTTAACCCACCATCGGAACGTTTATGAGTGGTGTGGTCAGTTCCAACACGTAGAACAGCAAATACATGTAGAAAATTAGTTCTTATGTATTGCATATTAGTCATATATTTACATAATCCAACTAATGATCTCACCTAATTGTCGCTTTCTTTGTGATTTCTAGGATTTATAATTAGAAATGAACATTTATCAATATCGTGACGTTTTGAAATATAGTAAAAAGTAAAGTACCCCCGTCACACGCCAAGTGGCGTATAGGGAATATGGTGTTAGTGACCTATATTTTACAGAACTTCAGCACATAATTTTTGGGGTAATGTGGTCGGTATTACGCCCGTGCTGCTTTACTTTCCCAGAAAAAATCCGGTACCCATTTAAGGCTGGGTGAACCCGGAAGCCGTCGGTTGGGATCGAACCCTACCCCTTGTCCTTTGTAGTCCAGTTTACTAACCACTAAGCTATCGCGGCTTCCTGTTTTGAAATATAGAAGTATAGAAAAGACTAGAAGTTAGAAAGGTTGTTGGGAAAGATATCAGAGTATTGATACATTTATTACGAAAAAGTAACAACATTAAAGAATTGAAATGCTATTTTTTAAAAACCTTGGTTGTGCACACATTTATATTCAACTTAATAAGTTAGTTTAGGCGATGTTACTCACTACAACATTGTGTAGTGTTTGAAGTCAGTCGACTTTTGTGCAGCAAATAAACAAATATTGTGGTGATCTCTAGAATATTCACCAGTGCTTTTTGGTCAAGAAAAGGATTACCACAACGC
Organism: Megaustenia siamemsis; assembly: GCA_032433765.1. Lineage (NCBI taxonomy): Eukaryota > Metazoa > Mollusca > Gastropoda > Stylommatophora > Ariophantidae > Megaustenia > Megaustenia siamemsis. The sequence continues at coordinate 176,133,496 of JAVIAB010000092.1, read as the reverse complement.
TGTCCTCCCATTGTATCCTCCATTGTCCTCCCATTGTATCCTCCCATTGTATCCTCCCATTGTGTCCTCCCATTGTATCAAACCAGAAAATCGCGATTTCCCATGCCTGTTATCTAGTTACAGTTGATTTCCCATTGTGTCAACTTCCGTAATAGGGAGAGAATATAAACTGACAACCGTTCTGGTTTTCTGTTACTTATAAAATATGTATTGCCGACAGTCTAGTTTAACCGACACGTTTATCTTCATTAAACAACATACAACTCCAAAGTGTTCATATCCCCTCCTCAGCACGTTCGCCATTATGAAGCACTCCTCTACACACTAGCGAAAGCATTGAAAATGGCTTCAGATCAGATACTCGAACTCTGTTCCACCTGCGAAGACCTTGACCCCAGCATCCTTAATCGTCCCTTGTTACATGTGTGGCAGGTGACAACGGCTTTGTTCCATTCTCCCCTGACAGTGGTCATGGAATCAGGTAACCACAGAACAGTTAAGGTCCTAAAGTAAACCTGAACAATTCCATGTGACAAAATCCTTGATTATCCCAAGATGTATTTATCCTTGTTCATGTTTACAGAACCATCATAATCGTACATGACCAGCTTCTGTTAGTCCCCCAACCTTCATAGTATATTTCAATTTCTATTGTATTTTATGGAATCAGTTTCATTGCAGTCGGGTCATCCCCATATCCGCTCCACCGACTGTCCCAGCATTTCTCGAAGAGTTTTCAGACTGATTGTTCCTGTAAGGTGTTAATTATAGAGTAATCTGCTTTTCTAAGACTCCGGATGACCACGTCCCTTTACCACATTTACACTCATTGGTCTCTCATATATACATCATCACTCGCAGGGTATGCTACAGAAGATTGACAGACAATGTCTACGGCAGGAGTTGTTGCAACTCTTGGGTAACTTTAAATTGAGCGCATTAACCTGAGGCACTGTCCATGGCACGCTGGTGTACACGTCAACGAAATAGCCCACGAGCTCACTGGTAGTTCAAACACTGACTGTGGCATTACTCTGGACAAAGTCGATATTTCTGTTTAGTTTGTCCTAACAGGCTAGTCGACAGATCATCCTCCCTGCACATCGAACAACTCTATGAGTGCCTGGATCCTCTCCTCAGTGAGCCCCTCAGCGTGTAGCAACTGACAACATTAGTTCTATGTTGTGTTGGTTCACCGATCTTCTGTGGCCCCCCTGCCTAGCTTTCTCGTCTGGCATCACGCCCTAACAAGCAGCGTACGAAGCAACAAATAAAACAAGAGACGATAATTCAGCTGGACAAACCGAGTAACACACAAACACTGTGTTCTATTATTTTAATGAGCGTTCTAAAAAACACTCGCACACAAATATTTTAAGAGCTTTCTGAAACACACTCACACCACACACACATATATATATATATATATATATATATATATACAGTAAATCCCATCTGCCTTTTAATGAGCGTCCCTGAATACACACATACACTCGCAAGTGCACTAAATGAGCAATCGTAGAAATATACACTTGGCAAGAGAAAAATAATGTAGGAAACAAAAGTCTGAGAACAAAAAACAAATTAAAAAACTTAATTGGAGACTTGACGGTTTGACAAATAAGAATTTTCACAGATATTTGAATTAGCGATTAGAAAATAAACGAACAGTAGGCAGACAATAATTGGCAATCTGAGCGGAGATCGAACCAGTAACGAAAGACACATCTCCTTGCATAGAACGAGTGTATCAACTGTAACAACAAGCTCGGTATACCTCGGACGAGTCTGTTCATCCTATTTTATTATTTGAGTTGTTTTGTTTATTTGAAGTGTTAACTCAAAATCGGTATCTTAATTGGTAGGAGACAAATAGTAATAAAGGAATATTATTATAGAGGGAAACTTCCGAAGCGATAATCAGGGAATCAATTCAAAGGAAGAGGTACATTTACAGCACTCGGAAAAAAAAATGACAAATAGTCAGAAAAACAACCAAGATTTTTTTTCTTCTGTTGTTGATTATTTGTCAATTTTTCCGAGTGCTATAAAACATACATCTTCTTCTGAATTGATTCGCATCTTAATTGTTAGTGTGCTTGCTTCCTGAATTGAAACGGTATGGGTTCGATTCCTAGAGGTGACGGATTTTTGTTTCGAACTGATAAGGTTCGGGTATTCACCGAGCGTCTAAAAATAGGTAAACAGATAAATTAACTGGAAAGTAAACGCAGCCTGGCGTGATGGCGACCACATCACCCGAAATGTACCATACTGATGGAAAAATCTGGTCACTAACAACATATTGATGGGGGCCTCGGTGACCTAGTTGGGAAAACCACCCGACTGGGGCCTCGGTAGCCTAGTAGTTGGGAAAACCACCCGAATGGGGGCCTCGGTAGCCTAGTTGGGAAAACCACCCGAATGGGGGCCTCGTTGGCCTAGTTTGGAAAACCACCCAACTGGGGCCTCGGTAGCCTAGTTGGGAAAACCACCCGAATGGGGGCCTCTGTAGACTAGTTGGGTAAACCGACTAGGCTACCGACGTTCGGACAACCCGTATTCGATTCCTGCTGGAAGGTGTGTGAATTGTACTCTTGGTTAGGAAAAAAGTGCCCCCGCGGTCGACCCAGCCGCTGGCAGAAATGGGTACCAGGGCATTACTCTGGGAAGGTAAGGATTGCCGCCGATATTCTGGATAGGCGGCCGAGCACATATGGGTGAAAACTCGCGTGCTAAGACACCGTTTCAAGCCTCGTACTTACCTTTACTTTCCTTTACTCTATATTTTTAAAATGTATCTTTAGACTAGCAACTCATGAAAGAAAACCTCTTTACTTTTACTTTAAAAACAAAAAAATGAAAATTTCTGTGTTTTTATTTATTTAAAATGTAGTTTACAAAGTAGAAAGTGGTTCAGTTTATGTAGCCAACTTGCACCAATAGATCAGCATGTCATGTCATCATGTCAGCGTCCTTTGAACTTAACTAGAGCATTCTGGCTGTACAAAACGCTGCTCGTTAACTAGGAAACGCGTTGATGATATCTAAGCTTCAAAATTCCGGGTCTATTTGCGAACTATTCAACTTCTGTTATAAAACGTTCTTCCGAACAAAGCAATGCAATTATATTTTTACATAAAAGACATTTCTTCTACATTAAAAAATCAATCATTTCTGTTATTATAGACGCTGTATATATTTGTCTGCAAAAAAAGTATAGATATTTTTCTTCTTAAACTATTATAGACATTTTCCTCTGTAAACAATTATTGACATTTTCCAAAATAACACATTACTAGACATTTTACGAGCTATTTTCAATATTAGGAAGAAACAATCAACATTTTGTGGCCATGTAAAGAGAAGGAACAACTGGAATATATTGTAACAACTGGGAAAATTGAGGAACGAAGAGATAGAGGGAAGCAAAGAGAAAAAATACCAGACAGCTTAAGAGAATGGCTTGGCAGAAGGTCAACAACAGAAATGATAAATAACTGTCGAGATCGAAAGTTGTGGAGAGACATGATCACCTACGCCAGCAGGCCCTGTAATTGATGATGAGACATTTTACACAATAAACAATATTATACATTTTCTGCGTAAACAATTAGGCATATATTGTGACATCTACTGCGTAAACAATTAGGCATATATTGTGACATTTACTGCGTAAACAATTAGGCATATATTGTGACATTTACTGCATTAACAAATATAGATATTAGTAACCTCCGTTAGTCATGTTTGACTATGGAATTTCATTTCCAGGGTGCGGACTTAGGGAGAAGAAAAAGAATAGACAAGTTGTTGGCCATGCATGTTTCACTCAGCCGAGCGATCCAAGGGTATGATAATTATACATAGATGTGCCCTATCGCAAAAACTGCTAGATCCCACTACTTATAGAATCATAGTAAAAAAAAAGTAAAGTAAAGTCACACCAGGTGGAGTATAGGGAATATGGTGTTAGTGACCATACATTTACAGACCTTCAGCACGTGATTTTTGGGGTAATGTGGTCGTATTACGCCCGTGCCGCTTCACTTTCCCAGAAACAAATCTAGTACCCATTTAAGGCTGGGTGGACCCGGAAGCCGTCGGTTGGGATCGAACCCTACCCATTGTCCTTTGTAGTCCAGTTTACTAACCACTGAGCTATCGCGGCTCCCCACTTATAGAATCATACATATACATTTTCCTGGCTAAAACATTCCGTATACAAAATATTCTAACAAACGACTATATGTGTCCAACTTTAGCTAGATTTTATTACTGTAATTTGGTCATTGAATCCAGCTCATACAAGAAATTTCAAGAATAGTGGATCGGTTTAAAAATATGAATCACTATTGTGAAATTTGCTATGGTGAACCACTATTTAGATTTGATACATGAATCACTAATTAGAAATGTACTATGCATGGGTCACTTTCTGGAAATGTTCAATACAAGATTAGCTATTTCAAAATGTGTCATGCATGTAGTCTTGATTCTTGATCCATCCCGCATAAGACTTGTGTGTGTTTCCTCAACCATCTTTATTCTGAGGTTCGATCTTATCTATTGATCTATATCTAGTCTATGCCTGCCAACTTTGCTTCTCTTATCAGTGTTTTGTTTTAGTGTCTGTTTGTTTCCTTTTTTCAGTATCCTGATGTTTCCTATATAAGAGCTTGTATTGGACATCTCGTGCTCTCTCAGCGCATGTCTGACACATTTCTATCATCTTTTCTTACTTGTAGATGATATCTTTGGTTGGATGGTCATTTCTCATATTTCAATATTAGTCCTGAATTCATTCCATTGTACACAGACTATGGAGTATTTTTCTTAGGCAGTTAACTTCAAAAGCGTTTAGTTTTTTCTAAATTTCTTTTGATGTTTACCAGCTTTCACATACATAGGTAAGGTTCGATAATACATTTGAGTTGAATAGTCTACGTTGGGTTTTCTTGCTTAGTATTTTTTGTTATTTCCTTATTTTGTCCAGTTTTTTTTTTAATTCGTTGTTGCTTCTGCTATATTGCTTTTGATCTCTTTCTTTGATCGCCTTCTAGATTTATATTACTACCAAGATGTATACCGTGGTCTAATCTTTACAATGCTTGACGATTGAGATATATATTGTCCGCTAGGGTATTAGTAATTTTCATTATTTTTGTTGTATACCTGTTCATTTCAAGTTACTTTTTTTCTTCATGGATATTGTAGCTTAAGAGCCCTATATCATCTGCAAAATCCAGATGTTCCAGATAAAGATAAAGGTAGAGTAATTTTCCAAGTAATTCTTGTCATACCATTTAATACCATTATTACCTTTGCAACATTTACTCATTTTGTAATCAATGGTAATTCCAAATATCAATGGTGATAGTATACATCCCTGTTTGACTCATGTTTCAATTCCAAAAGCAACCACTCATTCCCTTCTCTGGGCGAACTGTGCAAGTATAGCCGTCTTATATGTCTTTTATAATGTTGGTAATTTTTAGTGGTATTCTGTAATGTGTCAATATATTCCACAAGGACAATCTATGTATGTTGTGAAATGCTTTTCTTAAATCAATGAAATTGCAGCTTAATGGTGGTTGTTTTTCTGTATGTTCTTCTAGTATTATCCTTAGCGTGAATATTTGGTCAAGACAGCTTCTCCCCTTTCTAAATCTTGCTTGTTCTTCATGCATAATAGTATCTAAAGCATCTTTTATTTTGTTCAACATGATTCTACAATAAACCATGGAGACAAATGATAAAAGCGGAATTCCTCTCCAGTTATTGCAATCTTTAAGATTGCCTTTTTTAGGTAATTTGATATTGATCCCTTTCTTCGGAGTTGGTAGGAACTTTCTTCATCCCAAATTTAATTAAATAACTTTCTTAGGTGGAAAAAGTTTGAGTATTAAATCCGTTCAGCATCTCTACAGTTATTTTATCTACGCTAGAGGCTTTATTATCAGCCATGTGTTTCACTGATAATTCAATGTCTGTTTTAGTGATTTCTTGTATACTGATGTCTAGATGTGGCATTGGTACTTCAGCTGTTTCAAACTCCATCAGATGATTGGGATGCGGGCGGTTAAGAATGTCCTGGAAATGTTCGGCCTATCGGGCTTTTTCTGATAGCACTAGAAGTTGTAATGTGCGATCTTTACTCAGAATTGATCCGCCGTTTGATAGCACTAGTGGTTATAATGTGCGATCTTTACTCAGAATTGATCCGCCGTTTGATAGCACTAGAAGTTGTAATGTGCGATCTTTACTCAGAATTGATCCGCTGTTTGATAGCACTAGAAGTTGTAATGTGCGATCTTTACTCAGAATTGATCCGCCGTTTGATAGCACTAGAAGTTGTAATGTGCGATCTTTACTCAGAATTGATCCGCCGTCTGATAGCACTAGAAGTTGTAATGTGGGATCTACACTCAGAATTGATCCGCCGTCTGATAGCACTAGAAGTTGTAATGTGCGATCTTTACTCAGAATTGATCCGCCGTTTGATAGCACTAGAAGTTGTAATGTGCGATCTTTACTCAGAATTGATCCGCTGTTTGATAGCACTAGAAGTTGTAATGTGCGATCTTTACTCAGAATTGATCCACCGTTTGATAGCACTAGAAGTTGTAATGTGCGATCTTTACTCAGAATTGATCCGCCGTTTGATATAACGGAGCATGTTAGTAGTTTCTGTATATTATATAATACCTTGTTATTTCCAGTCTTGGAGGCTAATTCTGCTTCAACTGCCAGATTACCTATATATGTTTTTTTTTTAAATCACATCTTGCAGAGTGTTCATCCTATTATCAAGGTCTTTATATGTTGCATTGCCTAGTGCCTTACCACAGTCAGTGTTGACATTAACAAAGCTAGTATGGATTCATGCCTATTCTGGATATGCTTTCATGTGATTTCTGATATATCTTTTCTTTCAGTTTCTTTAAATCCAGCACTTCAGCCGATGTCAATATTGTTATGTTACAAATATCCAATAGTTCATTCATTGAGTGCAGTCTCCGAATCGGCGGTTGGCTACTTTTGACCACCATTCCGCTCTGTCTCTTGCTTTGATGGTGCGGATTGCCATAAGCCGAGTTGTCCATCTTTTGATGTTACTTGTCCATGTTAGTCTTGGTCTGCCTCTGCCTCCTTTAATTTGTATTTTCCCTTCCAAGATTACTTTTAGTAGGCTGTTGGGTCTTTTATCATGCCACAACAATCTCATTTGTCTCATTGATTTGTGTTTAGTTGTTCTCTTTTCATTTTTAGTTGTTTTAATACTTCATCGTTTGTTTTCTTTTCTTTCCATTAAATTCTTCCTTTTATTCCATAAATCCAAATTTCAAAGAGTTTATTCCCATAGTTCATCAATATTCAATTCATCCATTGTACCCAAATCTTAAAGACGATTGCAGAGTTCTATATTAAATTGTCCTTTGATATCTTCATCTATTAATTTGCTACTATCTATATTATTCAAGACATGCACGTATTGCTATTTTGGAAATTTATCACGTGTGAATCACTACTATGAAATTTTTCACATATAAATCACTTTTTTTAAATCATTCACATATGAATCACTATTTGGAACGCTGTCACGCATTAACCACTATTTGAAAATTGATCACATATGAATCACTGTTTGGAAAAGTCACGGAATAAAATGGAGCATTCTCCTTGACTTGGTCCTTTGGTTTGTCCGACTCTTTGACAACTCCATGGCTTTGCCTGTGATTCGTGATGAACTCGATAATTCGTCCGCAGACGTTGAATGGTCATCCTGCCCACACAGAGACAAGTGTTGACTCTCCTGAGTAATGTCAACTTGATGGGACACAAGGATCACCCGGAAAATCTGCTCAGCAATCAGCCGATGCCCTAACTCAGTAAGTACACATACCAATGACCACATTCTCGAATGGACCTGTGCCAGTACCAATATCTACGTATATTATATTTCTCTGCACAGCATTTTTGATAACTCGGCCTGTAACTTCCATTTATTTTCCCCAACTTCCCCGTCCAATCTGTTGTTTGCCGCTCAATGTAAAAATTACGATTCAAAACACTTCCAATAAAAAAAAAATCTCTTCCTTATCATTGATACTATGCGATGATCGCTAGTTTGTATTCACAAGTAAGTATACACATTCACAAACACACAATTACCATCGTCATCAAGTACCATGAATGTTGGCGTAGGTGATTATGTCTCTCCACAACTTTCGATATCAACAGTTATTTATCATTTCTGTTGTTGACCTCCTGCCAAGACATTCTCTTAAGCTGTCTGGTATCTTTTCTCTTTGCTTCCCTCTATCTCTTCGTCCCTCAATTTTCCCATTTGTTACAATATATTCCAGTTGTTCTCTTCTCATTACATAGCCAAAAAATGATGATTGTTTCTTCCTAATATTGGAAATTAGCTCTATTTTTGCTTTGGCCTCTTTCAGAACATTTTCATTACTCTTCTTTATCTGTCCATGGTATTCTCAACATTCTTCTGTAAAACCACATTTCAACAGACTCCAGTGATTTTCTTGTTTGTTGTCCTATTGTCCATGATTCACATCCTTATGTTAAGACTGACTCTACATAGCATTTAACAACTCTCTTTTCTTTTTCTGATTTCTATTGTCAAAATGGATTGCGTAATATCTTCCTCATTTTTTTGGAAATCTGACTTCACGCTATAACGCCATTAAATTCAGTCAGGCTATCTTGAAGGAGTATATATTGTACTTGCTTCCAGTAAGACGATATGATAATAATGTACTAGGGTTGATATATTCACATTAATTGGAAAACCGTGCCTTATAGTTCGACTTTTAAATTATTGGCTACATAATCTTTTCTTCATTAAGTGTTATATTTTAGGAGAAATTATCAAATTGTTATCTCATTATGATTATCAGATGTCAACCCGACTGGAGCAGGTGAAGATGTCTCTGTCGCTATATCTGAACCCAGGTGTATCTTTCACGTTGTAATGATGATCTTTTCATGCCGTTCTGTTAACATTTGTAGTATGTTATGTTGTTACTTTCTTCCTTCTCACTTCTCTTTTTTTCATTTCTTACAATTTGTTAAAGTTTTCTTTTCTTATGATGCCATCTATCAGATTCAGAATGTTTGCTATCATTAACTCGGTATATTTGTTATCATTCTTCTTCTCTTCTACCTTTTTAGCTCCCAGTGGAGCATAGGTCTTCAACAAACACTTTCCAAGTCGTTCTGTTTTTTTGCCATTCTTTTAAGATCATTCCATGTCTTCTCTATCATCTTCATCTCTGCTTCTATCTGTCTTCTCCAAGAATTCTTTGGTCTTCCTCTTTGTCTTTTCCCTTGAGGATTCCAAAAAGGGTCTGTTGTGTAATACTCTCAGTTGGCTTCCGTAGTGTGTGTCCTATCCAGCGCCATCGTCTCGCGGTATCTCATTATTCACTGGTATTTGACTGGTACATTTCCATAATTCTATGTTAGTGATTTTGTCCCGCCATTTCCATCCTTTTATTCTACGCAAGCATATCATTAATGAAAGTCTGTATCTTCATGATTGTCAATTTTGTTGTTCTCCATGTTTCACAGTCATATAATGGGACTGACTTAACATTTGAGTTGAAATTTTAATTTTGTATTTAATCTAATTTCTTTGGATTTCCATATGTTTCCCAGTGCAATGAAAGCTCCTCTTGCTTTTGATATCCTTATTTTGGTATCATTTTCTGTTCCTCCCTCTTTATCTATATTACTGCCCAGATATATGTAAGATTGTACGTCTAATAGAGGTATTTCTCCTAGTTTTATTTGGTTATTACCAACTGTATTAATTCTCATAATGTTGGTCTTATCTCTATTAATTTTCAGAACTGTTGTGATCTCTCATCAAGTATGTTCATTTTATTCTGCATCTGTTGATGGCTGTGTAATAGGAGAGCTATGTCATCAGCAAAGTCTAAATTATCAAGTTGTTTGGTCAGTGACCACTAGATCCCATTCTGTTGTTTGAGTATTTTCATAATCCAATCTATGGCCAGTAGAAAGAGAAATGGAGACAGAAGACATCCCTGCCTTACTCCTGTTATTATTTCAAATGCTTCTGTAAGCTGTCCTTCATGCACCACACTACATTTCGTTCCTTCATACATAGTTTTTATCAGGTTAATAAACTTTATGGGGATTCCGTAATGACTCAGCAACTTGCAAAACATTCTTCTGCCTAAACTATCAAATGCCTTTTCGTAATCTATGAATCCAATATAAAGTGGGGATTTTAGTTCTAAACTTTGTTCAACTATTATACGAGGAGTCGTTATTTGATCAGCATATGAGCTGTTCTTCCTAAAACCTGCTTGATTATCTTTCAAATGTTTCTCTATAATCTCTTTTAGTCTCTCCAGAATGATTCTGCTTAATATTTTTCCTGGCACTGATAGTAGCATAATACCCCTATAATTTGTGCACTCCTGTAAACTTCCTTTCTTTGGTAGTTTGATCATATAACCTTCTTCCCATCTTTAGGTATTTCTTCCCTCTACCAAATTTTATCTAATAGATAATGTAACATCTTGGTAGAGGTGTTAATATCTGCTTTGAAGGCTTCCGAAGGAACTTCATCTGGTCCTGTGGCTTTACAATTTTTTAATAGTTTGATGGCTTTCATTATTTCTTCATCGCTTGGTTTTCCACAGTTAACGTGTAACTCTTCTTCTGCTGTTAGTATGTCTGGAGGATTATTTGAGCCGGGTCTATTCAAAAGTTCTTCAAAGTGCTCTTTCCATCTCTCCATTTGTTCCCTTATATTACTAAGCAGATTTCCTTTCTTATCTTTAATAAAGGCATTGATCTGTTTGTATTTTCCACTTAATTTCTTTGTGCTGTTGTACAGTTCTTTCATATTCCCTGCTTCTTCTGCCTCTTTAGCTAGTTCATCTATATAATTTCCTCTTATCCCTTTTAATGCATCTTCTCACTTCTTTGTTCACCTCTGTGTAAGCTTCCTGTGTCTTGGCTTTATTACTTTTCGTTTTGCTTTTATTTATGTCTGCTTTCTTGTTCTTTCTTTCTTTAATTTTATCCAAGGTCTCTGCTGTCACCCATGCCTTATTCTGGAGTTCTCTTTTCCCCAGTGTTTTTTCGCATGTCTCTTTCCATATATCTTTTACCTGTTTCCAATGATCTTATATATTTATTGTATTTTCTAGTTGTTGGAGAACTTGGTATTTGTTTGATATTGTGACTGCGAATTTATCTTTAATTCCTTTTTCTTTAAGAAACCCTACATTGAAATACTTTCTACCCTTATTTGTTGTAGTATATCTTTTCAGTTTAATTTTAAGTTTGGCTATCAGAAGATGATGATCCGAAGCTACATCTGCCCCTCTATATACTTTTACATCCTGTAAGGATGACTTAAACTTATTATTAATACATATGTGATCAATCTGATTTTCTGTTCTATGATCTGATAACACCCATGTAGCTTTGTGTATTCTTTTATGTTGGAATATTGTTCCTCCTAGGCTCACTTGCTTAAGGGCGCAGAAATTCACAAATATCTCTCCATTCTCGTTTATATCTCCAAGTCCATGTTTTCCCATAATCTCTTCGAAGCCTCTGTGGTCTGATCCTACTTTAGCATTTAGGTCTCCCATCAAGATTAAAATATCCTTGGCTCGTCTTGCATCCATCTGACATTGTAGCTGTTTATAGAAATCATCTTTAACTAAATCATCCTTATCGTTGGTTGGTGCATAGCATTGGATAATGTGTAATTTTATTTTGTTTTTGGTTGTTTTAAATGTTGCTCTCATTAGTCTCGGTCCTACTGCTTCTCATTCTATTAGTGTCTTCTGTGCATTCCTTGATAGCATTATAGCTACCCCTTCACTATGTTGTGCTCCAGGTTCCTGGTGCCCTGATGATAAAATCATCTCTCCTGTATTTAGTTTTATTCTTACCGTTCCTAGTCATCTTGTTTCACACATTCCCAGAATATCTATCTTGTAGTTTGACATTTCTGCTGCTACCTGTGCAGCTTTCCCATGTTCGTTTAGAGTACGAACATTCCAGGTGCCAATTCTGGAGGATTTCCAGGTAGACTAGGGTGAGTCGGCAACCCGGACTCCTTACGGCTTTCTCCGGCTTGCGTCATATGTCTCTTAGACAGAGAGCCCTTCTCTTTCCTGGATGGCGGATTTACTTTTTCTCTCTTTGACTTGTCCGTGTTTGTTAAGTATTTTCAGCTTATTTTTTTACAGTATGGAATAGCTAGTCCATGCCCAACCCTCCTTTCTCGTCTCTTATAACATGCCGGGTAGGGGACAGCGCCGCTATTCTTTACTCCCCTTTCGGGCCCCGGCAGTGCACGGGCGATTCGTTATCATTAACTCGGTATATTTGTTATCCTTAGTTATAATTCTTTGTTATCCTTAGCTCTTAATATTTGTTATCCTTACCTCTGAATATTTGTTATTTTAGCTCTGAATCTTTATTATCTTTGGCTCTGAATATTTTTTATCCATAGCATAAATATATATTATCCTTAGCTCTGAATATTTGTTATCCTTAGTTCTAATATTTGTTATCCTTAGTTCTGAATATTTGTTATTATTAACTTTGAATATTTGTTATCCTTAGCTGTAAATATTTGTTATCATTAGTTCTGAATATTGTTATCCTTGGCTCTGAATGTTTCTTATCCTTAGCTCTGAATATCTTTTATCCTTGAATATGAATATTTGTTATCCTTATAATACTTAATTAGCATTAACTGATACCCAAATACGCTGTTTATTACTTGACCCATAATGATGATTTCTGTTGTTATAGTATAGAGGGTACTGCACTTTCCACTACGGTAGATAAGCTACGAATCCTGCAAAACAAGTACATACAGGATGTATCCTGTCACGGCATTCTGGTCTCTGAGCTTATGTACACTGCGTGGGTTAATGTGTCACTATCATTATCATCATCATTAGCGTTATCATCCTTATTCCTGACCTTTTATTATGACCTTTATCATCATCATCATCATCATCAAAATCACATTCGTTACCATAATCATCATTACCATCGTTGGCACAATCCCTATAACCAGCATCATAATTACGACCATCATCATAATATATATGAGCATTATCATTATCAGCATTACACTTATCGTTATTATTGTTGTTATTATTAAAACCATATTTATATTATTAATATCTTCATCGACGTCATCATTATCATCTTTCAATTGTATTTTATCTACTTATATCACAATACTTTCTATTTCTTGCATTCACGATTTGTATGGATCCCAGCCCACTCAATTCTCCTCCTCATCCACAAAGATTACATAAAAGTTGAGTATAAACGATCATGTGTGACGTTGAGTAGTTTAATAAGCTTTGTACAGTAAACGATTATCCATTTCATGTGTGGCATGCATAAATAAAACCGTCAACGTATTTTATGATCACGTGATATATGTTCACTGACAAGCCTAAATGTCATCGCTTTTCAGGAATGCCGTCATAATGAAGGAGTACCATGTGATAATGACGACATTTGTGCAATAATCATCTTCACAGCTTTTCATGTTTTGAATTATTTGTTCATCATCATCATCATCATCATCATCATCATCATCATCATCATCGAGTACCCTCTCCGCATCGAGAAACACTTGAGAGATGAACAAGCAGGTTTTAGGAAGAACAGATCATGTGCTGATCAAATAACTACTCTACGTATAATAGTTGAACAAAGTTTAGAACTAAAATCCTCACTTTATATTGGATTCATAGATTACGAAAAGGCATTTGATAGTTTAGACAGAAGAATGCTTTGGAAGTTGCTGAGTCATTATGGAATCCCCATAAAGTTTATTAACCTGATAAAAACAATGTATGAAGGAACAAAATGTAGTGTGGTGCATGAAGGACAGCTTACAGAAGCATTTGAAATAAGAACAGGAGTAAGGCAAGGATGCCTTCTGTCTCCATTTCTCTTTCTACTGGCCATAGATTGGATTATGAAAATAACTCAAAACAACAGAAATGGGATCCAGTGGTCACTGACCAAACAACTTGATGATTTAGACTTTGCTGATGACATAGCTCTCCTATCACACAGCCACCAACAGATGCAAGATAAAATGAGTATATTAGATGAGAGATCACAACAGCTAGGACTAAAGATTAATAGAGATAAGACCAACATTATGAGAATTAATGCAGTTGGCAATAACCAAATAAAACTAGGAGAAATATCTCTACTAGACGTACAATCTTATATATATCTGGGCAGTAATATAGATAAAGAGGGAGGAACAGAAAACGATACCAAAATAAGGATATCAAAAGCAAGAGGAGCTTTCATTGCACTGGGAAACATATGGAAATCCAAAGAAATTAGGCTAAATACAAAAATACAAATTTTCAACTCCAATGTTAAGTCGGTTCTATTATATGGCTGTGAAACATGGAGAATAACAAAATTGACAATCACGAAGGTACAGACTTTCATTAATGGATGCTTGCGCAGAATAAAGGGATGGAAATGGCAGGACAAAGTCACAAACGTGGAATTATGGAAATGTACCGGTCAAATACCAGTGGATAAAGAAATACAGCGAAGACGATGGCGATGGATAGGACACACACTACGGAAACCAACTGAGAGTATTACACAACAGGCCCTTTTTTGGAATCCCCAGGGGAAAAGACAAAGAGGAAGACCAAGGAATTCTTGGAGAAGACAGATTGAAGCAGAGATGAAGATGATGGGGAAGACATGGAATGATCTTAAAAGAATTGCAAAAAACAGAACGACTTGGAAAGTGTTTGTTGAAGACCTATGCTCCACTGGGAGCTAAAAGGTAGAAGAAGAAGATATCACAATACTTTCTATTTCTTGCATTCACGATTTGTATGGATCCCAGCCCACTCAATTCTCCTCCTCATCCACAAAGATTACATAAAAGTTGAGTATAAACGATCATGTGTGACGTTGAGTAGTTTAATAAGCTTTGTACAGTAAACGATTATCCATTTCATGTGTGGCATGCATAAATAAAACCGTCAACGTATTTTATGATCACGTGATATATGTTCACTGACAAGCCTAAATGTCATCGCTTTTCAGGAATGCCGTCATAATGAAGGAGTACCATGTGATAATGACGACATTTGTGCAATAATCATCTTCACAGCTTTTCATGTTTTGAATTATTTGTTCATCATCATCATCATCATCATCATCATCATCATCATCATCATCATCATCGAGTACCCTCTCCGCATCGAAGGTTGGCTACCATAGAGCGCCATTCTGCTCTGTCTCTTGCTTTGATGGTGTAGATTGCCATAGACTGACTTGTCCATCTTTTGATGTTACTCGTCCATGTTGGTCTTGGTCTGCCTCTGCCTCTTTTACCTTGTATTTTCCCTTCTAATATTACTTTTATTAGACTGTTGTGTCTTTTAACATGACCAAAAATTTCATTTATCTTGCTCTAATTGTGTTTAGTAGTTCTTTTTTTCATTTTTCGTTGTTTTAAAACTTCTTCGTTTGTTTTCTTTTCTTTCCATCCAATTCTACCTATTCTTCTATATATCCACATTTCAAAGGCTTCTATTTTCTGTTCTGTTTTCTGGTCTAATGTCCATGTTTCTGCACCATACAGGAATATTTAGAAGATGTAACATTTCGCTATTCTTAGTTTCAGCCATGGTGTTATTTGTTTTGATGTTAGTATATTTTTCATTTGATTATCAAGTTTTTAAATTTACGTCGTGAAGATTTATAAAAGATGTAAATGTTCAATATTGACCTTTTTATCTTAGAAAATTATTGAAGAGACACTAGGAACAGCAGGTTATTACCAAATAAAACGCATTAGTCAAGCTGTACACAGTAACAGGAGGCTGGAGATGGAGCTAGATAGGCCAAATAATATGAAACAGGAGATGCAGCTGGTTAGGCAAAATTATATGAGACAGGAGATGAAGCTGGTTGGGCCAAATTATATGAGACAGGAGATGGAGCTGTTGGGCCAAATTATATGAGACAGGAGATGGAGCTGGTGTGGCCAAATTATATGAGACAGGAGATGGAGCTGGAAAGGCCAAATAATTAGAGACAGGAGATAAAGTTGGATAGGCCATATAATATGAGGCAGGGGAGGTTTTTGTTTCTTCGTACTGGGATCATCATCGCTGCATACCGGACAAGTCTATAGGTGCTCCCATATTCCCCTGGAGAACAATCAAGAAATGCGGCGGCGAATCCTGACCCACGTGACGAACTCGGTAGCCAAGGATCCAGGGATCCAGCGCAAGTTTTTGTTGACAATTTTACCTGGACACCGGCCACATTTATGGTCTACTCTTTTTTTTATATATTTTTTTTAAACTGCCACTATTCTTTAACGTGCGCGAGTGCACACAAGATCTCCCGTTTCTCGCTGTTATCCTAGAGGGCAAGACATCGAATCTCACTGCACTGGGATCAGGGGAGGGTAACGCTACAAAGAAAGCACGGATTAATTTTTTCACGTCCTTAATGCGGATATGTAAACTAATAAGAGACAGGAGATGGAGATGGAGAGACAAAGTGATAAGTGGACCGAGATGGAGAAACCAAGTGATAAGATGCAGGAGGTGGAGCTGGAGAGACAAAGTGATAAGAGGAAGGAGATGGAGCTGGAGAGAGAGTAATAAGAGGCAAGAGATGAAACTTGAGAGAGCAAGTAATAAGAGGCAGGGGATGGAGCTGGAGAGAGAGTAATAAGAGGCAAAAGATGAAGCTTGAGAGAGCAAGTAATAAGAGGCATGAAATGGAGCTGGAGAGAGCAAGTAATAAGAGGCAGGGGATGGAGCTGGAGAGAGCAAGTAATAAGAGGCAGGAGATAAAGCTGGAGAGAGCAAGTAATAAGAGGCAAGAGATAAAGCTGGAGAGAGCAAGTAATAAGAGGCAGGAGAATAAGCTAGAGAGAGAAAGTAGTAAGAGGCAAGAGATGAAGCTCGAAAGAGCAAGTAATGATAAGAGGCAGGAGATGGAGCTGGAGAGGCCAAATATTGAAGCAAGATTAAGAAACCATTAGCAAAACTCTGATCCAGGTAGACGTCAAAAGGAAAGCGAAAGAGGGAAGTGAAAGAGGGAAGTAAAACTGGGAAGTGAAAGAGGGAAGTGAAAGAGGGAAGTGAAAGACATTTGAAGAAAACATTGAATCAAGGAAAAACTGAGTACCGATAAGATTAAGACACACTTCAAAGTATGGCTTCGGATTTAAGAAAATGTAAAGCTTTTATTGTTGCCCCTCAAGTAGGCGCAATATGTGTTAGTTGGCGAGTGATTTATTTGTTGATTCCTATCTAATATGATGTCCCACACAGCAAAAATGGTCTTTAAGTTATGTAAGGAAGAATTCAAAATAAAAGCAATATGGAGTTAGAAGATCAACAATCTGGATTTAGGAAAAACAGAAAGAGCAAGAGAAGTTATCTTATGCACGAGGTTGTTCATAGAAAAGTAGACAGAAGTAAATTAAACAATGTATATGTTCTTCAAAGATTACACCATAGCTGTTGATAGAGAAGAACACAACCAGCTGATAGAAGGCCTGTAAGATTTACATATTGATAATGCAAACATAAAACTAATGTGTAAGTTATACTCAGAACCGACAGCAGTGATAAGATATAACATAATGAATTATGCACATTTGATTTAAAAGAGGAATCAGAGATGCGTTCTATCACCGTGTTTGCTATACAATTAGCAAATCTTTAACGGCATTAAAAAAACGTTATTTTTTTTTCCTTCGCCAGCTTTTACCTCTGACGAAGTCCCTACAGACTAGGAACTGAATTTTGCGTGTTAATCCATTTTTCCCTGGCAGCCGTGTGCACTGGGGTCCCTCGCAACACAGGCAGATAACACCGACTTCGGAGGTACTCATATTTTTTCCATCGATGAGTGATTGACGTTTCAAGCCAGGCCTCGCTGCTGAGACCAGGGGTGGTTGCCAGAGAGAAATCAGAAATTTCAACAAGCAAAAGCTTGATTTAAACATAATTGAAATCATAATTAACAGCCTAAGATATGCAGATAATATTGTATTACTAATGGTAAGTCCAGAAAAACTACAACAATTAGTAAACAAAATGACAAGACAAGCAGAGAATTTGGACTGTATATAAATATTAGAAAGATTAAAACCATCATTTTAAACAGAGTTAACACACAAAACCTACAAGTGAGAACCAAGAAGGATGAAAGAAACCCAGAAATAACGCAAGAATATTGCTATCTTTGACATGTCATAGAGAATTCTGGTGATAAATGCGAGACAGAATTAAAGAAACATGAATGGCAAAAAAAACAACATTTTAACAAAATGAAAGCTATACTCACATCAAAGAAAATAACACGAAGACTGAAATCGGAAATAATAAACTGTTTTATCTACTCAACATTCCTGTAATGTGAAGAAACATAGACACTTAATAAGAAAAGAACAGAAAAATGAAGCTTTTGAAATATTAATTTTTAGAAGAATAGGAAGAATTGGATTGAAAGAGAAGAAAGCAAATAATAACGAACTGAAGCAGACGAAAATGAAGAAAGAAATATTGAACACAGTTCGAAGAGAATAAAGGCATTACAAAAATACACCTAGAGAAACAAATACCCTAGTTAAAGCCAACTTGGAGGGAAAATACAAAGTAAGAGAAAAAGAAGCAGACAAACACTAAGGTGGATTATAACATCAAGAGATGGATAGAAACGTATACATGATAGCGTGCACCATCACGATAGAAACATATACATGGCAGCGTGCTCCATCATGATAGAAACATATACATGGCAGCGTGCTCCATCATGATAGAAACATATACATGGCATCGTGCACCATCAAGACAAGAGATGGATAGAACTATACACATGACAACGTGCAACATCAGGATATAAACATATACATGAGAGCATGCACCATCAGGAGATAAACATATACATGATAGCATGCACCATTAGGATATAAACATATACATGAGAGCGTGCACCATCAGGATAGGAACATATCCATGACAACGTGCACCATCAAGATATAAACATATACATGATAGCATGCACCATCCGGATAGAAACATATACATGATAGCGTGCACCATCAAGACAAGAGATGAATGGAAACATATACAAGACATCATGCACCATCAAGATAAGAGATGGATAGAAACATATACATGATAGCATGTACCATCAAGACAAGAGATGGATAGAAACATACACATGATAGCGTGCACCATCAATACAAGAGATGAATGGAAACATATACATGATAGCATGCACCATCAAGACAAGAGATGAATGGAAACATATACATGATAGCATGTACCATCAAGACAAGAAATGGATAGAAACAAACACATGATTGCGTGCACCATCAAGACAAGAGATGGATAGAAACATATACATGATTGCGTGCACCATTAGGATATAAACATATACACGATAGCATACACCATCAGGATAGAAACATATATATGATAGCATGCACCATCAGGATAGAAACATATACATGATAGCATGCACCATCAAGACAAGAGATGGATAGAAACATACACAAGATAACGTGCACCATCAAGACAAGAGATGGATAGAAACATATACATGACAGCGTACACCATCAAGACAAGATGTGAATGGAAACATATACATGACAGCGTGCACCATCAAGACAAGAGATGGATAGAAACATATACATGACAGCGTGCACCATCAAGACAAGAGATGGATAGAAACATATACATGACAGCGTGCACCATCAAGACACGAGATGGATAGAAACATATACATGGCAGCGTGCACCATCAAGATAAGAGATGGATAGAAACATATACATGACAGCGTGCACCATCAAGACAAGAGATGGATAGAAACATATACATGACAGCGTGCACCATCAAGACAAGAGATGGATAGAAACATATACATGACCGCGTGCACCATCAAGACAAGTTATAAATGGAAACATATACATGACAGCGTGCACCATCAAGACAAGATATGAATGTTAACATATACATGACAGCGTGCATCATCAAGACAAGAGAAGGAGAGAAACGTATACATGACAGCTTGCACCATCAAGACAAGAGAAGGAGAGAAACATATACATGATAGCGTGCACCATCAAGACAAGAGGAGAGAAACATATACATGACAGCGTGCATCATCAAGACAAGAGAAGGAGAGAAACATATACATGATAGCATGCACCATCAAGACAAGAGGAGAGAAACATATACATGATAGCATGCATCATCAAGACAAGAGGAGAGAAACATATACATGACAGCGTGCATCATCAAGACAAGAGAAGGAGAGAAACATATACATGACAGCGTGCACCATCAAGACAAGAGAAGGAGAGAAACATATACATGATAGCGTGCACCATCAAGACAAGAGGAGAGAAACATATACATGACAGCGTGCATCATCAAGACAAGAGGAGAGAAACATATACATGACAGCGTGCATCATCAAGACAAGAGGAGAGAAACATATACATGACAGCGTGCACCATCAAGACAAGAGGAGAGAAACATATACATGATAGCATGCATCATCAAGACAAGAGGAGAGAAACATATACATGATAGCATGCATCATCAAGACAAGAGGAGAGAAACATATACATGATAGCATGCATCATCAAGACAAGAGGAGAGAAACATATACATGATAGCATGCATCATCAAGACAAGAGGAGAGAAACATATACATGATAGCATGCATCATCAAGACAAGAGGAGAGAAACATATACATGATAGCATGCATCATCAAGACAAGAGGAGAGAAACATATACATGATAGCATGCATCATCAAGACAAGAGGAGAGAAACATATACATGATAGCATGCATCATCAAGACAAGAGGAGAGAAACATATACATGATAGCATGCATCATCAAGACAAGAGGAGAGAAACATATACATGATAGCATGCATCATCAAGACAAGAGGAGAGAAACATATACATGATAGCATGCATCATCAAGACAAGAGGAGAGAAACATATACATGATAGCATGCATCATCAAGACAAGAGGAGAGAAACATATACATGACAGCATGCATCATCAAGACAAGAGGAGAGAAACATATACATGATAGCATGCATCATCAAGACAAGAGTCGAGAAACATATACATGACAGCGTGCACCATCAAGACAAGAGGAGAGAAACATATACATGACAGCGTGCACCATCAAGACAAGAGATGGATAGAAACATATACATGACAGCGTGCATCATCAAGACAAGAGAATGATAGAAACATATACATGATTGCGTACACCATCAAGACAAGAGAAGGAGAGAAACATATACATGATAGCATGTATCATCAAGACAAGAGGTGTGGTAAAATGGCGCGTCTTCGGTGTGGAAACGATACAAAAGATGACGATTGAAAAGTTATTAACGCAAATATATATAACGCTGCATATAAACTGTTATCGACATCGATAAAAACTTCATTCATTTAACACACTTTTAACTAACCTCTGTTTTTTAAATTTCAAAACATATTTCTCACCGCCCTGAAAACTTGACATTACAAAATAAAACATCTCAATAGTACGCATTCATTCGTAGATGTTGAAAATCAATATGATAAATCACCAGTTTCACTATAATTTTGATTATTTTGTAATGCAATGTAAATTAGATTGTTAAAACAAAATAACGTGCACAGCTAGTTAGTTTAATTGTGTTTGTGCCTGTGTAGTTCTTGTTCTATCAAAGTCTGTGATTGGGAACACGACGTTGGGGAATGCTCTCGTTTATTTTGTTAAAACGTTCACATTTGCCCTTTCAGGTAGGATACGTGCTAAATACGAGCTGTGCCAACACGTGTTTGTTCGTTGTTCAGAAACATGACACACGCTCCAGGTTTTAAATTGAATTTTCAGAGATGTTGAAGTTGTAGATTCTTGAAGCTATGGGGATTTTGTACAACTTTATGTCACTTGTGGGTTACCGATATATTTTTTTATGCAGAGAGAGAAAGAGAGATACAGAGAGTGAAAGAGAAAGAAAAAGAGAAACAAAATGAAAGAGAGAGAAATAGAGAGACATAGATAGAAAGATAGAGACCGGGAGAAATAGAAAAGAGAGAGCGCAAAAGAGAAAGCGCGAGAGACAGAGAGAGCGCAAGAGAGAAAGGTGAATTGGTAGGAGTTGAACAAAATAAGTGAATGAGCCAGCAATTTTCTCACAGTTGACATCTATCTGCACGGTTAGAACCGGCTGACGTACAAGAATTTCTTTTATACGTTCGAGCTGAAGTGTGAACACAGCTGTTTGTCACTGATACTTTATTTCATTTGCTCATTTGTGTCTTCCCAAGAAGATAAACTGGGAGCCGCGATAGCTCAGTGGTTAGTGAACTGGAGACTACAAAGGACAAGAGGTAGGGTTCGATCCCAACCGACGGCTTCCGGTTCACCAAGCTTTAAATGGGTACCGATTTTATTTTCTGGGAAAGTAAAGCAGCACGGGCGTAATACTGACCAAATTACCCCAAAAATCATGTGCTAAAGGTTTGTAACTTTTATGGCCACTAACACCATATTCCCTATACGCCACTTGATGTGACGGGGCTCTTTACTCTTTTTTAAGAAGATAAAATACACATGCTTACTTTATTGTAAATTCAAAGTGATAAGAAGGTGTATCTTGAAATTAATAAAAAATAATGTGGTTACAAATTGAATACAACAATCTTTGAATCTCTTAGATTTGCCAATCGTTGATCGTTGTATTACAAGCATTAACTACTAAAATAGCATTAGTACAAAAAGAGAACTCTTAAAAAACAACAGATACAAAAACAATCAACATTTTTCGGGCACATCATGAAAAGAGGAATGTTGGAGTACTTGGTTACAACTGGCAAAAAAAAGGAAAGGAAAAAGAGATCGCGGACGACAAAGAGGAAAAAATACTGGATAGCTTAGTGTCATGGCATGGAAAACAGTCAACAACAGAACTGATACGATGCACTGTAGATAGAAGATTGTGGAAGGACATGATCGCCTACGCCAACCAGTATGGTACATGATGTTGATGATCACGAGTACACAAATAGTGACTTAGCTAGAAATTGGATGTTTTGTGCTTAATGTCATAAATTGATAACACTTCAATACAATGTTAATTTTAAGAAAGAGTGGCATGTACTATGCAAGTGGAGATCTGTCTTAAATGCTTCAAATTGTCCAAGTTTGTAACTAACATTTCACTTTCAGCTATTTTTTTTTGCGTTCGCCAGCTTTCACTTCTAGTGAAGTCCCTAGAGATTAGAAACTATATTTTGCGTGTTAATCCGTTTTTCCCTTGCAGCCATGTGCACAAGTCTCCCTCGCCGCACAGGCAGATAACTCCGTCATCGAAGAAAGTCATATTTTTTCCCGTCGATGGTGATTGTCGTTGTAAGTTGGGCCTCGCTGCTGAGACCAGGGGAGGGCGGGGGGTTGTTTGCCGCAAAGATAATTCACAAATAATAACTCCAATTCTGGTGCAACCGGGATTTGAACATATAACCTCTCTCTGTCTTGAGACCGGCGTCAACCAGCCCCCCTCCCTTGCCTTCTTTCCCCACTTTCAGATGAGAACAAATATTTGGGTGAAATATGTCATCAGATTTGTGATGCAAGAACGAGTAAACTGCACAATAATTGTCCAACCCCCTCCTTCTCGCCATCTCACTCTCTCCTGTCCTTTGAACGAACGCTCACATTTTTAAAAAGAAGTATCAAAATGGCTACATTAATAAAGTAATACGCCTCTCCATAAGATGAATGGAAGTAATAGTAAAATTATTAATTGGTTAGAAGAGGTTGGAAGTCTCCTGGCATAAATGGCCAAGTGAGAGTTATCGGTGAGCAGATATTTAGATAACGGCCCAGATGGGAGATAATCTCTAACTACTCATCACAAAGTTGTAGAGATGGAAAAAAATAATTTAAAAAAAATAAAGTAGATATCCGTTAAGATGCTTAGAAAAGAGATACATTGTTTATAAAATAATCAAATAGATGTGCAATAAGATGTTTTAAGGGGATATATGTGGTCAAATATAGCCAAGTAGTTATTAATATATTTAGACGGGATATAAAGGGGAATTAATAACTTGTCAAATAGTTATCAAGATTTCTAAAGAGGGTATATTTTTTTTTAAGTGATAGATTCTTTAACTCGCATATTAGATAAAACTATGTCTAGAGAGACTATAAATCAAAGCTTATCCAACCAGCATCAAAGTTTGTTAAATCATTGGACAGCTCTCACCACTATTGTCGAACAAGGAAATAGCTCTAGAGGCAAAACGGGCACAGTATAATACAATCTTCATCCCAACGTTGTGCTACCAATGCCAGTCCTGGACCCTAGATGCAAGAACAATAAGAAAATAACTTCTACTGAGATGAAATGTGTCAGACGAATGACAGGAAACAGTCTGAGAGATAAGATCAGAAAGTAAGAACTGAGAAAAAAGCTAGGAATAGCCCCCGCCATAGAATATATAAAGAAACAACAGATCAAATGATTTGGCCACGTGACAATGCAGAGTAATCAAAACACAACACAACGAACCCTCATTAAACGTTGCGAGAATACCAGAGCCAAGGGTCGACCACAAAAAGATGGATCGATGAAATACTAGAAACACTTGGAAACATAACAGCGGCAGAGGCGAACAGAAGAGCAAAAGATCTCAAATTATATCTCCCCTCGACGCTGGAAGGCAAATGAGGAAGGAAAGAAGAAGAACAAGATTATAAGTTAAATATCAAGATAACTAGACGTAAATAAATTGAAACAAATACTGTCAGCTAAATATAATGATAACCAGAGGGGATTTAACATGTAAAAATAAACAAGTAGATAAACCAAAGGCACCAATAAAGACATTTTTAAAAACATTAAGAACTTTTTAACGCTTACAGTCTAGTTGCAGTATCTTGTCTAGTAGGAATATTCGTCTAATTTTAGGGTCGTGTCAAGTAGTAGTATCCTGTCAAGTAGTAGTATCCTGTCAAGTAGTAGTATCCTGTCAAGTAGTAGTATCATGTCTAGTAGTAGGGTATGGTCTAGTAGTAATATCATGTCCAGTGGTAGTATCCTGTCTAGGATTAGTATCCTGTCTAGTAATAGTATCCAGTCTAGTAATAGTATCCTGTCTAGTATTAGTATCCTGTTTAGTAGTTGGATACTGTCAGTCTCGACAATGGTTCAACTACCCTAATAGTGATCTTCCCAGAAATTGATTCCTTTTCAGCGCACGCATCTTGACTCGGTAAACTTCTTCTAACGTTTGTGATCTAGCGTTTTCTGTCAGCCTCTACTTGATTAGCAAATTCCTCCAATACACTTATGCTAATAAGAAAATGCCATTAGTTTAGTCTAGTTGACAGGTCATCCTCATTGGATATCGGAAGAGTCCGTAAGTGCTCATATCGCTTCAGGAGTACACACGTATCTTTGTAACATAGAAGTGGTTATGTTATGTAGGAGCTATCACTGCATAATTCAGAACCTCCGAACATATCCATAGGTTTTCCGATCGTCTCCACGAAATACTGTGAACTTCCGAGAAGAACCTTGATCTATGTGATCTATTTTTATTGCACAGCCTGTATCGATGCACTGCATCATCTATTGAGTTATTCTGTTGCATGTTAGCAGTTCTAAAAAGAAAGCAATATTCCTTTGTTTCTTGAACTGTCTCTATCAATATATGTATGTCTTTGAGAATTGGTCCTTCCTGAATTCAACACAGGTGGACTACACGCCCTAGACGATGTTGCTGGATAGATAGTTAATACGCTGGTCACTTCAACAAGATCAGTATATTGTTTGTCACTGCGTCTTCTCATGACATTCCAAATTTGATCTTATACAGTGCTCGTGAAAAGCGCTCAGTCTGTTATTTTACAAATTGTATAAAGTAAATTTATTACAAAAGAGATATAAACTGAAAAGAAACTTCAAATAAATATCAAGTGAGGTGACAGAAATATATAGTTAATTTTTAAAAAATCGTCGCATATATATCAAATAAAACGTATTTAAATTGATGCAATTTACAAAACAGATATTCAGTAACAAGCTTATGAGATATCTCATCATCAGAGATGAGATATCTGCACGGGACAAAAAGGATATCTGGTATGAGACATTCATGAGAAATAAATGGAAGTAATAAAAAAATGGATGTCTTTGGGAACTTTCCTTCGTGAGATAAATTGAGATGATCACTTAACTGAAGTTTACAGGATGGTCTCTTATTAATTTTAATACAAACGTTTTTTCATCATTTATCCCATGTTCTGGGTGTGTCGACGGGCGGTCTATTTTAATATGGGGTCGTCAAATTATATATCACATGCTCCCAGCGCAGTCGCGACATGAGTTAGAGGCTTCTTTTTTTTTTTTTTTAATCTCACAAAGTTGTAAATTATAACCTTCGAAAGAAGATCATTACCAAGCTCCACTTGTGTCTTGGATCTGATCAGTAAAGATGTATTTTACTTCGAAGAGTTAAAGTAGGAACACAAGAGTAAAGAGTAATGAAGAGCACAAATCCAACAAAAGATTTGGCAACAACTATCTAACATTTTATAGAAGAAATCTGTTGATACTAGAAATGTAATTAAACTGACCTCCGTTAGGAAGCATTAAAAAGCAACGTACTCAAAAGACCTGAGAAATTTTTTTTGTAATTCTATATCTATCTATTGACCTTTCGAGCCGTAGCCGGCCCATAGGTCGTAGACCCAGATACTCTTTCTCTTATCTAAATTTTTATTCTAACAGTTTTCGATACTTGTAAAGATCTTATATCAAATCTCGTCATTTGTCTCTGTTCTGTGCAAGCAGCTCTATCTTATTGAGGGAGCCAATTCCTGCTGCTCTTGCCTCTCTCATCAATGTTCTCCTCAGTGTCTCTCTGGGTCTTCCTCTTTTTCTCTTAACTGTTGTTTCCACATGAGGGCTTGCTTTGCTATTCGGTTATTATCTCTTCTCATCACATGTCCAACATAAGACCATCGTCTTTTCTTGATTACTGAAGATGTTAGTAGTTGATTGGCGAGTTCTCTAATTTCCTCGTTTGTTTTGAATTCGTTCCCCGCAATACCAAGTATTTTCCTTAGACATTTATTTTCAAATGCGTTCGAAAGTTTTGAGTTTGTGTTGATGAGTTTCGATTTCCACAACTTTTCATGGTTTCCGAAAGACATTGCTGCTTTAGCTATTCTGATTCTAATTTCTTTACTTGTATCTCCTTCTCGATCAATGTGACTTCCAAGGTAGATAAAGTGATCGATCTCTTCCACTGGTTTGTTTTCCATGTATATTTTGTCGTCTGTTGGAATTAAGCTTTTCATGACCTTAGTCTTTTCCTGATTGATCTCTAGCCCAATTTCGCTGGCTATTGATGATAATTCATTTGTGTTTTCCTCGATCGTCTTTATCTGACTGCTGATGAGAACTATGTCATCAGCAAAGTCGAGGTCCTCCAAATGGTCTCCTTGTATACATTCGATGTCTTTATCACCAGTGCAGCATTTCTTCATTATGAAGTCCATAACATCTCCAAATAACAAGGGCGATGATACACATCCTTGTTTAATCCCAGCTTATATTGGGAAACATTCGCTCAGTACTTCCTCTGTTCAAACTGCACATGTGTAACCATCATACATGTCTTTAATAATATTTATGATTTTTTTATGGTAAGCCATATTGATTCAGAATTTTCCACAAAGAATCTCTATGAATAGTGTCGAATACTTTTTTTCTACTTCTTCTGCGATCATGGCTCATTCAGAGTAGGATGCCGGACTTTCTTATGAATTTAAATGTTTGAGAACTTTGTTAACCTCAGACGGAAGGTGTACAAAAGAGGTTAGATGCAGAATGGCTCAGGCAAAAGCAGCTTTCCAGAAAATGAAGAAAATACTATGCAATCCATTTTTGACAATAGAAACAAGAAAAAGAGTACTTAAATGTTATGTAGAGCCAGTCTTAACGTATGGATGTGAATCATGGACAAAAGGACAACAGACAAGAAAATCACTGGAGTCTGTAGAAATGTGGTTTTACAGAAGAATGTTGAGAATACCATGGACAGATAAGAAGAGTAATGAACATGTTATGAAAGAGGTCAAAGCAAAAAGAGAGCTAATTTCCAATATTAGGAAGAAACAATCATCATTTTTTGGCCATGCAATGAGAAGAGAACAACTGGAATGGATATGTAACAACTGGAAAAATTGAGGGACGAAGAGATAGAGGGAAGCAAAGAGAGAAAATGCCAGACAGCTTAAAAGAATGGCTTGGCAGAAGGTCAACAATAGAAATGATAAAGAACTGTTGATATCGAAAGTTGTGGAGAGATATGATCACCTAAGCCAGTAGGCCCGATACTTGATGATGATAATAATGGTATGAGTTCATCACACATTATAGAGCTGGTGGTTCGAGATCATCACCCATTATAAAGCTGGTTGTCTGAGTTCATCATCCATTATAGAGCTGGTGGTTCGAGATCATCACCCATTATAGAGCTGATTGTATGAGTTCATCATCCATTATAGAAATGGTGGTATGAGATCATCATCCATTAATGAGCTGGTTGTTATAAGATCGATCTCTCTCTCTCTCTCTCTCTGCGATCAAGACTCAATCAGAGTAGGATTCAAGACTCTCTCATGAAGTCAGCTGTCTGTTTAAGTGATTCGATTGTCCCATATAGTTTTTCTTCCAGGGAGGTGAGTGTGGACCACATTGCTCTACTCAGGTCTGTGTACTAGGGGCAATTCTGTAGAACATGGTTTGTAGTCATATTGTCCAGTGTAAAGTGATATAGGCTGGTTGTACTTTATTTTGCATTTGGTGAACATGTGATATCTCATTCTATTGTGGCCAGTGCGTAGGCGAAGTATGATGACTTGATCCCTACTTGATAGTTGGTGGTAACCGTCCCTCTCGTTATGCTTTGGGTATTATCGTTTCCATTTTTCATGGTACTGACCTTTGAGGATGCATTTGGCTTCATCATAACTGGGCGGATGGTTCTCTTGTGGTAATCTCCCTCCCTCTTTAGCTAATTTGTCTACGCGTTCGTTCCCGTGTTTATTATAATGTGATGGTATCCACTAAATGACTACTCTCTGGAAGTTATTGCAGGGTTGTTCTCAAGTCATCTAGTTCATTTTAGCTTTTTTGAAGTCGATGCAGTTAAGTACAGAAGATTTGTGCTTTTCAATGTGTTCCTCCAATATAAGTCGTAGAGTAAAAATGTGGTCAAGGCAGCTTCTCCCGTTTCTAAACCCAGCCTCGTCTTCACGCATTAATGTATCTATTGAATCCTTTATTCTATTCAGGATGATTTTGCAGAATAACTTTCAGGCACCTGACAAAAGTGTCACGCCTCTCCAGTTGTTACAGTCTCTGTGGTTGCCGTTTTTGGAATCTTAACAATGATCCCTTTTTTCCACTTGTGAGGCACCTACCTTCTCTGCTTTCCAAATGATGTTGAACAATTTATGGAGGTGTGTTAAATTATGGTTATCAATTGCCTTGAGGATCTCAGCTGTTAACTTATCCCCTCCAGCAGCCTTGTTGTTGGCCATACGCTTTAAGGTGGTCTCTATTTCGCTCAAGGTGAAGTCATCTAAATTTATATCTAATTCTGCTGCTGGTGTTTCAGCTTCAAAATCTGTTAAACTGTGCTGTAGTGGACGGTTAAGAATTTCTTTGAAGTGTTCCGCCCAACGGGCTTTTATGTCTGCGCTTGTTGTTATGTTGCTTTGTGTAATTACTAATAATTATATTTTGCTGTATTGCATGTATGTGTATGTATATAATTGCTTATTATATGTATACATATCGAAACTCGCTAAAGGTTTTAAAGTATTGTAAACCCATGCTGAGTGCACATACAAATGCCCGTTGCTTGTATTAACAATGATATAAATTATTCCATGTCCTACAATATGAGTTAATTATTCTTCAGGAAATGAATGATGCAATTATTACTTATTTGGAATCCATGATCTTGGTTCTTTGCATTTTAAATCCAGGCAACTAATTCATTCACCCATCTTGAGTCCATTTATCTAATCCATTCCACATGTTGAATTCATATATTAATTTATTCACCCATTTTGAATCTAATTAATTCAACATCTTGAATCCATTCATCTAAATCATCATCCACTTCTTGAACCCATACAATATTTTCTTCTCCACATCTTGAGTCCATGCATCTAATTCATCATTTGAAGACCAAGAGGCTGAAATAATCCAATTTGCTGAACTACAACACAACACATCTACGTCCACTTAACGTCAATGTAAGGGAGGGTTAAGAAGAGGAATAACCAATGAGCGAACGAACAAGAAGAATTTTAAAAACGCTAATCATCATCATCATCATGTTTAACACCGGTTGACGTAGGCGATCATGTGAGGTCACAACTTTCTATCCACCGTGCAAAGTATCAATTCTATTGTTGGCTGCTATCCATGTCATGACACCAGACTATCTGGTATCTTCTCTTTTTGTCGACCGCTAACTCTTTCCCTGTATTTCATTAACTGTAATGAAGTATTTCAACTTTCCTCTACTCATGAAGTGCCAGAAAATATCAATTGTTTCTTTCTTATATTTTAAGAACTCCATTTTTGTATTGGCCTCTTTGAGAATGTCCTCGGCTTTTTTAGCTGTCCAATGAGTTTTTACCATTTTCTGAGAAATCCAATCGTAAATACTGGAGAGAAAAAAAATAGAAAATAACATTATTTTTGTAATACACGAAAAGGTAGATATTTTAGTGAAATGATAATACAATCAATTAAGAGAAAAGGGTGCAACCGTACGGTGTGTGTATGACGATCAATGACATGTTTTGTAGGATTTCTAACTGTCTGTATCCTATATATAACTGTCTATTTAAAAAGCAGAATAGCTAAGGCCAAAATAGCAATTCAGAAAATGAAAAATATCTTATACAACAAATGTATGTCAATAGAAGTGAGAAAGAGAGTTCATCGGTGATATATAGAACGAATTCTGACCCATGAAAGCGAATCGTGGACAGTAGACACACAAATGAAAAGACGATTAGAGTCCATAAGGATGGGATTTCTCAGAAGAATGTTGAAAGTTCCCACGGACAGATAAAAAGACCAATGAGGAAATTCTCAAAGAGGCCAATACAAGCAGGGAGCTCCTAAAAACAGAAAAGGACAATCATTTTGTGTGCACATCGTGAGAAGAGGAGGGTTGTAATACGTGGTTACAACTGACAAAATAAAAGGAAAGAGAGATCGCGGACGACACAGAAAGAAAATGATGGATGGTTTTGTGGCATGGCACAGAAAATAATCAATAACAGAACTGACACGATGCACTGTAGACAGAAGATTGTGGAAGGACATGATCGCATCGCCAACCGTTATGACACATGATGCTATTGATGATAACCAGCAGGACGAAAAGACACACATTTCGTATTTCATAATCTGGTAATTCACGTTTTAAATAGTAAAATTGGAATTAACTGTGCAAGCAATAAAAAAAAAGTATCAAGTTTAAATGACAAAATTGAAAAATGCAGAAAATACAACATTGTAGTAATTATACAAGAAGAGGTAACAATTTCCTCAATTAAATATAAAAGGAAATAAGGCAACTTAGCGAAACAACATATACAAATTACAAAAATATAAATAGGAACTTATAGGAGGTAGTTGTGAGAAAAACAAAAGGGGCGACGACAATCAAATCTGGAAACAAAGTAATTTAAATATACATTTTCAAAAACAAAAAGAAACAAAAATTGTTTATAAATGTAAGCGATATTTTAAATATCATTGCTGTCGTACTTTATTAAATGATTTTTTTTTAGTTATATTCAAATTTATCAGATAAATATATAGACTAGGACCAACGGCTGACTGGGCCGGCACCCCGCCCTCTGTTAACCTATTAGCTATAAAAAAATGTCACAGAATTAATGCCCCCAAGGTTCGCAGAAAAATGAGGGGGGGGGGGAGAATAATGAATCACATCGCGATTTTTCGGAAACGATTCGAACCGACCGACGATATTTAGATTTCAGAAAAATTGCTGGAACTTCAATGTAGCTGTGGAAGGAAATACTCAACACAGAAGGGCATGAAAATACACAAAACAAAGAAGTGTGGGAGTACAATATCAGTAGCTCAATAGCGCACTGTCCCGACAGATAAGACGTTAGAAGAGCTCAGTCAGGAGTCAATCCACAGTTAAAACGTTAGAAGATCTCAGTCAGGAGTCAATACACAGATAGCACGTTAGAAGATATCAGTCAGGAGTCAATACACAGATAAGACGTTAGAAGATCTCAGTCAGGAGTCAATACACAGATAAGACGTTAGAAGATCTCAGTCAGGAGTCAATACACAGATAAGACGTTAGAAGATCTCAGTCGGGAGTCAATACACAGTTAAGACGTTAGAAGATCTCAGTCAGGAGTCAATACACAGATAGGACGTTAGAAGATCTCAGTCAGGAGTCAATACACAGTTAAGACGTTAGACGATCTCAGTCATGAGTCAATACACAGATAGAACGTTAGAAGATCTCAGTCAGGAGTCAATACACAGAAAGGACGTTAGAAGATCTCAGTCAGGAGTCAATACACAAATAAGACGTTAGAAGATCTCAGTCAGGAGTCAATACACAAATAAGACGTTAGACGATCTCAGTCAGGAGTCAATACACAGATAGGACGTTAGAAGATCTCAGTCAGGAGTCAATACACAGATAAGACATTAGAAGATCTCAGTCAGGAGTCAATACACAGATAAGACGCTAGAAGATCTCAGTCAGGAGTCAATACACAGTTAAGACGTTAGAAGATCTCAGTCAGAAGTCAATACACAGTTAAGACGTTAGAAGATCTTAGTCAGGAGTCAATACACAGTTAAGACGTTAGAAGATCTCAATCAGGAGTCAATAGACAGTTAAGACGTTAGAAGATCTCAGTCAGGAGTCAATACACAGTTAAGACGTTAGAAGATCTCAGTCAGGAGTCAATACACAAATAAGACGTTAGAAGATCTCAGTCAGGAGTCAATACACAGTTAAGACGTTAGAAGATCTCAGTCAGGAGTCAATACACAAATAAGACGTTAGAAGATCTCAGTCAGGAGTCAATACACAGATAAAGCGTTAGAAGATCTTAGTCAGGAGTCAACACACAAATAAGACGTTAGAAGATCTTAGTCAGGAGTCAATACACAGATAAAGCGTTAGAAGATCTTAGTCAGGAGTCAATACACAGATAAGGCGATATGTACAAAGACACAGATAAAACAAATTTATGAAAGATATTTCCTTCTTTCCTTCATCATTTGCCTTCAGGCGTCCTAGGGAGTTATGGTTCTGGGTTTCTTGCTCTTCTATTTGCATCTACTTCTGTTATACCTCTCAGTGTTTCTAGTATTCCGATTATTCGTTTATTCAGTTAACTAAAGAAGATGAATTCATGAAATCTCAAGTAGATAAAAACAGACGAAAAAAAAAAAGTATGAAATTTATATTCTCTACCCACACAAGTGAAGAAATTGAAATCGAATAATCGAACTGCGTTAATGCAGTAGTCAATATTTATTTAACAAAATATATTTCAAAAAATAAATATAATAAGTTTTATCTTGTTCAGTATGGATCTCATGAATGTGAAAGAAAACAATTTCATTATTATAATGAGCATTAGTAATGGAGAAAATGAAGAAAGTTGCTGTTCACTTTGTTTACATTTGACAGACAATTTGTTAGATTTCGCTTATTATTGAGATCTAAGAAAGATTCTTGTCGTCGTGCTATGGAGACATTTATTGTTCAGGGGAGACAAATAGTGGGACTAGATAAGAAAAGAATCCCCTTTGATTACAGCTACCATTGTAGTAAATGAATTACCAGTCTGTCAAAAGAACATTTTTCACTCTGGTTCTGTAAGAAATAGATTGTTTAAGCAAACCCCATGCTTTCTGTAGCCAAGTGACAAAAAGCCTGGATCGAAACAGCGAGCAATCGAAATACGAACTGCCTTCGCTGGCAAGCGGAACCAGGCATCGGACGAGAGAGGATTCCTACAGTGTTAAGATTTTTGCTTACGTGGAGTGAGTGAATGAGCAACGCTTGTGGTTGGCATTTAACGTTGCGCTACTTGTGACTGTGTCCAGATCTTCTAGCCGGATTGATGATGTTGACATGTTGTGACTCAACCAAGAATGACGATGATTCCTTTGATCTATAAGCATTTACACAACAGGTAACAATAATTGTAGATTGTATTTTTTTTTCTTTAAGAATTGATTATTCATGATCTGTCCTTGTTTTCTGTTATATTTACTTTTATTTCGTTCTTGTCGAGCCTCGTAAATTAATTGTTCTTTTGTGGCGGTCTGTTAAAAGGCGAAGGAACAATTTTGGAGGGCGTGGTGGCGAATTAGCACGCTCTCCTACCGCCCAACTGGGTTGATAACCAAATGTGGCTAATATTTGTGAGGGTCGACATTACTTCAGCATTCACCCAGCCCCTGAAAATAGGTGCCAGCTTTCCCTCTGGAACGTCAAATGTCCTGGCATGACTCACTTGGTTACAGATACCCTTTTTATTTTACTCTTCATGTGCCAGGTCCCCATGTCCACTATTTTTTGTATGGTCTTCTCTGCTTCATCATTAGTATTTCCTGGGTTCTATTTTGTTGTTGTTCGCATCTTCATTGAACGTAAGCGTATGTTGCATTCTTTTTTCATATGACAGTTAATCAATGAGTGAGCTTGACATCTATAATTGTAGTTGATACACATAATTGCGCACTAAACACACGATTTTCTTGCACTTTATTCTGCTATTTTGTCACGATATTGTTTTTTCTTCTCCTATAATTTTTTATGTACTTAAAATTTAGTAAAAGTGCTAATTACATTCTTATTTCTAAAGTCTTATTAGCAACGTGACAGTATTTTCATATGTTCTTTAAATAGAACATCTTTTCTTAAATCTTATTTAGTTATCGATGTTCTGATTTATTTATTTCATTTATTATTTGTTCACTCTTCTCTCTCTCTCTCTCCCTGTCCCTCTCTCTCTCTCTTTCAATTCTTTCTGCCTCTATTTCATGTCTATCTTTCTGTGCATGTACCTACTTACCTACCAATCTGTCTGTCCTTCTATCTACTTAAGTTATGCGAGATTAATTCAACATAGTGAATGAACATATTTGTTCCTATGCCTTCACATTAGGCGTCTAAATTCGTTCAAATAAGACACTGCCATAAGAATGCCATTTATACTCAGAAACCAAAATGAGACAATAATTGCGGACTACACACCAAGTGAAAGTAGCACAGTTGTGTTATAGTTCATTCAGGAAATCGTGCCCACAGAGTGTATTAATTATCTCGGAAACTGTTTGATGAATTTCTGTAATTATGTTTCGTGAAATCTTATTTTTTCACCGACCTTCAGTCTGATTTTATGCCCTATTGTCATGCATTTAGGAAAGATTTGTGCTTATTTGAGGTATGTAAAAAATGTGATGCTTGTCCTAAATTTTAGGATTTTACAATACCCACATTTGTTGTAATCAACTCACCATGTCACACCACACAATCTTAGCACCGTTTCGCACTAGTAACTTTTACACGAACGCCACTGCAAGGTTTTTTTTTGGTCATTTCATTTCCGGTTTCTTGTTAAATTGGTCCAGAGGCGTATTTTGACAAAATATTTACTGTTAATGTATATTCCTTTATATGTGATAATTTGTAAGTTGTTGTGAAGTGACTACTTCATTTTTAAAACCATGAAGAATTTAATGTGTAAATTCATCACTACTCAAAAGGTAACTGTGTTATTGTACAGGCACTTTTTCATGGAATCTAAAAGGGGTCCGTTATATTTTGATATAAAAAAAAACCCAGAAAACAGAACATGGGGAGCTCTAAATATAGGTATTAAGTCTTTAAACCGATGGATAGGACAGAACTTTGACCTTGCACAGGCGACGGTCAAGCAAGGAAGGAAATTGAAAGTTGATGATTTTGACAAATATGTTATTAGACGTGAGATTTTGAAAATGTTTGAATCGAATCAACTTGTTACACTGCGCAAACTTTAAGTTCGACTGCAATTAGAATGTGATATTGACATCTCAAAAACGACTCTTTGGAAGATCGTAAGAGGCGTTGGTTTCACTTTTCGAAAATCTGATAGTGGTAGAAATATTGTTTGTGGAAAACCACACCTGATAGCTGCCCGAAGCAAATACCTGAGGCAGATCCGTGAGCGACGAATGGAAGGCTACGATATAGTATATTTGGATGAAACGAGGGTCAATGCTCACCATACATATGAGAAAGAATGGCAATCAGTTGACAGAGAAAATAAAAGAAGCATTCCAGCAGCAGAGGACAACGCATTATATTGGTACATGCTGGCAGTAAAGAGAATGGTCTTGTTAATGACACACAACTTATTTTTCAATCAAAGTCTACAGACAATAGGGACTACCACACTGAAATGAATGGACGAATTTCTTAGACTGAATAGAGAACACTCTACTTCCCATTCTGAATAGACCTTCATGTCTTGTAATGGACAATGCATCCTATCTTAATGCGGTAACACTGGAGGGCAAAGTTCCTAATTCGTCAAGCACAAGAGATCAAATCATCACATGACATAGAAAAGAAAATGTTTCCTTTCAAAACACCCAGTTAAAACCAGAGTTGTTGCAACTTGTTAGACAAACTAAAAAGACAAAGTTATATCAAATTGATAAAATAATTGCAAAGTATGGCCACACATCTCTTCGCCTCCCGCCTTATCATTTGCACTTCAACTCAGTAGAACTTATGTGGGCTAAAGTCAAGGGTTAGTTGCTGCGCAGAACACGAAGTTTAAAATGTGTGATGTTAAAGAATTGACGCGTGATGCCCTCTCAACGATAGACATTGAATACTGGAGAAAATGTGACGACCATGTGCTCAGAGAAGAGGAACAATACTGGCAACGAGATGGATTGCAGTTTGTCCAACCGATAACAGTTGTTAACCTCTTAGAGACTTTTGATTCGGAATGACATATGCACAATTTTGTTGATGACACTTTTACTATTTGCTGACTATGTGTATTTAATGTTCTGGTTGTTCCATATATTTTATTGATGACACGCCTGCTATTTGGCAAATATGTGTATTTGATACTTTGATCAAAGTTTACCTATCTCTATGACGAAGATATAAAATCAAATGAAAAATGTTGTCCTCTTCAATGTGTTAAGGATACGCCTTTGGCTTGCATTGTTAGAAAATTAACATAAGTAAAGTAAGTAAAGTACCCCAGTCACGCCAAGTGGCGTATAGACAATATGGTGTTAGTGACCATAAATTTTACAGACATTCGGCACATGATTTTTGGGGTAATGTGGTCGGTATTACGCCCGTGCCGCTTTACTTTTCCAGAAAAAATCCGGTACCCAAAATTTAACATAATTTACAGTAAAATCTAATGTTTAAAGTACGCGGTTTGATATTTTCCTAAAATTATATAACAAAAAACGCTTTGTCCAAAATTCAGAATACCTTTGTACTTAAATGTTATAAAATCTGAAGGTCGGTAAAAAAATAAGATTTCATGAAAAAGAATTACAGAAATTCATCAGTTTCCGAGGTAATTGATCAACTCTGTGGGCACGAATTTGTGAACGAACTATAGTACTGCATGTACATTATTGTAAAGGACGGAAACTCTTGCCCGATTCGTGTGTACAGGGAGAGCGTGATACTCGTGTCTAATGAACCTATACCCTCTTGCTACAACACCTTCTATATAAAGAGTTTCCAAACATCTTTCTTCAGAATCATGTACTTGAACTACATACTACTTTTATGTAATTGTAAAGCTACTTTTTGACCCTGAACAATTCTAGTTGTGCACTGTACCTGCAAGACTGAGGACACGTATCTTCTCGATAGTAACATATGTTTCTGAATCATGGACAATCTTTCAAACAGAAAGGAAGACAATCGATTCATTCGAATCAAAATGCTACAGAAAAATCCGTAAGATAGCTACGAAAATGAAAAGAAAAATATAATGAAGACCTATTAAAACGCAGATAAAAACTGACTTATAAACACCTTCTACGGTGGAAATTAAACTACTTTGGACATGTCAAAAGACAGCGGGCTGAAAACAAAATAATAATGGAAGACATGGTTCCAGGACAACGCATCAATGGCAGGCCATGAAGAAGGTGGTTTCAATACATCAGTGGCAGGCCAAGAAGGTGGCTTCGATACATCAGTGGCAGGCCAAGAAGGTGGTTTCAATACATCAGTGGCAGGCCAGGAAGGTGGTTTCAATACATCAGTGGCAGACCAAGAAGGTGGTTTCAATACATCGGTGGCTGGCCAAGAAGGTGGCTTCGATACATCAGTGGCAGGCCAAGAAGGTGGTTTCAATACATCAGTGGCAGGCCAAGAAGAAGTTGGTTTCAAAATACATCAGTGGCAGGCCAAGAAGGTGGTTTCAATACATCAGTGGCAGACCAAGAAGAAGGTGGTTTCAATACATCAATGGGACCATGAACATGGCAGAAGTGAGAGATCTGGCTAGAGACATATTCTTTCAAATTGGATGTGATGAATGCAGCGTGTAAAAGACATGCGACCTGACTATAATGTTGACGAATCAATTCAGAGGAAGAGGTATGTTTACAGCACTCGGAAAAATTGACAAATAATCAACAACAACACAATATTGACCAAAGCAGGATCGAACCCGTACTCAGTGGCACAGCGCCTTGCCACGAAAAGCCAAACGCTAGGAAACACTGCCACTCAGCTAACTATAATGTTGACCCTTGAGATGATCTGGTCTGTCCTTTTCATTATCTTCTTTAACGCTGCTTTTATTTTGTTTAATGAATTTGTATTCTTCCTCTGTTGATTTAACAAAGTTAGTCACTTATGTAATGTACACATTTATTTCTCATCTTTACCATTTGTAACTATTCATTTATTTCTCATATTTACCATTTGTAACTATTCATTTATTTCTCATATTTACCATTTGTAACTATTCATTTATTTCTCATATTTACCATTTTAACTATTCATTTATTTCTCATCTTTACCATTTGTAACTATTCATTTATTTCTCTATTTATCATTATTATCTAGCCCTTTTCTCGATCCAACTGTATGTGTATTTATTTCTGACGTTATAATAGTCATCATACAGGCCATTCGGCCCAAACTTTGAGTCTTTCTCTGTAATTTTTTGAAAAATTTGAAAATGTCTTCTTTGTTTTATTTCACTGACTCTCCTTTCCCTTCTCTATCTCTTTTATTCTATTTCTCTGTCACCCTCTCATACACACATACATCTACATATATAAATGCTCGTTTACCCGGAACTAATCTTTCTCTTCCTTCTAAAAACCACAATTTATGTTGCCCTTTCAAGAACGAGCCTTCATCCCATCTTCACCACTTTCTACGCGGGTTTTGAAATTTAAAAATTAAATTTATAGCCTAATTTCCCCAAAGACATAGCGCAACCTTGTTCAAAGAGAACCTACCTGCTGGTGACTGCCAGATTTTTCATAAAACGGTGTACATTATCAACAGATTAATGTCCACAAATCCGTCATATTGTACGTGTACTTTTTGTCTTTCCTTAAGCTGCTAACTTGTAAATCACAAAGAACCGGGAAGCAGCGAATACGTGGCCATTAGCATACGTGACA
Organism: Megaustenia siamemsis; assembly: GCA_032433765.1. NCBI lineage: Eukaryota > Metazoa > Mollusca > Gastropoda > Stylommatophora > Ariophantidae > Megaustenia > Megaustenia siamemsis. The sequence goes on along the minus strand of JAVIAB010000092.1, from coordinate 176,093,596 downwards.
GATATCAGGGTCTCTGTGAGGCTTGGTTGTAATCTGAGCTGTCGTACTTAAGTGATGTTTTCTATCCGTTTTATACGTCCTGTTGTATCTTTAATGATTTCTGTCTCGCGCCTGTCTCGGAACAGTGCCTTCTGATACTTCCTTGATATTAATTGGTGGGCCTGGCTATCTTCATATTCGACTAATGTTGCATATTAAAAGTAGTTACATCGAGTATTTCGAAACCAGTGTACTTTGTTAGAAAATTGTATGTAACATGTAACATATAACAGTGCACTATTAATAACTCGTCGAGCATTGTAAGTACAAATATACAGTTAACGTTCTACCAAAGCTATTTCCAAATATTATAATCTCATTTTAGCAGTATTTTAATGTCGAAAAAAATATTAAAATGTTTAAATCAACATTACTTTAAACAAAAAAAAAAACGACTACAAAATTAGGAATGTTTCGGTTAGCGGCATTTATCAATATCACAAAACAAACAAAACCGTACACAATTACATATATATGTCTAGTTAGGTTCATATTGTTCTACATTATGTGGTTGATTTAGTGGTAAATGTAATTCGAACGGAAGCTCTACAAAAAGTTTAATCCTTATGTTATTTTAGGTGCTGCATAATTTGCAGTTTCAAGAAGTGATAAAAGCTGATGGAGTATGTTAAACGTCAGTGTACTGTTAACTCTATCGGGTACTGTGAGTACCATTGTATTGTTAGGTTGATGGAGTATTGTAGGTATTAGTACATAGCTGGACTGATCATTTATTGTAAATGTTAGTTCATCGCTGGGTTGAACAATTATTTTAATTATTAGTACTTCGCTGGGTTGAACAATTATTTTAAATATTAGAACATCTCTGGGTTGAACAATTATTTTAATTATTAGTACATTGCTGGGTTGAACAATTATTTTAAATATTAGAACATCTCTGGGTTGAACAATTATTTTAATTATTAGTACATCGCTGGGTTGAACAATTATTTTAATTATTAGTACATCGCTGGGTTGAACAATTATTTTAATTATTAGTACATCGCTGGGTTGAATAATTATTTTAATTATTAGTACATCGCTGGGTTGAACAATTATTTTAATTATTAGTACATCGCCTGGTTGAATAATTATTTTAATTATTAATGTATTACAAAACTGATTAATTATCGTAACAGTAGTGCAATGTTAAATAGTAAAAAAATGGTTGTGTATTATAACGAGTACTAATGTGCTGCTTATTGTTCGACTGTGGCATATTTGATACTTCTTTGTGTTCAATTGTGGCTACTTATCCATCACTTTACCTATATAATTTACCTGAATATACTCATATATTATCTTGAACGAGACCAATTTAGAACTTTCCAGAACTTGAACTCTAAATACGTGAGAATTCCCCTCTTGAGTTCCAACGATGCTTTTAAGTTCCAACTACGCGAGAGCTCTTCATAATATGCCATCTGTATACGTCATCTGTTCTGCGTTCAAGTAACCTTATGAACACATACACATACACACACATATATATATATGAACGTATATTCGTAAAATATAAACATATTTTTATTTTAAACAGTCGCTATAATAGCGAATAATGCTTGTTTATTTCCATATATTTAGACGTCATATTTTATTTTATTTGTTATTACAGTTTGGAAAAATCAGTGATCATGGACCTAAATAAGAAAAGTCATAAAAGTACTTAACGGGAAAGCTACAAGAACTACTAGTGAATGTTAGAAGACTGTAACATTAGCTTTTATATAGCACATAACAACCACTTTAGTTAAAAAAAAAAGTGTTATCACCAAGACCACCTTCGAACCTAGCCAGGTGGTCAGAAAGGTGTTCACATAACTTATGCTTATAAAACACAGTCACCAGTTCTCAATTCTGACCTTTAAAGATTATCGAAAATATCACTTCAGCAATTTTTGGGTCTTTATTTGGAGCGAATTAGTTTGGTTAGCAATTAAATGCTGTGGCAAAAGTGATTGTCATTCAGAAAAAATAACTTACAATACACTCTCGTGAGCCAATTAATTCAGAATACAGAGGTTCTAATTTACAAGAATACATATATATATATATATATATATATATATATATATATATATATATATATATATATAAAGCAAGTAACCTGCGGTAACCTGACATTATTTAGTCATGCCAGTAGCCTGCGTTAAAATGACATTGTTTTGTCAAGCCAGTAGACTGCGTTAAAATGACATTGTTTTGTCAAGCCAGTAGACTGCGTTAAAATGACATTGTTTTGTCAAGCAAGTCACCTGCTATAAACTGACCTTGTTTAGTGAAGAAAGTAACCTGCGATAACCTGGCATTGTTTAGTCAAGCATGTAGCCTGCGATAACCTGACATTATTTAGTCAAGCATGTAGCCTGTGATAACCTGGCATTGCTTATTCAAGCATGTAGCCTGCGATAACCTGGCATTGTTTAGTCAAGTATGTAGCCTGCAATAACCTGGCATTGTTTAGTCAAGCATTAAGCCTGTGATAACCTGACATTGTTTAGTCAAGCATGTAGCCTGTGATAACCTGACATTATTTAGTCAAGCATGTAGCCGGCGATAACCCGGCATTATTTAGTCAAGCATGTAGCCGGCGATAACCCGGCATTATTTAGTCAAGCATGTAGCCGGCGATAACCTAACATTGTTTAGTCCAGCATGTAGCCTGCGATAACCTGGCATTGTTTAGTCAAGCATGCAGCGTGCGATAATATGGCATTATTTAGGCAAGCATGTAGCCTGTGATAACTTGACATTGTTTAGTCAAGCATGTAGCCTGCGATAACCTGGCATTGTTTAGTCAAGCATGTAACCTGTGATAACTTGACATTGTTTAGTCAAGCATGTAGCCGGCGATAACCGGCATTATTTAGTCAAGCATGTAGCCGGCGATAACCCGGCATTATTTAGTCCGGCATGTAGCCGGCGATAACCTAACATTGTTTAGTCCAGCATGTAGCCTGCGATAACCTGGCATTGTTTAGTCAAGCATGCAGCGTGCGATAATATGGCATTATTTAGGCAAGCATGTAGCCTGTGATAACTTGACATTGTTTAGTCAAGCATGTAGCCTGCGATAACCTGGCATTGTTTAGTCAAGCATGTAACCTGTGATAACTTGACATTGTTTAGTCAAGCATGTAGCCTGCGATAACCTGGCATTGTTTAGTCAAGCATGCAGCCTGCGATAATATGGCATTATTTAGTCAAGCATCTAGCCTGCGGTAACCTGATATTATTTAGTCAAGCATGTAGCCTGCGATAACCTGACATTGTTTAGTCAAACATGTAGCCTGCAATAACATGACATTTTTTCGTCAAACATGTAGCCTGCAATAACATGACATTGTTTAGTCAAGCCAGTAGCCTGCGATAACCTGACATTGTTTAATCCAGCATGTAGCCTGCGATAACATGACATTGTTTAGTCAATCATGTAGCCAGTGATAACTTGACATTGTTTAGTCAAGCCAGTAGTCTGCGGTAACCTGTTTTATCAAGTTTGTGTTTCATTTGATCTAGTTTACTTGGTCAGCTTGCTCTTTTAGCATTCCAGCTGCTAATCTAGCAGAATAGGAGACGCTTTCCTCTACTACGACTAGCAAGATGTACTAGACAGAATCAGGACATTAACAAATTTATACAATTAGTTACATAAGTGCACACTATTTAGATTTCTAACTGATTTTTTTAGATTAAAATATGTTTATGATTAAAACATTAAAATACATTCGTGTTATTTATACATCAAATATCATCATTAAAAAATTCAAATTCCACAATGAGAGCCTCGGTAGCGTAGTTGGGAAAACGACCCCACTAGCTACAGACGTTTGGAAAACCTGTGTTCGATTCCCGCTAGAAGCAGTTTGTGAATTGTTCTCGTGGTTGTAAAAAATACCCCCGTGGTCGACCAGGCCGCTAGCAGAATTGAGTACCAGGGTAGCACTCTGGGAAGAGAGTGTATGGTACATCGCTCGTGAGTTACGAAGCTTTAGTCGACACTAGACAGGAGTCTCCGAACACTTCTGGATAGGCGGCCGAGCACATATGGGCAAAATCACGCGTGCTAAGACGACGATTTTAGTCTCGTAATTTTACCTTTACATTTCAACTGACCCTTCTCTCACACTACAGCAGTGAAAGTATGTTCCTTTTATTTACAACTTTGGAAAAAAAAAATGTTTCTCTATTCGAGATTGCCAAATCATCACTGCATATATTCAATAATTCGATGCGCGGTTGGGGCGCTATTAACTGAGTTACATATTTTCTTATATATTTTTCTACTTCTTGTTGCAGTATTTGAGCTGTTGAATGTGAACTGTAGAAGATATTAAATGGGGACGTATTTCCTTCTTCCCCTTATTGTTTCTTCTCTTTTTCATCCTCTTTTTCCTTCTCCTTCTTTTTCTTCTCCTTCTATTCCTCCACCTTCTCCTTCTTTCCCTCTTCCTCCTTGTTCCCCTCGTCCTTTTTATTATTATTTTTATTCTTATCTTTGTTATCTTTTGTCATCTTCTCCCTCTGCCCCTTCTTGTTCTTCTCCTTCTTCTTCTCCATCTTCCATTCCTCCACACCTTCTTTATCTCCTCCACTTTCCCTGATTATTATCCTTCTCCTCCTTTTTCTCCTCCTCATTCTTCTTCTCCTCCTCCATCTTCTTCTCCTCCTCCATTTTGTTCTTCTCCTCCATCTTGTTCTTCTCCTCCGTCTTGTTCATCTCCTCCATCTTGTTCTTCTCCTCCATCTTGTTCTTCTCCTCTATATTGTTCTTCTTCTCCCCTTCCATCGTGTTCTTCTCCTCCATCTTGTTCTTCTCCTCCATCTTGTTCTTCTTCTCCTCCTCCATCTTGTTCTTCTCCTCCATCTTGTTCTTCTTCTCCATCTTGTTCTTCTCCTCCATCTTGTTCTTCTCCTCCTCCATCTTGTTCTTCTCCTCCATCTTGTTCTCTTCTCCTCCTCCATCTTGTTCTTCTCCTCCATCTTGTTCTTCTTCTCATCCTCCATCTTGTTCTTCTCCTCCATCTTGTTCTTCTACTCCTCCTCCATCTTGTTCTTCTGCTCCATCTTGTTCCTCTCCTCTATCTTGTTCTTCTTCTCCTCCTCCATCTTGTTCTTCTCCTCCATCTTGTTCTTCTCCTTCATCTTGTTCTTCTTCTTCTACTTCTTCTCCTCTTCCTACTTCTTCTCCTCCTCCATCTTGTTCTTCTCCTCCATCTTGTTCTTCTTCTCATTCTTCTTCTCCTCCGCCATCTTGTTTTACTTCTCCTCCATCATGTTTTTCTCATGCATCTTGTACTTATTTTCTTCCTTCTTCTCCTTCTTCTCCTCCTCCTTCTTCCCTCCTTCTCCTCTTCATCCACCTTCTTCTCCTTCTTCTCCTCCTCCGTCTTGTTCTTCTCCTCCATCTTGTTCTTCTTTTCTCCTTCTTCTTCTCCTCCGCCATCTTGTTTTACTTCTCCTCCTCCATCATGTTTTTCTCATCCATCTTAAACTTATTTTCTTCCTTCTTCTCCTTCTTCTCCTCCTCCTTCTTCCCCTCCTTCTCCTCTTCCTCCACCTTCTTCTCCTCCTCCTTCTACTCCTCCTTCTCCTCTTCATCCACCTTCTTCTCCTTCTTCTCCACCTCCTCCTCCTTCTCCTCTTCCTTCTCCTCCTCCTTTATCCCCTCCTTCATCTCTTCCTCCACCTTCTTATCCTTCTTCTCCTCCTCCTTCTCCTCCTCCTTCTACTCCTCCTTCTCCTCTTCATCCACCTTCTTCTCCTTCTTCTCCACCTCCTTCTCCTCTTCCTTCTCCTCCTCCTTCTTCCTTTCCTTCTCCTCTTCATCCACCTTCTTCTCCTTCTTCTCCTCCTCCTTCTCCTCCTCCTTCTCCTCCTCCTTCTTCTCCTTCTCCTTCTTCTCCTTCTCCTCCTCCTCCTTCTCCTCCTCCTTCTCCTCCTCCTTCTTCTCCTTCTTCTCCTCCACATTCTTCTCCTTTTCTCCTCCTCCTTCTCCTTCTCCTTCTCCTCTTCCTTCTCCTCCTCTTTCTTCCCCTCCTTCTCCTCTTCGTCAACCTTCTTCTCCTTCTTCTCCTCCTCCTTCTCCTCCTCCTTCTCCTCCTCCTTATTCCCCTCCTTCTCCTCTTCCTCCACCTTCTTCTCCTTCTTCTCCTCCTCCTTCTTCTCCTCCTTGTCCTCTTCATCCACCTTTTCTCCTTCTTATTCTCCTCCTTCTTCTCTTCCTTGTCCTCTTCATCCACCTTTTCTCCTCCTTCTCCTCCTCCTTCTCCTCTTCCTCCACCTTCTTCTCCTTCTTCTCCTCCTCCTTCTTCTCCTCCTTCTTCTCTTCCTTGTCCTCTTCATCCACCTTTTCTCCTCCTTCTCCTCCTCCTTGTCCTCTTCATCCACCTTTTCTCCTTCTTCTCCTCCTCCTTTTCCTCCTCCTTTTCCTCCTACACCTCCTCCACCTTCTTCTCCTTCTTCTCCTCCTCCTTCTTCTCCTCCTTCTCCTCTTCCGCCACCTCCTTCTCCTTTTTTCCTCCTTCTCCACTTCATCCACCTTCTTCTCCTCCTCCTTCCTTCTTTTCCTCCTTCTCCTCTTCCTCCACCTTCTTCTCCTTCTTCTCCTCCTCCTTCTTCTCCTCTTCCTCCACCTTCTTCTCCTTCTTCTCCTCCTCCTCCTTTTCCTCCTCCACCTTCTTCTCCTCCTCATCCTCCTTCTCCTCTTCCTCCACCTTCTTCTCCTTCTTCTCCTCCTCCTACTTTTCCTCCTCCACCTTCTTCTCCTTCTTCTCCTCCTCCTTCTTCTCCTCTTCCTCCACCTTCTTCTCCTTCTTCTCCTCCTCCTCCTTTTCCTCCTCCACCTTCTTCTCTTCCTCCACCTTCTTCTCCTTCTTCTCCTCCTTCTTCTCCTCATTCTCCTCTTCCTCCACCTTCTTCTCTTTCTTCTCCTCCTCCTTCTTCTCCTTCTTCTCCTCTTCCTCCACCTTCTTCTCCTTCTTCTCCTCCTCCGCCTCCTCCTTTTCCTCCTCCACCTTCTTCTCCTCCTAGTCTTCTTTCTCCACCTTCTTCTCCTTCTTCTCCTCCATCCTTTTTCTCCTTCTTCTCCTCTTACTCCACCTTTTTCTCCTGCTTCTCCTCCTCCTTCTTCTCCTCTTTCTCCACCGTCTTCTCCTTCTTCTCCTCCTCCTACTTCTACTCCTCCTTCTTCTCCTTCTTCTCCTCTTCCTCCACCTTCTCCTCCTTCTTCTTCTCTTCCTCCACCGTCTTCTCCTTCTTCTCCTCTTCCTCCACCTTCTCCTCCTTCTTCTCCTCTTCCTCCTTCTTCTCCACCTTCTTCTCCTCTTCCTCCACCTTCTTCTCCTCTTCCTCCTTCTTCTCCTCCTTCTTCTCCTCTTCCTCCACCTTCTTCTCCTCTTCCTCCACCGTCTTCTCCTTCTTCTCCTCCTCCTACTTCTACTCCTCCTTCTTCTCCTTCTTCTCCTCCTTCTTCTCCTCTTCCTCCACCTACTCCTCCTTCTTCTCCTCTTCCTCCACCTTCTCCTCCTTCTTCTCCTCTTCCTCCACCTTCTTCTTCTCCTCCTTCTTCTCCTCCTTCTCCTCCTTCTCCTCCTCCTTCTCCTCCTCCTTCTCCTCCTTCTTCTCCTTCTTCTGCTTCTTCTCCTCCTTCTCCTCCTCCTTCTCCTCCTCCTTCTCCTCCTTCTTCTCCTCCCTCTCCTCCTCCTTCTCCTCCTTCTTCTCCTCCTTCTTTTCCTCCTTCTCCTCTTCCTCCACCTTCTTCTCCTCCTTCTTTTCCTCCTTCTCCTCTTCCTCCACCTTCTTCTACTCCTTCTTTTCCTCCTTCTCCTCCTTCTTCTCCTCCTTCTCCTCCTCCTTCTCCTCCTTCTTCTCCTCCTTCTTTTCCCCCTTCTCCTCTTCCTCCACCTTCTTCTCCTCCTTCTTTTCCTCCTTCTCCTCTTCCTCCACCTTCTTCTACTCCTTCTTTTCCTCCTTCTCCTCTTCCTCCACCTTCTTCTACTCCTTCTTCTCCTCCTTCTCCTCCTTCTTCTCCTTCTTCTCCTTCTCCTCCTTCTTTTTCTCCTTCTCCTCCTTCTTCTCCACCTTCTCTTCCTTCTTCTTCTCCTCTTCCTCCACCTCCTTCTCCTCCTTCTTCTCCTCTTCCTCCACCTTCTTCTCCTCCTTCTTCTCCTCCTCCTTCTTCTCCTCTTCCTCCACCTTCTTCTCCTCCTTCTTCTCCTCCTCCTTCTTCTCCTCTTCCTCCACCTTCTTCTCCTCCTTCTTCTCCTCCTCCTTCTTCTCCTCTTCCTCCACCTTCTTCTCCTGCTTCCCCTCCTCCTCCTTCTCCTCCTTCTCCACTTCCTCTACCTTTTTCTCCTCCTTATTCTCCTCCTTCTCCTCTTCCTTCTTCTCCTTCTTCTCTTCCTCCTTCTTCTCCTCCGTCTCTTTTCCTCCACCCTCTTCTTCTTCTCCTCCTTTTTCTCCCCCACTTCTTCTTCTGCTACTGGTTTCATTTTCTACCTTCAACCGTTAAGTGAACGTAATACGTTGTTTCGCCAGCTTATGTAAAGCTGCGTTATCTGTGCATTTCGACCCGGCGCATCCGTCTTTGGCATCGATATATATTGTTTAATTGCTCACAGTTTTGCACAGGTTGATGCCAATTTGGTCCACAGTTTCTATTTGCAATTGTTCACGCTGTAACCTTTTGTCTCCGCCATTATTCGAGGGCTAGAAACCACTGATTCGAAGAGAAAAATCACATCGCCTGTTGAGGGATTCAAGCACAGGACCTTCGTGTCCAGATGTCGACGTTCCACCTCAAGACCACCCAGTTCCCATTTTGTTTCTTCTTTCGTTTTTTTAATACATTCAAGATTAGAAAAGGAAGTCATGCTAAAAAACATTACGTTTGGAACTGCCTTTTTTCCATCCCTCTCACTTATAGAACAAGGGAATGGTTTGGTTCTAACGCTATCTGCTGGATTTGGATTTGTTTTCCGAGCCGGCATGTCGGTCTTACTGCAAAATGTATTACCTGATTCTTCTTTCTTCTCCTTTTCTCATTTCACTGATACCTAAAAGGTGTCGTGGTTTATATCATTTGTCGATCTTGAGCTGCTCGAACTGTCTGAATTAGTGATTTTCCTTTGTTGTTACATGTCTCTGTCACTGCATCTATCCATCTTCTTCTGGGTCTTCCTCTTGATCTTTTTCCATGCATTCTCGAGAAGAACGCCCTTGATGGTGATTGGTAGGGATTCATTCTGACCAGGTTGCCAAACCATTTACGTTGTTGTTGTTCTATATATTCTTGGCAGGGTTTTGTTCCTACCATTTTTCTATGGTTTCATTCGGTATTCTATCTCTTCTTGTGTTGTTTGTTACTTTTCTCAAGCATCGCATCTCACATGTATTGATATTTCTTAAATGTGAATTAGAAAGGGCGCCTCAATGTAAATATAGCATCAGTACAGCTTTTGTTATATTTGCATTGCCTGGTTGCTAAATAGAAATATAAATGTAAGGACAAGGAGGAAGTGATCTTGTCTTAACCTGACAATGTTGCAGTTATTGTTGGCTGTAACGTTAAGAAAATCACTGAAGACTGGGAAATTGTTGTTTTACCCACACACAAAAATGCTGAGAATACCGTGGACAGCTAAGAAGAGTAGTGAAAACGCTCTGAAAGAGGTCAAAGCAAAAAGAGAGCTAATTTCCAATATTAGGAAGAAACAATCATCATTTTTTGGCCATGTTATGAGAAGGGAACAACTGGAATTTATTGTGACTACTTGGATAATAAAGGGACGAGCAGATAAAGGGAAGCAAAGAGAAAAGGTACCAGACAGCTTAAGAGAATGGCTTGGCAGAAGGTTAAGAACCGAAATGATAAATAACTGTCGGGATCGACAGTTGTGGAGAGACATGTTCACCTACGCCAGCAGTCATGGTGCTTGATGACGATGTAAAGTTAAATCCGTTTCTATATATAGCACAATTTACATTAGGTTAGTACATTAAAACCAATAATGTACTTTAGAAAGACAGCGCTTGTGGCGAAAGCAGTATGCGATACCTGTTGGTATCATGGTTAGCAGTGCACCAACAGCCAACTCATTCTGTTATCAATCGAACAATTTCAAAGAGAACTAAGGAATCAGAGCCATAATTGACAAAGAACATACTCCACTTCAGTGCAATAATCTTGAAAAGGGCCACCATCCTGACAAATTGAGTACGTTTAAAGGAGAAAAGGCAAATGGTCCAAAACTCAACGTGCTGGAAAATGAGAATGAGTTCTCAGTAGCAGCGGTAATGAACGGGAAGAAAGGAGGGAAAGGATGAACGAACCGAAGTAAGATTCAATATTTCATTTCTAGATCTACTAGTTTCTTTTTTCCAATCTTGAAATCATTTCTTTCCACTTTTTATTAATTCTCAAAGCAATATTGCATCGAACATAACAGTTACATTAATGTTTATGAAATTGTATTGATTATTCCATTTGTGTGTGTGCAGCTGCGTGGACAATCAAGATTTGATCAATCTCGTTAAGCCGATAGTGAAGAGCGTTGACACTACTTTTAAAATCCATGTCATGACATCCATATTTTTGTTAAATCTCTTATAATTGATCAGACGATGTGTATGTTACCAGAAAACTACATGCACCAACATCGTAGGTACGTTTTACCACCTATTCTGATGGTTATAAACAACACATTCCTGATCTGAGAGCAGTTACATCCATTTCCTTAATTGGTATTTATCAATCACATGTATAGCTTTCTTTCTTTTTTCTTTACCCTAACTACTTATACTTATTTGTTAGTTCCTTACAGGCCCCAAGACGGACAGAAACAAGCAAGAGTCATAACTCTCATTGTGTGACGATTCATCGCTAGGTCTTATATACTTTTAAATACAGACACGTATTTAAAAGTAACTTTTAAATACATACACAGAAATACATACACAAGAATCATTACGGTGGAAACCGGATTAGATGTATTAAAAAATTGCGTATACGACCGATATCATTGTATGTGGATTAGCTCATCGTTGCACTCATGACGCCAAGTGTATGCAAGACATTCCTGTATCCATATGAGACTGATAGTGAAGCGTGTCTGAAGTGTCATCACTATAAACAAATGTAACATAATGGAACCGGGTCCTAAAATACTAAAATATAGAGGGAGTGATAACAGAACAGATAGACATAAGTTAAAAAATTTCCAAAAAGTGATAGCACTTCTCATACGTTGACAACGGCTAGTAATACATAACTCAGAGGCCTTGAATTTTGAAAGTAAACTTGGCTAAAAGGTCAAGTACGAATTTCTTACTGATATCGTTAAATGTCTGACCTATCTTGACCTGTTCCCCAGAAAGTCATTACTAACTAAAACAGATTCATTCATGAGCAGTGGTCAGCTAATGACGTATTTATATACAGCAAATAATGAGTTTGTTCTGAATTAATTTATAGGTTGATTAGCTGATTCCTGTTTGATATTATAGAGCTAGGAGATTGGGTCATTATTGTGTAAGTGATGAGCAGTTAACTTTTTATGAGGAAGCAGACATTTAAAATAAGATAATAACATAATTAAATATACATTAATAAGTCAGTGGAATGACAACATTTGGTGTTGATACTACCACCTGGTTCTGTGCCGAACTTGTCTTGTTGACTACGCCCACACTCCTTCCAGTCCAGTATAGCCTCCTTATATCTTTCTATGTATGACACGATAGTAGACATTGGTAAATTTACAAGAGGTGACATGCAGAATAGATTAGGCAAAAGCAGCTTTCCAAAAAATGAGGAAGATACCGTACAATACATTTTCGCATTTTTAACAATAGAACTAAGAAAAATAATTCTTTAGTGTTATGTAGAACCAATCTTGACATATGGATGTGAATCATGGAAAATAGGGCAATAGACAAGAAAACCACTGGAGGCTGTAGAAATGTGGCTTTACAGAAGAATGTTGAGAATACCATGTACAGTAAAGAAGCGTAATGAAAACGTTATAAAAGAGGCCAAAGCAAAAAGAGATCAAATATCCAATAAGAGGAAGAAATAATCATCATTTTTGTCCATGGTATGAGAAGAGAACAACTGGAACATATTGTAACAACTGGAAATACAGGAGGAAGAGATAGAGGGAAGCAAAGAGAAAAGATACCAGACAGCTTAAGAAAATGGCTTGGCAGAAAGTCAAGAACAGAAATGATAAATAATTGTCGAGATCGAGAGTTGTGGCGAGACACGATAACGTACACCAGCAGGCGTGATACTTGATGATAATGATGATGATGATAATGATGATAATGATGATGACGATGTTACTACGTGCTCAAATAATGCCACACCTATCGTAGACCAGTGCATGTCCAGACGAAACCAGCGTCACCTACTCAAAACAATTAAGGGAAAATCTGAAGCCAGCTATTCGTCAGAAACGGCGCGGATTGTTGATGTTCTCCACAACATTGATCTGTACATACAGATAGAGCAACAGTGTCGACTTGAGGAGCTGCAGGTTGAGTATTTCCCACACCCTCCGTACTCACCCGACATCGCGACGATTGACTTCCACGTCTACGGTCAACTGAAGTATGCTCTAAATGGAACGAAGCTCCGGGACGAAAATAAAGTTCTGCTTATGTGTGATCTCATACCCGTCCAAAAGGATTTTGTACCCGCGATATGTGTGCGCTTGTCAAGCGCTGATATAAGTGAATTGAACTACGGCACATATACACACAAACACACATTAAAGGGATAGATTTATCACATCCGTGGTGTATAAAGAGTGTGATGATAGTGATATGTCTTCTTGTGCCTTATACAAGTTTTTGTCAATATGGCTCATATTACGCCAGCACGGTGTTTTCTTCCACGGAAATAGCCAGTGTTCATCTAAGGCTAGGTCAATCTAAAAACCGACAATCGGAATCGAACCTGTCTTCTTTCTGTCCAGTGTATACAAACTTCCTAACAACCGCTCTAGTACAGCTTCCTAGCATTACTGCTGTGGAGTAGTGGACTGCAGATTTTGCACTTCTCTTGGATGCATATTTCAGTATAGACCGGCTGACCTTACTGTTCTCAGATTCCTTTGCTTCTATATGCAGGCGATGTATACGTTTTGTTTTGTTTTTTTCAGCTGAGCCTGGCTTATTTCATACTCTGATGTTCTGCATAAAAAAGTGAATTATTTGTTCCAGAACACTTTTCCCAAACAGGAGGAGCGATAGCTCAGTGGTTAGTAAACTGGACTACAAAGAACAAGAGTTCGGGTTTGTTTCTGATAGACGGCTTCCGGGTTCACCCAGCTTTAAATGGATACCGGATTTTTTTCTGACAAAGTAAATCGGCATATACGTAATACCGACCACATTCCTCCAAAAAATCATGTACCGAAGGTCTGTAAAAATTATGGCCACTAACACCATATTCCCTATACGCCACTTGGCGTTATGGCGCTCTTTACATTTTACTTCACTGTTCCCAAATAACGCTATTTCGTCGATTCTTGTCCATTTTTTCAATGTATTGACTATTTTTGTTTCTGTTTATTTTTAAATATTTTTTTCCCCCCAGACCGCTTTATTTAACTGGTAGAAAATTGGGCATGCATTAAGGTCAATCAAGTGACATGATGTTTAAAAAAAATACTCTGCGAACTTTATTGATGTGTGAATGGCCTTGGAGTGTCATCCATAATTTATTAAGGGCAAGTAATTTGGGATGAGTCAAATAATACAATTGAGCAGGTTAATACACTCTGTTGGTTTCACCAGAATTTGGAATCTTGTCAGCGTTTCTCTGGAGTTTCAATGTTTTTAAAGCCACAACAATTCCTTTAGCCGCCTTTGCTTTTAAATATAAACAATAACTGCGCAGAGATATGAAAGATACGCTCCTCGCGATAGGCACGAGACCGGAATAGTAGAAGAAATAAACAAGGGCAGGTCATACATGTATATAGTAAACAAATGCTATTGGCCAGTAATTTTACACACTGTGGGCTGCAGTTTATTCAGTCTATATAATTTTGTGTTTTGTGTTTTGAGATGGGAATTCTCAGAAGAATGTTGAATGTTCGCTGGACAGCTAAAAAGACCAATGAGGAAGTTCTTAAAGATGCCAACACAAAATGGGAACTCTTAAAAAAATCATCAGGAAGAAACAATAAACATTTTTCTGGTACATCATGACAAGAGGAAAGTTGGAATACTTGGTTACAACTGGCAAAATAAAAGGAACGAGAGATCGCGGACGACAAAAAAGAGAAAATACTGGATAGCTTGGTCGTCATGGCATGGAAAACAGTCAACAATAGAATTGATACAATGCACTGTGGATCGAAGGTTGTGGAAGGACATGTTCATCTACGCCAACCGGTATGGCACATGATGATGAGCTAATTTTAGCTTCTATGCATTGTAATTGTTTGTTGTAGTTGCGTGTTTATAATTTTTTTCTTATTGCTCATTTGTTAATATTTATTTTAAACGCTCAAGAAATCTTTTGCATGTATTAATTATTTTTTATGAAATAAAGTTGATTGGTTTTATTGATGTTGTTTATCGGTTATATGAACTGTAAGGCTAGAGTTTGAATGTAGGGGCAACAGTAAGAAACTAATGTGTACAGAAAGAAAGTAGCAGCAACGGTAAAAAAAAACACTAAGATTTACAGAATTAAAAAAACAGCAACGGTAGATAGTTAAAGATTGCAGAAATACAGTATCAGTAACGGTAAAAAACTAGAGTTTGCAGAAAGAAATAAAAGCAACAACAGAAACAGACTAGGAGAGTACAGAAATAAAACATCGGCAATAACAAGAAACTAAAGACTAAAGAAATATAAGAGCAGCAACGGTAACAAACTAGGAATTACGGAAAGAAAGTATCAGCAATGGTTAGAAATGAGGTTTACAAAAATGAAGTATCAACAGCAGTAAGAAACGAGGGTTAACAGGAAGAAAATAAGAGCGAAAGTAAGAATCTAAAGTTATAAAAACAAAATGAGAGCAGTGGATTTTGGTTTTGAAGAAGAAAGATAGATGACTGAGCCCCATCACACCTTTAGTGATGTCTCATCATCATCATCGTCAAGTACCGGGCCTGCTGGCGTAGGTAATCATGTCTCTCCACAACTTTCGATCGCGACAGTTATTTATCATTTCTGTTGTTGACCTTCTGCCAAGCCATTCTCTTAAGCTGTCTGGTTATTTTTCTCCTTGTTTTCCTCTACCTCTTCGTCCCTCAATTTTACCAGTTGTTACAATATAAATTAGTTGTTCTCTTCTCACTACATGGCCAAAAATGATGATTGTTTCTTCCTAATATTGGAAATTAGCTCTCTTTTTGTTTTGGCCTCTTTTAGAACGTTTTCATTACTCTTCTTAACTGTCCATGGTATTCTCAACATTCTTCTGTAAAACCACATTTCTACAGACTCCAGTGATTTTCTTGTCTGTTGTCCTATTGTCCATGATTCATCCCATATATTAAGACT
Source organism: Megaustenia siamemsis (assembly GCA_032433765.1). Taxonomy (NCBI): domain Eukaryota; kingdom Metazoa; phylum Mollusca; class Gastropoda; order Stylommatophora; family Ariophantidae; genus Megaustenia; species Megaustenia siamemsis. The sequence continues at coordinate 176,078,034 of JAVIAB010000092.1, read as the reverse complement.
GACTCTACATATCATTTAAGAACTCTTTTTCTTGTTTCGATTGTCAAAAATGGAATGAATAGTATCTTCCTTATTTTTTGAAAAGCTGCTTTTGCCTGAGCCATTCTGCATCTCACCTCTTTTGTACATCTTCTGTCTGAGGTTAACAAAGTTCTCAAATAATTATATTCATATACTTGCTTTGTAAAAGTGATGTCTAAGTAAATGGTATTAGTCTCCATAGTTTCATGATCATCGACATGTGTTTTGTTTAATGCGGCCAGCATGGCGCCAGACAATTTCTCATTCGAAGGAATGATCTCAAGTAGACATATGTGGCATGTGTGCCTACTGGGGCCCTGACAGCTGTGGTGAGATGAAAGAATATAGTCTCTACCACCTGCCACACGTACGCAATAGGAGACTAATGAGATTTGGAGACAAGTTATTCGCCGGTGCTACGGAGTTCGTGCACCTGAGTTAAAGCCACCTTCTATGCTTTTCCTAACGAGCAAAACCACCTTTTCCTAGCGAGCAAGGCCACCTTTCCCTAACGAGCAAAGCCACCTTTTCATAGCGAGCAAAGCCACCTTTTCCTAACTAGCAAAGCCACCTTTTCCTAACGAGCAAAGCCACCTTTTCCTAACGAGCAAAGCCACCTTTTCCTAGCGAGCAAAACCACCTTTTCCTAACGAGCAAAGCCACCTTTTCCTAACGAGCAAAGCCACCTTTTCCTAACGTGGAAAGCCTATGCTTTTTCCTTTTTTTCTGACGAGCATGTTTTACAGTGGGGAACTGCTGAGTATGGGATCTGAGCACTGTATAAGCGCAATAAAAATGATGTTTTGACTGAACGAAACAGCACATTTAAGGCGTGCAGGACGGATGATCCATTAGAATATATAACCATAGCCATTTTAAAGAAACCTGGTGTCATGAATGAATGTGAGAATCATCCTATAATATGTCGTTTGAGTCACATGACTAAGATATTATTCAGAATGACACTACAAAGAATGTATTATTATTGCCTGTATAAGTTTCTTGCTGATAGATTAAATTAATAACAACGTTGCAGATGAAGGGAGATAACCCTGATCTTAAAATACACCATCAGTCTTTCAAAAAGAAGAGGCCGGAGTTATTTTTCATTTGTAGCTTTGCATCTTTTAGCTATCTATCCATTTATTTAGCAGCACCATTTATCTTGTACAGGCAGCAATCAAATTCCAGTTGTTCAACAGAAATCTACGTTGAAATGTTAGTCTGAGGTCCACGTCTATTTGTTCAGTTTACTGTGACGTTTAGTGTCAAACTAAGTACAGATTTACTGCTCTAAAAGCGGGGGCGCCATTACTATCGTAATGATCCTTTCCAAGTCTGTGTTTCTCAACCTTACATTGGAGCTCCTTGTAAAAATGTAAACAATCTATATTTGTCGAGATTCCTGATATAATTTTTTGTGACGATTGAACACATTCAATCATTATTTCTTAAAATTGTAGACAACTATTTCGTTGTCAAGGCTGTAATCAAACATATTCCAAGATTGCAGTAAAGCAATTTTGTCAAGAATGCAAGACAAGTGATCGATAAGTGTCACGATTGTTGTTAAACGTTACTTAAAAAGCTTGCATTCATATTTTAATATAAAATTGTGCATCGTGTTTGTCATATTGCAATAAAACGTTATGTTTTATAATAAAGTATCATATTACTTTCAAACTCTATTTTTGAAGACTGCAAACACATTAGTTTTAAATGTAATTATTACAAGACAAGTCTATAAAGCTTAAGTGCTAGTGAACGTATTATTTTTTCTCCATGATCTATTCGAACCTTTCCCGAGTGCTGTAAACATACCTCTTCCTCTGAAGTAATTCTCTGATTATCCCTCGGAAGTTTCCCTCTATAATAATATTCATTTATTATTATTTTTCTCTAATCTAAACCACTGGAAACTACTATTCGTGCTGTTTCGTCCTAAATGTTTGTCTGCAACGCAAATATTCAGTCCTACCCTAACCGGGAGATACTTGTCTTAATAGGAAAAATACAGATACACAATGTATTTCCGAGCTGTGGTCGCAGCCTTATATTATAGTCATGAGAACACCTGCATGAAAGTCATTGTCCACGATAGCTAATTTTTTAGTTAGCTGAGTGGCAGTGTTCCCTAGCATTTGGCTTTTCGTGCAAGGCACAGTGCCACTGAGTACAGCTTCGGTCCATATATTGTTTTTTTTTCTGTTGTTGATTGTTTGTAATTTTTTTCCGAGTGCTGTAAACATACTTCTTCCTCTGAATTGATTCGCTCATCTATTCGATCTCCTTAGCATTATCGAGTCCATCGGTCATTAATGATGCAGTATTAATCAAACTTCCTTCATATCAAATATGATAATAGCGATATATTCTGATTCATATATCACATATGGTTGTGAATCGTGGACAATAGGACAACAGACAAGAAAATCACTGGAGGTTGTAGAAATGTGGTTTTACAGAAGAATGTTGAGAATACCATGGACAGTTAAGAAGAGTAGTGAAAACGTTCTAAAAGAGGTCAAAGCAAAACGATAGCTAATTTCCAATATTAGGAAGAAACAATCTGTTGGCCATGTAATGAGATGGAAACAGCTGGAAAATATTGTAGCATTTGGAAAAATCGAGGGACGGAGAAATAGAGGGAAGCGAAGAGAAAAGATATCAGACAGCTTAAGATAATGGTTTCGAAGAAGGTCAACAACAGAAATGATAAATAACTGTCGAGATCAAAAGTTGTGCGGAGACATTATCACTGCGCCAGCAGGCACGGTACGTGATGATGATGATGATGATGATGATGATGATAATAGCGACTGCAAAACTGACATTTTTTGTTTGTTTGATACTCTTATCACAATTGTTTTTGCATTCCACGTTCTTTTCTTTTTTTTCCTTTCCACACGTTATGTATTTCTTCATGAAGGTTCATAGGCTCGATTTGTTGGTGTTTAAATTAAAAGTAATTTCTTTCTATTGCGATGGTAACTTTCTTGTTCGTGTGTATAGAGCTAAAATGCTGTACTCGAACAGTGTCGATTAGTACTACAATTGCTTTACAGATCACACAGAAAACTGGCGACTTGGTGCACAAATTCCTGGCGTGTGTCCCTGGAGTAATTCCAGAGAGTTGGTTAATATCATTTCAATGATTATAGGAATTTCACTTTAATGAATTTTCAATTTTACTCAGTGGTAGTGGTATTTTTTAAATAAAATTGTACACAGGTTAGTACACATAAATATGTTCTATACAAACATAGTAAGATAAAATAAGAGAATAAATGAGGAAAGTACATTATTTCGGGGAGACGCGATAGCCCAGAGGTTAGTGAACTGGACTACAAAGGACAAGAGGTAGGGTTCGGTCCCAACCGACGGCTTCCGGGTTCACCCAGCTTTAAATGGGTACCGGATTTTTTTTCTGGGAAAGTAATGCGGCACGGGCGTAATACGGACCACATTACCCCAAAAATCATGTGCCGAAGGTCTGTAAAAATTATGGTCACTAACACCATATTCCCTATACGCCACTTGGCGTGACGGGGGTACTTTACTTTTTTTTTTTACATTATTTCTATTATAAAAATGTATTTTAATATGAAATAGTAATGCCAAGTTTTGGAATATTATAGCAACAATTCGTTAGAACTTGAGGTAACGTAGTATGACCTCTCTGTCTGGAGGTTCTTTTTATCGATGGAAATAAACAAAAAATTATTATCAATTGGCGTGGTATTAGTAATTAGGAGGTGAGAGAGCAACACAAACTCAACAAGATGTTGCCACAACGTTATACTGATTTTGTTGTCTTTCACATATGAAAAACTGTAACCAATTTATTACATTTTTCTCCTTTTCTCTTTATTACCCGCTTTACAACAGCTTTACATTTTTATGCTTAACACTGTTGTTGTTTATTGTGTTGTTATTTTTTGTGTTGTTTTTTGTGTTGTTGTTTTTTGTTTTGTTGTTTTTTGTGTCGTTGTTTTTTGTGTTGTTGTTTTGTTCCAACCTGTTTAGCGAAAGCGCTGCACAGTTACAGCGCACCGTCATTAGAATCGTAGGTTCATTTCAAAATGTCAATGTTTCTGTCACAGCATTTTCTCACTGATACTTTAGTTTATTTTCTCATTTGTGTGGATTTTTTTCCCAGAAAGATAAAATACAGAATCCTCATCAATTATACATTCAATGTGATTGAAAGAAGCTGTCTGAAATATAAACACTTTTGTTGTTAAAACGTGTATGTTGCATCCCAGGAAACTCTCAGGGTTTCCTATGTTTGATCTTTTTGCAACGAGCATGACCTTCTAAAATTTCAATCAAACATAAATATCAAAGTTAGTCAAACAAGTTGCTTTTTGTTTGTTGCGTCACAAACTGAAACCACTTCCATAAAATATCAATTTTAAGAATGAGTGAAATGTACTAAGCTCGGGACATCTTCATTAACAAACGTTGCAAAATGTCCAAAATTGGAACTAAAATTCAACTTTGAGATGAAAACAAATAGCTGTGCTGTCACTCCATGGTTGTTAGTTTATTTCTTCGTTTTTTAAAAGAAAAATTAATCAGGAACTCCATCGTACCATACCATGAAATGAGAAAGTCGTACCATACCATGAAATGAGAAAGTCGTACCATACCATGAAATGAGAAATTCGTACCATACAATGAAAGAAAGACGCATCATACCATGAAACGAGAAAGTTGTACCATACCATGAAACGAGAAAGTCGTACCATACTATGAAATGAAAAAGTCGCACCATAACATGAAACGAGAAAGCTGTACCATACCATGAAACGAGAAAGTACTGATTGTATAACATATGGGTGGACCAACAAATCTGATGAGAATCAATGTCAGTTTTCTCATTGACTTTATTAGAATAGAATATTTGATTGTATGTATCAATTTTAATCTAAATTTTCTTGATACAAAATACATTTAATATTCCATAATCATGAATGAATGTAAACAGGTGATAGTCTAAGTTAGAAAAAAAACTATTGAAGAAAAAAAGAATACAAGTTTTTACGTGAATAAGTAAATAGAAAAATGTTTCTAACAACATAAAGTGGAATTTAAAAAAAAATACTACTAGAGTAATTGTGTTTACTAATAAAAATATTCAACATAGAAAACAAAACTGGTAAATTTGTTTGTTTATCAAAAGGACTTAACTTCGAAGAAAATTCGCTTTCTTTTATAACACCACTTCTTAATTCAAAGATATGTTTGTTATGTCTAATCCTTAATGAAAACAAAACAAACAAAAATGATGCCTTCTTGTAATTCTGTGGTTTCATCTTCAAAACAGAATAAAGAAATGGGTCTTTCAAACTGAATTGATTCACTGATTATCGCCTCGGAAGTTTCCCTCTATAATAATATTCATTTATTATTATTTGTCTCCAGTCTAAACCACTGGAAACTATTATTCGTGCTGTTTCGTCCTAAATGTTTGTCTGCAAAGCAAAGTATTCAGCCTTACCCTATCCGGGAGATACTTGTCTTAACAGGAAAAATATTTCCGAGCTGTGACCGCGGCCTTATGCTATAGTCATGGGAAAGCCTTCGCGAAAAGACATTGCCTACGATACTATTTTTTTTAGTTAGCTGAGTGGCAGTGTTCTCTAGCGTTTGGCTTCTCGTGGCCTGGTGCTGTGCCACTGAGTACGGGTTCGATCCTGTCTTGGTCCATATTTTTTTCTGTTGTTGATTATTTGTCATTTTTTCAGAGTGCTGTAAACATATCTCTTCCTCTGAACTGGCGTAGGTGACCATGTCCTTCCACAATCTTCTATCTACAGTGCATCGTATCAGTTCTGTTGTTGACTGTTTTCCATGCCATGAAGCCAAGCTATCCAGTAATTTTCTCTCTTTGTCGTCCACGATCTCTTTTTCCTTTTATTTTGCCAGTTTGTACAAAGTATTCCAACTTTCCTCTTCTCATGATGTGCCCGAAAAATGTTCATTGTTTCTTTCTGATGTTTTTTAGGAGCTGCTTTTTATCATTATTACAAATGTTGCACAAATGGCTAATTATAATAGTAGCTACCTCGGCACAAATACGATTCCCCCACTTCTCCGTGTCATTTATTTCTCAAATATATTGCTCGAGTTTCTGGACATTTAACGGAACCCGTTGGATTGAAAACATCTCCGTATAGTCTATTATTTTTTTTAAATCAATGATCAATTAGATGCAAGACCAACTGGAAAAATAACTTCTGCTGAGATGAAGTGTGTCAGACGAATGACAGGAAACAGCCTGAGAGACAAGATCAGAAATGAAGAACTGAGAAAAAACCTAGGAATAACTCCCGCCATAGAATATATAAAGAAACAACAGATACAATGGTTTGTCCATGTGACAATGCAGAGTAATCAAAACACAATAAACGTTGCGAGAACACCAGACCCAAGGGTCGACCAGGAAAAAGATGGATTGACGGAATATTAGAAACACTAGAAAACCTAACAGCAGCACAGGCAAACAGAATAACAAAAGATCGCAAATGATATCTCCCGTCGACGCAGAATGGCTTAATGTGGAAGGAAAGAACAAGAAGAATGATCAAATTGCAGTTATGAAATATAATATGGAACAAGAGAGATATCCCTCTCACCTGCAACACTTTGTGTCATATATAAGATATATAAGATATGTAAGATAGATACGATGTTCAAGATACATCACATCACTATCAACAAGTACCCTGCCTGCTGGTGTAGGCGGTCATGTCTCTTCACAACTCTAGACCTCGACAGTTATTTATCATTTCTGCTGTTGACCTGCCAAGCCATTCTCTTAAGCTGGAGATATACACAAATATATCATATATGATATCAAACAATACACGAAATAGTATGTGAGGCCGAGAAAGCGCTGCAGAAAATATATAAAATAAAATCAAGATAAAAAGTTGTATTAAGCAGCTGAATCTAATGAGAAACGAGACACACTATGACGTTTCAGCAAAAACCTTCAATACAACAAATATAAATACAAAAACTATGTGTAAGAAACCAAAAACAACAACTATATGTGTTTTTGTATTTATATTGTTGTATATATAAATATAGAGTCACTAACACCATATTTCCCTACACGCCACTTGGCGTGACGGGGGTACTTTACTACTACTTTTTTTTTTTTAAGTAGCTGAAACCTCAGTGGAGACTAGACTACTACAACGTTTCGACAAAAACTGTCATCGAGTACAATGCAACAAATATAAATACAAAAACACATATAGTTGCTGTTTTTTTGTTTCTTACACATAGTTTTTGTATTTATATTTGTTGCATTGTACTCGATGACAGTTTTTGTCGAAACGTTGTAGTAGTCTAGTCTCCACTGAGGTTTCAGCTACTTAAAAAAAAAAAAGTAGTAGTAAAGTACCCCCGTCACGCCAAGTGGCGTGTAGGGAAATATGGTGTTAGTGACCCTATATTTTACAGACCTTCAACACATGATTTTTGGGGTAATGTGGTCGGTATTACGCCCGTGCTGCTTTACTTTCCCAGAAAAAATCCGGTACCCATTAAAGGCTGGGTGAACCCGGAAGCCGTCGGTTGGGATAGAACCCTACCCCTTGTCCTTTGTAGTCCAGTTCACTAACCACTGAGCTATCGCGGCTCCCTTTCAGCTACTTAATACCATTTTATGTTTATTTTATTTTATATATTCTCTTCAGCTGTCTGGTATCCTTTGCTTCCCTCTATCTCTTCGTCCTTCAATTTTTCCGGTTGTTACAATATATTCCAGCTGTTCTCTTCTCATTACATGGCCTAAAAGTGATGATTGTTTCTTCCTAATATTGGAAATAACTCTTTTTTAACTTTGGCCTCTTTCAGAATGTTTTCATTACTCTTCTTAGTTGTCCATAATATTCTCAAAATTCTCATGTAAAATAAATCACACATGTAAATAATATCTTACACTCTAAGCTCTTACAAAATAATTTACCATCAGACTACCATTACCTTTTAAGATTTAAATTAGTTGAGCTCCTATTTTAACGATTAAGCGAGCAATGCCCTAAAAGTCCATTTCCGACCCACGAAAGGGAGACACAGGTAATAAGTCAACAAATTAGAAGAAAAAACCACCACAAAGGTTTTACACAGAAGCGTAAACTAAAAATCGTTGAGATTACCAAGAACTTCCAAAATACACCAACAAAGAGATTCTTAATGGCATCAACAAAGAAAGAGAGTTCACACACAATAGAATGAAGCAATGATTTTTTTGGGACATAGTGCACTGGGAATGGAAACTGCAAATTTAGTAGCCAAAAAAAAATGGAGAAATGAAAAAAAAATATATATAAAAAAAAATTTAGAAAAAATCGGTGTGGGTAAAGCTTGGCCGAATAAGTGGACGCCACAAATGAGAAAAAATTACGTTTTAGAAATTACGTTTTACAAATTACGTTTTACAAATTGCGTTTTACAAATTACGTTTTACAAATTACGTTTTACAAATTACAAATTTTATTACGTCAAGCCATAACGTTTTTCCTATATATGTGTGTCATTTCTCCTGACAATTAGCCTTACTTCAGGTTCGCGTTTGTATACATTTCTTTGTTTTGACCCTACCAGCAAAGTAAATGGAAGGAGAGAAAGAGAAGAAAGAGTTGAAAGATGATGGAAAAAGTGCTTGATATTGTGACATGAAGATAATCACCTACAAGATGTATACACAAAACTATGTCCAGGTGTTGTGGGAGGGGGCCTGTTAACGACTGGTCGCTAGCGCCAAACGACACGTAACTCTTTAAGAGACAAGCGACAGATACCATTTTCATGCCAACTTTGTGTTACCAATGTCAAAAATCGCCATTGACAAAAGTCTACACAAAGAAGATCACAATCTGTGGAATGAGGTGCTTTAAAAAGATAAACAAAGATAGATCGAATATCTCAATGTGAATGTAGATCGGGATTAAACCGTGCCTGGAATATATACACAACAAATAAAATGTTTGGGACACTTGGTAAGAATGAAACCATAAAAAGCATCAAATGTTTTGCCTCATAACAACAGTAGAGAGAGTAAGGGGAAGACCACGGAAGAGACTGGCAGACGGAAATAAAGACATATGCAAGAACAAAATGTTTTCTAATCTATTTGCGTGAAACACCCAAGAACGACACTAAGTCTAAAAGAGAAGTAACTAAAAATAACAAGCAATAAACATGTACAGCAATCACATTGTATTATACATTCATGTTTTCTCCTGCAATGCTTCAAGGCAAAAGTAGATGGACACAAGAAGAAAAAAGATACTACGAAAAAGGAAAAAGTAAATGAAGCTTGCAAACCTGCAGAAGAAAGCACAAACTTTGAAATGTCAGGTCGCCATACAAATACTGCTCTAGTTTTAAAATCCCCATTTTAGCTGCTCACATTATGTACTTTAACTATTTTTTTACCATTTCAATTATGATTTGCTCTTTCAATTATTTATTAACCCGCTCCCTTACAGAATTCATCTTATTTAAGAATGTGTAAGAGAATATGAATGTTTGAGGCGCGTTGGAACATGTGAATCAATACATCACTCAGCAAACGATTACAAGAGAGCTGCGTAAGTAATGTTGGAGTTAAAGGGATTGTCCTGCTGGATTTCTGCATCTGATAATTGGAAATGTGGACATTTGGGATCGAGACCGGGAGGAGAACTGATTTTGTGCTTTTTAGAGGGATCTTGTTTCTGACGTCTGAGCAATTATATGATGTCAATAAGGATTTCTTTTTTTTTTAATGGCGAAAATAAGAATGTTGAGGAGATGTATTTAATGTCCCATGCTTTATTATGTAGAAATATGGGCAAGCAGTTGAGAGACATAATTAAGTGAAATTTATATGCGTCATTCATACTTTATTATGTATATATATATATATATATATATATATATATATATATATATATATATATATATATATACATATTATAATATATGAATGAAAGAGACGTGCTGTTGTCTGTTTGTTTGAGTTTGCCAGCCGTATATTTCTAACGAAGTCTCGAGGGACTGAATTTTGCATGATATTTTTTCCTATTTTTCATACCGGCAGTAAGTAGTGTACTCTTGTGTCCCTCCCCATATAGGCAGATATTCTCAGATTTCAGTGCTGCTCTCTTTTTACTTCGTCGAGAGTTTTGACAAATTTTGTGGTCTTTTATTCGTGACAATTTCAACCGGGAAATGGTCAATTTGGCCTCGTCTTTTCGATTCGTAATTGACCAGATTTCTGTAACGTGTGCATGCACACGGATCTTCCTGATTTGTTTTTTGCAGTGTCCGACAGGGCGAGACATCGGATCTTCCTGATTTGTTTTTGCAGTGTCCGACAGGGCGAGACATCGGATCTTATCGCCAGCATACTAAGCGAAGGTAAAGCACGAAGAAACCACGAATTATGTTTTTGAAAATGTTCCCGTCGCCTGCGGTGGGAACTGAACCCGATACCTTCTTGTCCAGAAGCCATTACGTCTTACGTCTAGACCAAGTCCAGGCTCCCCCACTCCACTTTCTCGGCACGGCAGAGAGATAAATCAAAGACATTTATAAGTTGAACAGTTTTGAAAGTAATGCCTAATGTGGGGCCAGACTTGAGGCATCCTGAGGTTTGATATTAATAAATGGTAAGATAATTTGATGCCGTCGCATAAACCACCACAGGCTGCGTCGACGACTAAAAGCTTTGTTGATCCTTCCACTTCTCCACTCTAAACCAGTTCATTAACCACTTCTACACCTGACTTCCACTTCTCCACTCTAAACCAGTTCATTAACCACTTCTACACCTGACTTCCACTTCTCCACTCTAAACCAGTTCATTAACCACTTCTACACCTGACTTCCACTTCTCCACTCTAAACCAGTTCATTAACCACTTCTACACCTGACTTCCACTTCTCCACTCTAAACCAGTTCATTAACCACTTCTACACCTGACTTCCACTTTTCCATTGTAAACCAGTTCACTACCCACTTCTCCACTGTAAACCAGTTTATTAACCGTTGCTCCACCACGACTTCCGTGGAAAATCCACATATAGATATATAAACACACTCTGCCTTGGTTACTGAAGAGAATGGTACAGTTTTTTAACCATCCAACATTTGTTGAAAGCAAAAGCACGATTATTGAACAAGAGAAAAGAAAAGAAAATGGAAGCTCCAGAAATGTTGATTTATGCAGAAACGAGAAGAATCGGTTAGAGCAAATCAAATATTGGAGTCTTGAAGCAGTTGAAAACGTAGAAGGGAATATTGGAAACAATTCAGGCAAGATAAATTAATGTATATCTTGAACATACAAGCAGACACAGACTTATTTATAACCTTAGCATTGGCCATTAAGTGTAGCGATTTGCAGTTTTCTATCACGGCCGCCAATTGTGTCGCATTGACAGTTGTTAGGTGGCACCGCTGCAGGATTTCTGTAATAGTGTCTAACTAACGCCATCAAGAAATCCCGTTCCGGATTGGGCTGGTCTAACAGTCTTGTTATCTTCCTCTAGAAATAAAGCCAGGTTAAGAGCTGTTGTAGTTGTGTAGTGGTGTCCGGGTAAGTTCCATTCTGTTGAGACGGTAGAACTAATTTTATTTATGTTTATTGTTTGTACACGGGAGGTGCGCGTGGCCGTGCAGCTAATACCACTGTTCCGCTGGCTGAAAAGCTGACGTACGGTGTTCGAAGCCCGCGGTAGACAGAAAGGATTTTTTCTATCGGGGGTGAAATAAAAATCGTGAATCTCACACGTCGTGGCGACTGCTTGACCAATCGCCTTTATACCTCTGGTTCTATCGTTGCCCCCCCCCCCAACATACACCAGCAATGGTACTATTTGTCGTAAAGAATAGATAGATAGTTTGTACACGGCACTTCCTACATTACTTTAGTACATAACATGCAAATGGGTTAAACAGACAAGTAACAGCTAGAGCAGGCTGATAAAACAAGAGATCCAATGTGCAATAATAAACATCATCATTAAGTACCGTGCCTGCTGGCGTAGGTAATCATGTCTCTCCACAAATTTCGATCTCGACAGTTATTTCTCATGTCTGTTGTTGGCTTTCTACCAAGCCATTCTCTTAAGCTGTCTGGTATCTTTTCTCTTTGCTACCCTCTGTAACTTTGTCCCTCAATTTTCGTAATTGGCACAATATATTCCAGCTGTTTCCTTCTCATTGCCTGGCCAAGAAATTATGTTTGTTTCTTCCTAATATTGAATATTTTATATCTTTTTGCTTTGGCCTCTTCCAGAACGTTTTCATAACTCTTCTTAGCTGTCCATGGTATTCTCAATATTCTTCTGTAAAACCACATTTCTACAGACTCCAGTGATTTTCTTATTTATTGTCATATTGTCCATGATTCACATGCATATGTTAAGACTGGCTCTGCACAACATTTAAGAACTCTTTTTCTTACGTCTGTTTTAAAAAAAAAAATAAAAATTGTGCATTGCGGTGATATATTTTTTCCTTTGTTGTTACCATTACTTCTGTCTTTTTGCTGTAAAGGCTGAGACGTTTATTTTAGCTTTCCTTCACTATAATACCTAACATTTCTTGTAACTCATTTTCACTCTTAGCAATTAAAACTGTATCATTAGCATACCTTCATCATCATCACCATGTGCCGTACCGGTTGACGTTGGCGATCGTATCCTTCCACAATCTTCTAGCCACAGTGCATCGTATGAGCTCTGTTGTTGACTGTTTTCCATGCCATGACACCAAGCTATCCAGTATTTTCTCTCTTTGTCTTCCGCGATCTCTCTTTCCTTTTATTTTGCCAGTTGTAACCAAGTATTCCAACTTTCCTTTTCTCATGATGTGCCCAAAAATGTTGATTGCTTCTTTCTGATGTTTTTTTAAGAGCTCCTTTTTTGTGTTGGCCTCTTTGAGAACTTTCTCATTGGTCTTTTTAGCTGTCCAGGGAACTTTCAACATTCTTCTGAGAAATCCCATCTCTGTGGCCTCTAATCGTCTTTTCATTTGTTTGTCTATTGTCCATGATTCGCTTCCATAGGTCAGAGTTGGTTCTATATAGCATCGATGAACTCTCTTTCTCGTTTCTATTGACATAGATTTGTTACATAAGATATTTTTCATTTTCTGAAATGCTATTTTGGCCTTAGCTATTCTGCTTTTTATTTCTGTGTTGCATCTCCCATCCGACGTTATCACTGTGCCCAAGTATTTCAAACGTTGCACTTGTTTCAGATTTGTCTTGATTATTTTATGCTGCATTATGGTGATGGTTGTTTCTTAGATATAACCATTACTTCTGTTTTTTTTTACTATTCAGACTGAGACCTTTCGTGTTGCTTTCTTTTACTATTATATCTATCATTTCTTGCAGCTCATTCTCAGTCTCTGCTATTAAGACTGTATCATCAGCATATCGTAAATTATTTAGCATACCTTAGATTATTTATATTATGACATCCAGTTCTTATTCCAGGCATGCCCCTTATGGATCTTAAATAATCTCACTACACATATTAAATAAATATGGCGACAGCACACAACCTTGCCTAAGACCCTGTTTTATTTGCTGAAACATTGCCAATTGATATCCAGTTCTTATGACCGCTGTTTGTTGCCAGTACATATTCTTTTTTATTCTTAGATCTTTGATTTTTATGTGTATGGCTTCTAAAATTTTGATTATTTCTTGGTGCTTTACTTTGTCAAATGCTTTGGTATAATCTATAAAACATAGGTATAAATCTGTTTTCACCTCTATTGCTCTTTCTACTAAAGATCTTATGATGTATATGGCTTTGCTTGTTCCTTTATCTCTAACAAAACCACACTGTTCATCGCTAATTTCTGGACTGATTTTGTTTCTCACTCTTCGCATGATGATTATTAGTAATATTTTAGTCGTGTGATTTATAAGACTTATTGCGCGACGATTTTCGCATTCAATCGCATTAGATTTCTTCCATAGGGCTATGGTTATTAGAATCACATTACAGACTATGATAAAGAATCAAAGAGTCAAACTGGGCTTCCAGATAGCTAACCTTCAGTTCAGAAACAGCAGTACATGGTCATCTCGTAAACTGTCTCGAAGATTCAGAATGGTTTGTATAGTTCAGTACATAGCTAATGTAACGCTTCCAACACAAATCCGTCACTTTCAGGCACTTATTATAAGAGGACACAGATCTTTGCATGTCAAAAATGCCGATTTTATTGTTTCGCAAAGGATCAATCTTATTAGGCGTTGCAGTTTTTGTATCTTTCGAGGAAAATAATTTTTTGAGATGAATAAAATTCTCCAGAGTAAAGAGGAAGATTCATTGATCGAAAATATGAATGTTCAGTTATTGTTATTTCAACAATAGAGTTACGCTCATAATAAGCTACGCTTATTGTCTTCTACTCATTGTTTATTTAGACTAAAGAATAATTGGATTAAAATATCATGGGTTTGTAGCAGTCTTGCTTCGGAAAGATTAAGTCTCACATGGAAATATCAGGAATAGATAAAATAAGTTATGGTTTTCTAATCGACTCAATAACTACTAATATCAGGAATATATAAAATAAGTTATGGTTTTTTATCGATTCTATAACTACTTATATCAGGAAGAGATAAAAATAAGTTATGGTTTTCTTATCGACTCTATAACTACTTACATCAGGAAGGGATACAATAAGTTATGGTTTTTTAATCGACTCTATAACTACTTATATCAGGAAGAGATAAAATAAGTTATGGTTTTCTAATCGATTCTATAACTACTTACATCTGGAATGGATACAATAAGTTATGGTTTTCTAATCGACTCTATAACTACTTACATCAGGAAGGGATACAATAAGTTATGGTTTTCTAATCGACTCTCTAACTACTTACATCTGGAAGGGATACAATAAGTTATGGTTTTCTAATCGACTCTATAACTACTTACATCAGGAAGGGATACAATAAGTTATGGTTTTCTAATCGACTCTATAACTACTTACATCAGGAAGGATACAATAAGTTATGGTTTTCTAATCGACTCTACAACTACTTACATCAGGAAGGGATACAATAAGTTATGGTTTTCTAATCGACTCTCTAACTACTTACATGTGGAAGGGATAAAATAACTACTTATATCATTGTCGAAAGTATGATGCTAATAATGTCTTTGTATATTTGATCAAAACTAGAGCTGCAGTCCACACGAACGTATACATCAACATACGAGGGAACTGAGAGAGCAGAGCATAGTTATACCAGATAAAGAAATCAACAAAAGTATCCCAAAAAAATGTAAATAAAGTCAAAATAACAAGGAGTTTGACAATGTAAACAATATTTAACCCAAGTCCAAAAACAAAGAAAACTAACAATCTGTACCGCATTTCCTCATTACTGGGATCTGCCGGAAGGTCTTATTGGACTGTAAAATAAAAGCCACAGGAAAGAAAATGAAGTATTTGTGAAAGATGTTGAAGCCAACGAACAGCGGAAAAGGACACAATAAGAAAGTTATTTTATCAATGAACCTGCTTAAAAGAGATGAACATTTGTGTGTGTGTGTGTGTGTGTGTTTGTGTGTGTGTGTGTGTGTGTGTGTGTGTGTGTGTGTGTGTGTGTGTGTGTGTGTGTGTGTGTGTGTGTGTGTGTGTGTGTGTGTGTGTGTGTGTGTGTGTGTGTGTGTGTGTGTGGGGGGAGGGGGGGTGGGGTAAAAATACCGCACACATGAATTGCTTAAAATGTGCCAGACATAGATACTCACGGTGATACTGTCGGACACTGTCTAAAGACGATGATAATAGGGAAAGGATGGAACTGCTATTGTGAAAGAAACGTTAAACCTTAAAATGGACATTTATCACATTGAGATGGCTCATAAAGAACACCTCGCACAGGAACAAAGCTGACAATAATCAACCCGTCAAAGGAATGGTCTAACACGGCGCAACGACGGGCGTAAACAGGGACTGTATTCGCGGTGGCAAAGAAGGCAACACAGTAGACGAACACTTCGATGGTTACTGGAACGAGCGGCAGAGTGAGAATGGGGATATCCCGGCTTCGGTGACGCCAGTCCGAACTAAAATCTAAAGACAAGTGGAACTGGATATAGAAATAAAGAAATGAAAAAATGAAGAAATGAAGAAACAACTACAAGAGCTAGAATGAAGTGGACTCCAGGAGTCAAAAGGGGTGGGTAGACAAAAGGTAGGCAGACTGAGATTCATGACTGAGAGTAGCAGCAACAATAATGAAGAATAGATTGGACCAGACATGAGGAACCCTGCAAATGTTGGCCGCTGGCTGCACGAAATTGTAATACCTTGCTGCTGCCTTTCAAGATACCACAATACGTACCAGCCACTGACTATTCTATGGGTCTGCGAATGAAAGGAGAACAGAATAAAATAAGGTTGTAAAAAGTGCCAGTATATCTATCAAGCTTAATGAAGTACTTTCCTTCAGATTTATAAGTACATCTTTTGAACATGTCGTGTCTTTATTTAACTAACCTAAGAATGTACCTAGATAAAGTTAGTCGCGACAACTAATGATGTTAATAAAACATTGGATAATATATAATCATTCTCTACTTTCATCAATCATTCCCCTTGTGAAACCTCACAATATTTCGAGTATTTCTTGATTTTGATCATTTCCGTGCTGCTAGACTTTGCATAGAATTCGCAATGTTTTTCGCCATTCATCTCTAATCTTGGCGAGATGTTCGATCTTATCTAATGAGTCTATGCCTGCCAACTTTACTTCTCTTATAAGGGCTTTTATGTGTCTCTCTAGGTCTTCCTCTTTTTGTGTATCCTGATGTTTCCCATAGAAGCGCCTGCCTGTTTTGGAATTATGTTGTTGTCTCTTCTCAACACATGTCCAAAATATGTATCTTCTCTTCCTAACTTTAGATGAGATCGTTGGTTGCATGACCATTTCTCTTTCCTCTATATTAGTCTTGAATGCATTGTATACAATGTACACATAGTTTTTTTTCGGCAAGACTCATTATAATACCACACGATTCTACAACATCCATGGAGAACCTCCCCGCCTAAGGTTTCCCTAAACGAGTCAGGGTAAGGTTGTCAGCCCTACACCCAAAGATCCACGCAAGATAGAAAGTAAACACGACCTCCATCTTGGCACGCACCGGAATACAAGTATTTCATAATCATCATCAAGTACCGGGCCTTCTGGCGTAGATAATCGTGTCTCTCCCCAACTTTCGATCTCGGCAGCTATTTATCATTTCTGTTGTTGACCTTCTGCCAAGCTATTCTCTTAAGCTGTCTGTTATTTTTTCTCTTTGCTTCCCTCTATCTCTTCGTCCCTCAATTTTTCCAATTGTTACAATATATTTCTGCTGTTCTCTTCTCATTACATGGCCAAAAATGATGATTGTTTCTTCCTAATATTGGAAATTAGCTCTCTTTTTGCTTTGACCTCTCTCATAAAATCTACATTACTCTTCTTATTACTTACAAGTAACATTACAGTACTCATTACTTACAAGTATTTACCATAGTAAATTGTTAACCTTGAAAGTTATATCGTTTTTGTGAGCTGCGTTTTATACTATTTGTGGTGTTTAGGTATTGTCCTTTCCTTCTGAGGACTTGTTTTGTCTTCATGTTTAACATGTTATAGAAGCTGAGAAATTTTTGTGTGTGCGTTGTATTCTTTTCTTTACTTTTACTGGCTTGGTTGTTGTGTGTCAGGTATACTGCATGACCTCAGTGCATTTTCTAACAAGCCATGCGGAAGGTCTTGCATCTTGCAATCCAAAGTCATATTCAACATAAACCAGTGATAAAGCAACGCCTGTCAGCAGAGACAACTTTGAGCCAGCATAAACCAGTGATAAAGCAACGCTTTGCCAGCAGGGACAGCTTTGAGCCAGCATAAACCAGTGATAAAGCAACGCTTGCCAGCAGGGACAACTTTGAGCCATCATAAACCAATGATAATGCAACGCTTTGCCAGCAGGGACAGCTTTGAGCCAGCATAAACCAGTGATAAAGTAACGCTTGCCAGCAGGGACAACATTGAGCCAGCATAAATTTGTGATAAAGCAACGCCTGTCAGCAGAGACAACTTTGAGCCAGCATAAACCAGTGATAAAGCAACGCTTGCCAGCAGGGACAACTTTGAGCCAGCATAAACCAGTGATAAAGCAACGCCTGTCAGCAGAGACAACTTTGAGCCAGCATAAACCAGTGATAAAGCAACGCTTTGCCAGCAGGGACAGCTTTGAGCCAGCATAAACCAGTGATAAAGCAACGCTTGCCAGCAGGGACAACTTTGAGCCATCATAAACCAATGATAATGCAACGCTTTGCCCGCAGGGACAGCTTTGAGCCAGCATAAACCAGTGATAAAGTAACGCTTGCCAGCAGGGACAACTTTGAGCCAGCATAAACCAGTGATAAAGCAACGCCTGTCAGCAGAGACAACTTTGAGCCAGCATAAACCAGTGATAAAGCAACGCTTGCCAGCAGGGACAACTTTGAGCCAGCATAAACCAGTGATAAAGCAACGCTTGCCAGCAGGGACAGCTTTGAGCCATCATAAACCAGTGATAATGCAACGTTTGCCAGCAGGGACAGCTTTGAGCCAACATAAACCAGTAATAAAGCAACGTTTGCCAGCAGGGTTAACTTTGAGCCAACATAAACCAGTGATAAAGCAACGCTTGCCAGCAGGGACAATTGAGCCAGCATAAACCAGTGATAAAGCAACGCTTGCCAGCAGGGACAACTTTGAGCCAACATAAACCAGTGATAAAGCAACGCTTGTGAGCAGAGACAGCTTTGTGCCAGCATAAACCAGTGATAAAGCAACGTTGCCAGCAGGGACAACTTTGAGCCAACATAAACCAGTGATAATGCAACGTTTGCCAGCAGAGACAACTTTGAGCCAGCATAAACCAGTGATAAAGCAACGTTTGCCAGCAGGGACAACTTTGAGCCAACATAAACCAGTGATAAAGCAACGTTTGCCAGCAGAGACAACTTTGAGCCAACATAAACCAGTGATAAAGCAATGCTTGCCTGCAAGGACAACTTTGAGCCAGCATAAACCATTGATAAAGCAACGTTTGCCTGCAAGGACAACTTTGAGCCAACATAAACAAGTGATAAAGCAACGTTTGCCAGCAGAGACAACTTTGAGCCAACATAAACCAGTGATAAAGCAACGCTTGCCTGCAAGGACAACTTTGAGCCAGCATAAACCATTGATAAAGCAACGTTTGCCAGCAGAGACAACTTTGAGCCAACATAAACCAGTGATAAAGCAACGTTTGCCAGCAGAGACAACTTTGAGCCAACATAAACCAGTGATAAAGCAATGCTTGCCTGCAAGGACAACTTTGAGCCAGCATAAACCATTGATAAAGCAACGTTTGCCTGCAAGGACAACTTTGAGCCAACATAAACAAGTGATAAAGCAACGTTTGCCAGCAGAGACAACTTTGAGCCAACATAAACCAGTGATAAAGCAACGCTTGCCTGCAAGGACAACTTTGAGCCAGCATAAACCATTGATAAAGCAACGTTTGCCAGCAGAGACAACTTTGAGCCAACATAAACCAGTGATAAAGCAACGTTTGTGAGCAGAGACAACTTTAAGCCAACATAAACCATTGATAAAGCAACGTTTGCCAGCAGGGACAACTTTGAGCCAACATAAAGCAGTGATAAAGCAACGCTTGCCAGCAAGAACAACTTTGAAAGACAAAACATTCATCATTTTGGGTGCATTCCATGCCACGTTCAGAGGAAGCCTGGTTCGAATCCTTCTTCAACCTATCTTTTTCTGTCTTTCTTTTCCTGTTAGTGAAAGTCTCCGACTTCTGTCAAAATTGTATAATTTATATCAGCGTGTGTGTCATTGTAAAGGACATACACGTCTGACATTTTATAAGTGTGTCATTGTAAAGGACATACACGTCTGACATTTTTATAAGTGTGCCATTGTAACGGGCATGTCTGACACCCTTATACAGAAATTCATTACGTTAACATTCTGATGTTTTCTTTCGATTTTCTCTGTTGAATGTTATATGATGATACATCAAGAAAATCCCGTGTGGTATTTCATAAATGTTTCATTGTTAAATATCAGTAATAAATTTGTTACTATTTCTTTTTTTATAATTAATGTGCATAAACTGAGCAAACTACAAACACTGACATGTTTCTTTAGTCTAATGCTATGTAAGTCTTACCCTTTTATTTAAACCTAAATACGTTAGCATCTTACTGAGATGCAGATGAAGAGAAGCCGATTTGTTAACATTTGCGTATTGGCATTTCTGCACGTAGCATTAATTTGCGAGTCAGAAATTATGTAGAAAAGTTAACGGGGAAAAAACGCTATTCGTTTATTTGCCAAATAAACCCAAGTCCATTACAGAACCAATTTTGTATTTAACTACTATAGAAATAAACCGTGCTATCTGATTGGTGAATGATTTAACTTTAAAAGGGAACATTACCAGTAAGAAATAAACGTTAAGTAACGAAAATAAAAGACGGTGCTTTGGGGCATTTGAACGATCTCAAGATGAAATTATCGTAAAATAAACCGTTGTAAGATTAAAATATAGTAAACTAATCCTTCGTGAAATTCAAACATCGCAAAGCAAAACCTCGTAAATGAGACCTGTCTGTATATATAAATATTTATTTCCGCTCCTGAAGCTATGCGTGAGTTCACGGCAACAGTAAAAGACTCCCCTAGTAGGAGAGCTCACCAAGCTGCGGCTGATTTCTACACGTTGATGTCTAGAACACTGTTTATTTAGCAAAATTTGTTTCTCATCTGTTCTACAATTTAGGCAGTATAATTGTTTCAGCCATTGTCGATGAACTGTTTCAGTGAAAGAAAGAAACAAAAAATGGAGAGGAAGGAAGGAAGGAAGGAAGGAGGGAGGGAGGGAGGGAGGAAGGAAGGAAGGAAGGAAGGAAGGAAGGAAGGAAGGAAGGAAGGAAGGAAGGAAGGAAGGAAGGAAGGAAGGAAGGAAGGAAGGAAGGAAGAAAGGAAGGAAGGAGGGAGGAGGGAGGGAGTGAGGGAGAAAAGTGCTCGTACTTTGTTTTTTTACGATCGACTTCTTCTTATGCAATCAGCTATTGCTATACATTTAGACATTTAGACCAGCTTGAGTCACGAACAAGACCCAAGTTTGAGGTCATCACTGGTTCCCCATAGTTTGTTATGTAGGGGTACTTCTGTAGACCATATTTGTGTTCTTAGTGTGTTTACAGCACTGCAGTCATGTAGTGTTACTTCTGTAGACTATTATGGTGTTTACAGCACTGCAGTCATGTAGGGTTTCTTCTGTAGACCATTATGGTGTTTACAGCACTGCAGTCATGTAGTGTTACTTCTGTAGACTATTATGGTGTTTACAGCACTGCGGTCATGTAGTGTTACTTCTGTAGACTAGTATGGTGTTTACAGCACTGCAGTCATGTAGTGTTACTTCTGTAGACTATTATGGTGTTTACAGCACTGCAGTCATGTAGTGTTACTTCTGTAGACTATTATGGTGTTTACAGCACTGCAGTCATGTAGTGTTACTTCTGTAGACTATTATGGTGTTTACAGCACTGCGGTCATGTAGTGTATGCTCGGAATTGCTGTGTTTTTGGTTGCTCCGCAGACACATGTTGCAACGTCACTGAGTCCTATCTTGTGTAGATGCGTTCTGAGGTCACAATGACCTGTTCTGAGTCTGAATATCTTGGTCTACTCATGTCTGCCAGGTTTATTTAGTCACTCCTGGTTCATATTTTTCATACTACTCCCTCTCTTCTGTTTTTCTTGCTTGGTTCATGATTGTTTTTATTTCTTTGATGCTCTGGGGTTGGTTGTGCTGTTGAAGGCTTCCACCTGCTTTTGTAAGCTCATCTGCTTTCTCATTTCCAGGGATGCAACAATATGCTGGTATCCACTGCAGGACTAGTTCTGTCTTTGCTGACAACGAATATATGTTGTTCTTTAATTTTGAATGAATCTATCATATGTTTGGCTTGACATTGCTTGTATGACTAACTTTACATCGGAGAGAATGACAAATTTTGGACTTGGGACATTCTGTGTGTTGATATTTGGTATGGCTGTGTAGTGTCTCATTGTCTGTGCTCTAAAATGTGTGCACTTTTCACTTGCTGGAAGAGAGGGTGTTTATGTCTCTCCACCTGGGGAGGTTGTATAGATGCCACTGTCTGGCAGGTTATATAGATGTCACTGTCTGGTAGGTTATATAGATGCCACTGTCTAGCAGGTTATATAGATGTCACTGTCTGGTAGGTTATATAGATGCCACTGTCTGGTAGGTTATATAGATGTCACTGTCTGGTAGGTTATATAGATGCCACTGTCTGGTAGGTTATATAGATGCCACTGTCTGGTAGGTTATATAGATGCCACTGTCTGGTAGGTTATATAGATGTCACTGTCTGGTAGGTTATATAGATGTCACTGTCTAGCAGGTTATATAGATGTCACTGTCTGGTAGGTTATATAGATGCCACTGTCTGGTAGGTTATATAGATGCCACTGTCTGGTAGGTTATATAGATGTCACTGTCTGGTAGGTTATATAGATGCCACTGTCTGGTAGGTTATATAGATGTCACTGTCTGGTAGGTTATATAGATGCCACTGTCTGGTAGGTTATATAGATGCCACTGTCTGGTAGGTTATATAGATGCCACTGTCTGGTAGGTTATATAGATGCCACTGTCTGGTAGGTTATATAGATGCCACTGTCTGGCAGGTTATATAGATGCCACAGTCTGGCAGGTTATATAGATGCCACTGTCTGGCAGGTTATATAGATGCCACTGTCTTGCAGGTTATATAGATGCCACTGCCTGGCAGGTTATATAGATGCCACTGTATGGCAGGTTATATAGATGCCACTGTCTGGCAGGTTATATAGATGCCACTGTCTGGCAGGTTAGATAGATGCCACTGTCTGGCAGGTTATATAGATGCCACTGTCTGGCAGGTTATATAGATACCACTGTCTGGCAGGTTATATAGATGCCACTGTCTGGCAGGTTATATAGATGCCACTGTCTGGCAGGTTATATAGATGCCACTGTCTGGCAGGTTAGATAGATGCCACTGTCTGGCAGGTTAGATAGATGCCACTGTCTGGCAGGTTATATAGATGCCACTGTCTGGCAGGTTATATAGATGCCACTGTCTGGCAGGTTATATAGATGCAACTGTCTGGCAGGTTATATAGATGCCACTGCCTGGCAGGTTATATAGATGCCACTGTATGGCAGGTTATATAGATGCCACTGTCTGGCAGGTTATATAGATGCCACTGTCTGGCAGGTTATATTGATGTCACTGTCTGGCAGTTTAGATAGATGCCACTGTCTGGCAGGTTATATAGATGCCACTGTCTGGCAGGTTATATAGATGCCGCTGTCTGGCAGGTTAGATAGATGCCACTGTCTGGCAGGTTATATAGATGCCACTGTCTGGCAGGTTAGATAGATGCCACTGTCTGGCAGGTTAGATAGATGCCACTGTCTGGCAGGTTATATAGATGCCACTGTCTGGCAGGTTATATAGATGCCACTGTCTGGCAGGTTATATAGATGCCACTGTATGGCAGGTTATATAGATGCCACTGTCTGGCAGGTTAGATAGATGCCACTGTCTGGCAAGTTATATAGATGTCACTGTCTGGCAGGTTATATAGATGCCACTGTCTGGCAGGTTATATAGATGCCACTGTATGGCAGGTTATATAGATGCCACTGTATGGCAGGTTATATAGATGTCACTGTCTGGCAGGTTATATAGATGTCACTGTATGGCAGGTTATATAGATGCCACTGTCTGGCAAGTTATATAGATGCCACTGTCTGGCAGGTTATATAGATGCCACTGTCTGGCAGGTTATATAGATACCACTGTCTGGCAGGTTATATAGATGCCACTGTATGGCAGGTTATATAGATGCCACTGTCTGGCAGGTTATATAGATGCCACTGTCTGGCAGGTTATATTGATGTCACTGTCTGGCAGGTTAGATAGATGCCACTGTCTGGCAGGTTATATAGATGCCACTGTCTGGCAGGTTATATAGATGCCGCTGTCTGGCAGGTTAGATAGATGCCACTGTCTGGCAGGTTATATAGATGCCACTGTCTGGCAGGTTAGATAGATGCCACTGTCTGGCAGGTTAGATAGATGCCACTGTCTGGCAGGTTATATAGATGCCACTGTCTGGCAGGTTATATAGATGCCACTGTCTGGCAGGTTATATAGATGCCACTGTATGGCAGGTTATATAGATGCCACTGTCTGGCAGGTTAGATAGATGCCACTGTCTGGCAAGTTATATAGATGTCACTGTCTGGCAGGTTATATAGATGCCACTGTCTGGCAGGTTATATAGATGCCACTGTATGGCAGGTTATATAGATGCCACTGTATGGCAGGTTATATAGATGTCACTGTCTGGCAGGTTATATAGATGTCACTGTATGGCAGGTTATATAGATGCCACTGTCTGGCAAGTTATATAGATGCCACTGTCTGGCAGGTTATATAGATGCCACTGTCTGGCAGGTTATATAGATACCACTGTCTGGCAGGTTATATAGATGCCACTGTCTGGCAGGTTATATAGATGTCACTGCCTGGCAGGTTATATAGATGTCACTGCCTGGCAGGTTATATAGATGTCACTGTCTCCCTTCTTGAAGCCTTCAGTTGCAGATCCATCTGTGAACGCTCGAGTCTATGTATCTCTGGGTTATTTGTCCTGTAGCATGATGAGAGATAGGACTCTCAATACGGTCTTGGATTGCTTATTTTTGTAGACTTTTCGTGGAACATCTTGAATTAGTTTTGTTCTTTTTTTGTAGTTGGGCTATGGTTCTGGTTTGAGGGTTTCACGCATATCTTTGTTTAGTTGTAGTGAATGTGAATGTTGTCTGAAGGTTTCATTTGCAAGATGGTTTAGGCTCTTCCTTTGGAGTCTGTGTTTCTTCTGTCTTGGAATTGTTGGTGCAGTGAGTGATCTGGTAGTCTTTTATATTTTTCAAGCTGAATGAGAATGTTGTATTCACTGCTGTAACCATCGACTATGCTTTGATGATATGGTCAGCAATTTGTCAGTGCCGTCTTCCTTCCCCCTCCTCCATCCCCCAAATAAAAATGTGAATATTAATTGAAGGGAGGCTGATTCTAGAAGCCGTGCATGAATATCGGACCCATGTCCTCAGTTGACCAGACCCTAATTACTCTCTATCGAGGCTGATGTGAAGTGATGAAAATATACATTTCCATATATATATATATATATATATATATATATATATATATATATAAATATTTTGTGTTGCTATTAGTATCGTGATAAAAAAATTCCAAAACAACAAGAATTATATCAAATATGTTTAGCATGTGCGAGAATAAACAGAAATAAACATCAGTAATTGACTACTCGCTGCTGGGTTTGGTATTATAAATAAAGATTTGTACCTCTTGCTCGTCAAGTGAACAGATACAACGAGGAGCATTCGAGATCTCTTGGTATGTGAGACCGAATGCGTAATTCTAGTCCTAGGCCTAGAGAGTGGACAATAAATAAACCCGTTTCATGATGTAAAAGAACCGAACCCGGTGAAACAAAAGTGAGCAAGCTGTGTGCTTTCTGAATTTCTCTTTGAGCAAAATGTAAAATAATAATAACAGCAATAATAACTGAAGCCACATGTTATTCAATCAAATATTTTTCATTCTCAAATATGTGTTGTTTGAAATGGTAGCCGAAGTTTCTTTTTTTCAATTCCTGTTCAAATTCCTGTGTTCCTGTAAAATGTTGATCATAAGCAATATTTGAGTGAGGGGGAAACAACTCTGACATGCCAGGAAATACTCCAAAGCTCATAAAATACAACTCGCTGCAATAAACCCTAAAGAGCAAATGTGAACTGACCGTTTTGATCAATATCAAACAATAATATGTTCTGCTTACACTATGAGCTAGGATTCTACAGGCTGGGCTATAAGACATGAAAGGTTTTAAACAGTTAATGCTCTTAGTCATTTTACGCGCGTTTATTGATTTCCTATTCGCATGCATATTATAATATAATGGGAGATTTTTTAAAAACTTAAATGTTACAAATCAGTTATAGAAGTCTGCTGTTATTAACTAAAACATTATTAACGTCCTCGTGTAAGTGGTAAAGAGAGCAGTTTAATGCCACTTAGTTGGGGCTGGTCTAGAGGTAACACCTCGGCCGCTAGACGAGAACGTGCCAGTTTTATCCTCCCCTGAACTCCGAGGAGTCAGCTCCGATATTTGGTAATTCCGGGTGTGGGTGTGTGTGTGTGTGGGGGGGGGGGGGAGACAAGAGGTCCCGTGAGTTTTCTGTGTTGAAGACCCCTAGGCAGTAGAAAGTCCAAAAGAGTCGAGCCAAGATTGCCGCTGCCAGGGTTATATTGAAGGAAGAAAATATATCCAAAATGTCAAAATTGTTGATGATAAAAGGTTAGAGTACCACTAAAGTGGAGAATATCGACGTGTATGGCGAGGGACACCTGAGCACACGGCTGCCGATGAGACAAGTATGGAAAAGTTATGTCCTCGCAAAATTCAGTCCCAACAAAACATTGTCAATGGGAAAGAAAGAATAAAACTTAACAGAACTAGGCTACATAATTTTAAGGTGAGGTGGCCAGTGCTCTCCCTCTCTATTCTTTGCCTACCCCAACTAATATAGTCGCGTACTTATTTATTTTTCAACTTGAACTGCTTAAACCCATTTCCTATTGTTGGGCCAATTAGGTACAGACAATTAAATTCTAGGAAACATAGAAAGGGCAGACATTTCAGCCAATTATTTATTACTATGACCATTTAGCACCCATAGTTTAGTCCCTTCCTTCTCATATTGCAGCCTTATTTCCAGGACTCTTAAAGGTTTCCAATATTGAAATTGTAAATTTCTCAAGATTGATCATCTCTGATTTAGAAATATAATATTCAATCAATCATTTCTGTCCGAATAGCATTATTCAGTTCCGGGCTTCTTTATTACTTTCATTTGCAGACTTAAAACAAGTAAATATTGATTTTTTTCTTTACAATTTTCGTGTTTTTATTTCTGGAACTCAGTATTGATCAATTTCGAAAGAAAACCGGAATAACAAAGTCCATTCATTGCTATCTTGTTTTTAAGTTAATCAATGTGAGTTGACTGGGGGGAATTTACATAAACTATTAATTCTTATTGATTAAGGATATTGAATATTAGACAATGTTTCCAACTTGAGGAAGCGATCCAGGTTCGTTGAATATCTAACAAGCGATAATCAAAAAGATAAACTGTCAAACAACAGAAAATTCACTGAAATATTGCAGGTAAAAAGAAAGAAATGCAAGACATTATCAAATATTTAACATTACAATTTAAGATTTCTGCTTCGGCTACTTTTCCTGAAAATATCAACTTCCCTCGCCAGGACTTTTAAATCTTGCCCTCGGTCTAATGTTCGTTGTTTAAACAATTATCGGAGGAAGACTGAGTGGTCTAGAGGTAAGGCAGCAGCCTCTGTGCAGTACGTCCGTGGGTTCGATACCAACCACAGGCGCGGGAATTTTTCAATTTACACTTTTGATTTCTTTGTAGCTTTACCCTCCCTTGGTCTCTGGAGTCTGGCCCTCACGTAAAATAAAGTAAGGGAAACACAAGAAATCCCGTGTGCACTTGCGCACGTTAAAGAAATCTTGGCAGTTTAAAATCTAAATAAACAGGTCAAAATGGCCGCTGTCTGGGCAAACATTGTTAAGCAAATCTATCCATACATACCGAAGTCGAATGTGTCGGGCCAAATTGTGCAGATATAGCGCCTAAGTCGTAAAACTAGCGACACAACTCATCCACACCCACTTAACGGGTGAATACTAAGAAGAAGAAGATAAAAAACTATCATCATCATCGTTATCATCATCATTATTTTGTTAGATGTTAATATTATCGCTACAAATGACGATTGAGAAAGTCACTTATAGATAATCGTCCTCATCAGGTGCCTTGTGTCAGATCATCATTTCCTCGAAATATTTCAATTCCCGTATTTCCTTGATTGTTCTACTTTCATACCTGCTATTAAATTGTCACATTCTTTTTTTTTCATTCTTACTGTGTTTAATTGTCTTTCCATTTTCTCTGTAGTTACAGTAATCTCAATTTGTTTCGTTTCTCCCGATACGAGCAATTATTTCAAATGAATGTGCAAGTTTATCTGAATAATTGCGATATATCAAAGAATCGAGAGATCTCAGTCAATTTGTGGAGATTACCCTCAAGTTTTGTTTTCTTTTCCTTGCGGGCAGAGGGGAGGAGAAATAAAATTATATTTGTTTGTTTGGAGGAGGAGAGAGGAGGAGAATTAAAATTATATTTGTTTGTTTGGAGGAGGAGAGAGGAGGAGAATTAAAATTATATTTGTTTGTTTGGAGGAGGAGAGAGGAGGAGAATTAAAATTATATTTGTTTGTTTGGAGGAGGAGAGAGGAGGAGAATTAAAATTATATTTGTTTGTTTGGAGGAGGAGAGAGGAGGAGAATTAAAATTATATTTGTTTGTTTCGAGGAGGAGAGAGGAGGAGAAATACAATTATATTTGTTTGTTTGGAGGAGGAGAGAGAAGGAGAAAGAAAATTATATTTGTTTGTTTGGAGGAGGAGAGAGGGGGAGAAAGAAAATTATATTTGTTTGTTTGGAGGAGGAGAGAGAAGGAGAAAGAAAATTATATTTGTTTGTTTGGGGGAGTGGTGAGACATCTGAGAAAACCACCATTTTAAAACAAAGGATGTACATAACTTGATGGTGCAGGGTAACATCACTAAAAGACCGCAACGTTATTTTACGCATTCTCTTTATTGCGTCCTTTAATTATTAGACAGACTGTCTGCCTTTTATCCTGACAGTTCAGCCCAGTCCGCGACAATGCTGCTTGCCTAATTATGAAGTGGAGTAAGACCCCTATCTCTATAGTGATCTATGCAGGTTTTATTTTGAATGTTGTCTTTAGTCTTTTATTGCCGTTAAGGAAATGATCAAAATTCTTATGTGGAAACACTAATGTGTGTTTTTTGTTACGTTATTTATTGTTCGTGGAAACTGTCATATGTTAGGTTCGACTCTATAACATTGGTAAACTCTCTTTCATACTTGCATATGTTAGGTTTGACTCTATAACATTGGTAAACTCTCTTTCTTACTTGCATATGTTAGGTTCGACTCAATAACATTGGTAAACTCTCTTTCTTACTTGCATATGTTAGGTTCGACTCTATAACATTGGTAAACTCTCTTTCATACTTGCATATGTTAGGTTCGACTCTATAACATTGGTAAACTCTCTTTCATACTTGCATATGTTAGGTTCGACTCTATAACATTGGTAAACTCTCTTTCTTACTTGCATATGTTAGGTTCGACTCTATAACATTGGTAAACTCTCTTTCATACTTGCATATGTTAGGTTCGACTCTATAACATTGGTAAACTCTCTTTCTTACTTGCATATGTTAGGTTCGACTCCATAACATTGGTAAACTCTCTTTCATACTTGCATATGTTAGGTTCGACTCTCTATAACATTGGTAAACTCCCTTTCTTACTTGCATATGTTAGGTTCGACTCTCTATAACATTGGTAAACTCTCTTTCTTACTTGCATATGTTAGGTTCGACTCTATAACATTGGTAAACTCTCTTTCTTACTTGCATATGTTAGGTTCGATTCTATAACATTAGTAAACTCTCTTTCTTACTTGCATATGTTAGGTTCGACTCTGTAACATTGGTAAACTCTCTTTCTTACTTGCATATGTTAGGTTCGACTCTGTAACATTGGTAAACTCTCTTTCTTACTTGCATATGTTAGGTTCGACTCTATAACATTGGTAAGCTCTCTTTCTTACTTGCATATGTTAGGTTTGACTCTATAACATTGGTAAGCTCTCTTTCTTACTTGCATATGTTAGGTTTGACTCTATAACATTGGTAAGCTCTCTTTCTTACTTGCATATGTTAGGTTCGACTCTATAACATTGGTAAGCTCTCTTTCTTACTTGCATATGTTAGGTTCGACTCTATAACATTGGTAAGCTCTCTTTCTTACTTGCATATGTTAGGTTCGACTCTATAACATTGGTAAGCTCTCTTTATTACTTGCATATGTTAGGTTTGACTCTATAACATTGGTAAGCTCTCTTTCTTACTTGCATATGTTAGGTTTGACTCTATAACATTGGTAAGCTCTCTTTCTTACTTGCATATGTTAGGTTCGACTCTATAACATTGGTAAGCTCTCTTTCTTACTTGCATATGTTAGGTTCGACTCTATAACATTGGTAAGCTCTCTTTCTTACTTGCATATGTTAGGTTCGACTCTATAACATTGGTAAGCTCTCTTTCTTACTTGCATATGTTAGGTTCGTCTCAATAACATTGGTAAGCTCTCTTTCTTACTTGCATATGTTAGGTTCGACTCTATAACATTGGTAAGCTCTCTTTCTTACTTGCATATGTTAGGTTCGACTCTATAACATTGGTAAGCTCTCTTTCTTACTTGCATATGTTAGGTTTGACTCTATAACATTGGTAAGCTCTCTTTCTTACTTGCATATGTTAGGTTCGACTCTATAACATTGGTAAGCTCTCTTTCTTACTTGCATATGTTAGGTTCGACTCTATAACATTGGTAAGCTCTCTTTCTTACTTGCATATGTTAGGTTTGACTCTATAACATTGGTAAGCTCTCTTTCTTACTTGCATATGTTAGGTTCGACTCTATAACATTGGTAAGCTCTCTTTCTTACTTGCATATGTTAGGTTTGACTCTATAACTTTGGTAAGCTCTCTTTCTTACTTGCATATGTTAGGTTTGACTCTATAACATTGGTAAACTCTCTTTCTTACTTGCATATGTTAGGTTCGACTCTATAACATTGGTAAGCTCTCTTTCTTACTTGCATATGTTAGGTTTGACTCTATAACATTGGTAAACTCTCTTTCTTACTTGCATATGTTAGGTTTGACTCTATAACATTGGTAAACTCTCTTTCTTACTTGCATATGTTAGGTTCGACTCTGTAACATTGGTAAACTCTCTTTCATACTTGCATATGTTAGGTTCGATTCTCTATAACATTGGTAAGCTCTCTTTCTTACTTGCATATGTTAGGTTCGACTCTCTATAACATTGGTAAACTCTCTTTCTTACTTGCATATGTTAGGTTCGACTCTCTATAACATTGGTAAGCTCTCTTTCTTACTTGCATATGTTAGGTTCGACTCTCTATAACATTATTAAGCTCTCTTTCTTACTTGCATATGTTAGGTTTGACTCTATAACATTGGTAAACTCTCTTTCTTACTTGCATATGTTAGGTTCGACTCTGTAACATTGGTAAACTCTCTTTCTTACTTGCATATGTTAGGTTCGACTCTGTAACATTGGTAAACTCTCTTTCTTACTTGCATATGTTAGGTTCGATTCTGTAACATTGGTAAACTCTCTTTCTTACTTGCATATGTTAGGTTCGACTCTGTAACATTGGTAAACTCTCTTTCTTACTTGCATATGTTAGGTTCGACACTGTAACATTGGTAAACTCTCTTTCTTACTTGCATATGTTAGGTTCGATTCTATAACATTATTAAACTCTCTTTCTTACTTGCATATGATAGGTTCGACTCTATAACATTGGTAAACTGTCTTTTTAACTTCCATATGCTAGGTTCCACTTTCTATAACATTTTAAAGCTCTATTTCTTACTTTCGTATGTTAAGTTCGACTCTAAACAACATTTTAAAACTCTCTTTCTTACTTACACTTACTATGTGTTAGGTTCGACGCTATGTAACATTGATAAACTCTCTTTCTCATTTTCATGCAAGGTTTGTCTCTATATAACAATAGTAAACTTTCTTTCACACTTTCATATGTTAGGTTCGACTCTACATAACATTGGTAAACTCTCTTTTTTTATTTTCATATTTTAGCTTTCACTCTATATAACATTGGTAAACTTTCTTTCACACTTTCATATGTTAGGTTCCACTCTATATAACATTGGTAAACTCTCTTTTTTATTTTCATATTTTAGCTTCCACTCTATATAACATTGGCAAACTTTCTTTCACACTTTCATATGTTAGGTTCCACTCTATATAACATTGGTAAACTTTCTTTTCTTTCACACTTTCATATGTTAGGTTCTACTCTATATAACATTGGTAAACTCTCTTTTTTTATTTTCATATTTTAGCTTCCACTCTATATAACATTGGTAAACTTTCTTTCACACTTTCATATGTTAGGTTCCACTCTTTATAACATTGGTAAACTTTCTTTTACACTTTCATATGTTAGGTTCCACTCTATATAACATTGGTAAACTCTCTTTTTTTATTTTCATATTTTAGCTTCCACTCTATATAACATTGGTAAACTTTTTTTCCCACTTTCATGTTAGGTTCCACTCTATATAACATTAGTAAACTCTCTTTTTTTATTTTCATATTTTAGCTTCCACTCTATATAACATTGGTAAACTTTTTTGTCCCACTTTCATGTTAGGTTCCACTCTATATGACATTAGTAAACTCTCTTTCTCAGTAGCAATGTAATTTTTCTCACCAAATTTGTTTGAGAAGTCACACAAGTATTTGCTTTGATCTCAAAATAGCATTTTAACCACATCATAAAGGGTCTGCTAGCGTAGGTGATCATGTCTCTTCACAACTTTCGATCTCGACAGTTATTTATCATTTCTGTTGTTGACCTTCTGCCAAGCCATTCTCTTAAGCTGTGTGGTAATTTTTCTCTTTGCTTTCCTCTATCTCTTCGTCCCTCAATTTTCCCAGTTGTTACAATATATTCCAGTTGTTCTCTTCTCATTACATGGCCAAACAATGATGGTTTCTTCCTAATAATGGAAATTAGCTCTCTTTTTGCTTTGGCCTCTTTCATAACGTTTGCATTACTCTTCTTAGCTGTCCATGGTTTTCTCAACATTCTTCTGTAAAACCACATTTCTACAGACTCCAGTGTTTTGCTTGTTTGTTGTCCTATTGTCCATGATTCACATCCATATGCAATGATACAATGATTTTAGGTTGGACATTTTGCGGCATCTCTAGATGAGGAAGTCATGAGACTAAAACATTCTCTACATTCGTTCCCTTATGTGGATGGACGTTTCAGTTTGTGACATCACACACACATATTAACATATATTTGTAGCTTTAGCATATATTTCTCTATGAATAATATTTGAGTAGTTAATCCTCATGACAAAAAGATCAAGCGTATGGAAATCTTAGTGTTTGTGGTAACCACAAAAGTTTTACAAGTTTTGAGATCAAGCTCGTTTTAATCACTGTGAAAGTATAATAGATGAAGCATGTGTATTTTATCTTCATGGAAAGAAACAAATGAGCAAATAAACTAAATTATAAGTAAGAAACAACTGTACCGACAACTTATATGTTACTAGTATATTGGTAAGGGCATCAAGATTCATAGAAATGCGAAGCTGCTGCACCTATGTAAAGCTGTTACCAAACCACTTTTGTTTTGTTTATCAATTACATAAAGCTGTTACCATACCACTTTTGTTTTGTTTATCAATTACATAAAGCTGTTACCATACCACTTTTGTTTTGTTTATCAATTACATAAAGCTGTTACCATACCACTTTTGTTTTGTTTATCAATTACATAATGCTGTTACCATACCACTTTTGTTTTGTTTCTCACCTACGTAAAGCTGTTACCATACCACTTTTGTTTTGTTTATCAATTACATAAAGCTGTTACCATACCACTTTGTTTTGTTTATCAATTACATAAAGCTGTTACCATACCACTTTTGTTTTGTTTATCAATTACATAAAGCTGTTACCATACCACTTTTGTTTTGTTTCTCACCTACATAAAGCTGTTACCATACCACTTTTGTTTTGCTTCTCACCTATGTAAAGCTGTTACCATACCACTTTTGTTTTGTTTATCAATTACATAAAGCTGTTACCATACCACTTTTGTTTTTTTTATCAATTACATAAAGCTGTTACCATACCACTTTTGTTTTGCTTCTCACCTATGTAAAGCTGTTACCATACCACTTTTGTTTTGTTTATAAATTACATAAAGCTGTTGCCATATCACTTTTTCCTTTTTTTTAAAAAAAGCCCACCATTGCATGTTGCTAATTTAATCTTTGATTGACATTTGTACATCATAAACAAGTCTCATCAAAATTCACCTCTTTTCACTCTCAGAGGAATTTACAATACCTGACTTTTTAGTTAACATGAACATACATGAGACATGTTACTAGTCGTTTATATCGCTACCTTTATCAGTGTAACACTTCGCTGTCAATACCTGACATTTTAGTTAACATGAACATACATGAGACATGTTACTAATCGTTTATATCGCTACCTTTATTAGTGTAACACTTCTCTGTCAATAACAGAACGGCCATTGCTTGCCCCCTTTATCCGTATTTTTTTCGTGTACTTGTTAGCTGAGTGCGTTGTACAACATTTAGCACCTAGCGATCCTCTTCATGCTTCTTTGAAAGAAGATTCGAGCAGAATTTACTGCGTTAGACTCATACGTTAGGTCTGAAAGTGAATGTAAAGTAACAAAGTTAAGAACCCAGGCACGCCAAGTGCCGTATATGGTGTTAGTAACTATAATTTTTACAGACCTTCGGCACATTTATTTTTGGGGTAATGTGGTCGGTATTACGCCCGTGCCGCTTTATTTTCTCATTAAAAAAAATTCCGTTACCCATATACGGCAAGGTGAACCCGAACCCGTCGATCAGGATACAACCCAACCCCTCTTTTCCTTTGTAGTCCAGATTCCTAACTACTGAGCTATCGCGGCTCCCCTAACAGCTAATGTATTCACGTCAATTTTATTTTTGTGTGCGAGATATTATTTTGCACTAATCCACCAACGGCTTCAAGTCGATTTCCAGCCACAACTCGGTTAATCATTCCCAATAAACATGCTCTAGCATGCTGTTAACCTGCCAGTAGTATGAGTGTTCTGTGATGTTTCACCTCCGTAATGACAGCGATGGAATTACACATGATTGCCTGATTGTCACATTATTTGGTTATTGATGTTTCGACCCATTTTTACTTTGTCTTTGTTAACCTCTGGTATATTACGTTTAAGCTTATATTTACTCTTGTCGCTAACATCTCATTTGTCGTCTTGTCCTGGAGAAGTTAATGATTTGTCCATGTCGCAGTGACCTCATTTATATTTAACTTCGAAGATTTCTGATCACGTGACAGCTTCTTCTTTCCAAGCTGAAGATGCTAGAGGATGGGAAGGACCCACTTCTCCTTCAACCACTTTAGAACCTCTCCTTCAGAGCTCGATTTCTACAGTTAACCTCGCATTCTTTTCCACTCGGGAGTGGGTCGCCTTAAAGCAGTGGGTTTTACGGAAAGAGATAGTACTATCTCCTCAAGTATGATAGAAACAGATAGTACCGTCTGTCTCAAGTATGACAGAAACAGATAGTACCGCCTGTCTCAAGTATGACAGTAACAGATAGTACCGTCTGTCTCAAGTATGACAGAAACAGATAGTACCGTCTGTCTCAAGTATGACAGAAACAGATAGTACCGTCTGTCTCAAGTATGACAGTAACAGATAGTACCGTCTGTCTCAAATAAGACAGTAACAGATAGTACCGTCTGTCTCAAGTATGACAGTAACATATAGTACCGTCTGTCTCAAGAATGACAAACCAGATAATACTGTTTATAGAATAGTGACAGAAACATATATTGCTGTCTTCCCTAGTATAACAGTAACAGAGAGTACCGTTTGTCTCAAGTATGACAGAAACAGATAGTACCGTTTGTCTCAAGTATGACAGAAACAGATAGTACCGTTTGTCTCAAGTATGACAGAAACAGATAGTACCGTTTGTCTCAAGTATGACAAAAACAGATAGTACCGTTTGTCTCAAGTATGACAGAAACAGATAGTACCGTTTGTCTCAAGTATGACAGAAACAGAAAGTACCATATGTTTCAATTATGATAGAAAAAAGTTTGTACCGTCTTCCCCAAAAATGACGGACCCCGATGCTACCGTGTGTAATATTTGACACTATAAAATACACTTAGTGGGCACATTGAACTGAAAGACGTACATGACATAAATAACAAAAAAACCGAGAGGCTGTTAAAGACACTTGAATTTATACCTCGTTTGAAAAGTCAGACCAATGAGGAAGTTCTCAAAGAGGTCAACACAAAAAGGGAGCTCCTAAAAAAAACAGAAAGAAACAATGAACATTTTTCGGGCACATCATGAGAAGAGGAAAGTCGGAATACTTGGTTACAACTGGCAAATTAAGAGGGAAGACAGATCGCGGACGACAAAGAGAAAAAATACTGGATAGCTTGGTGTCATGGCATGGAAAACAGTCAACAACAGAACTGATACGATGCACTGTAGATAGAAGATTGTGGAGGGACATGATCCATTACGTCAACCGGTATGGCACATGATGGAAAGTCAGATGATCAGAAAAAGTCAGAGCTTGTAGAGCAAAGGCATTCTACTGCAAACATACTTTAGAAATATGAAGGCATAATTTAAGAATTGGAAATACATAGTCATCAAACGTAATCACTGATTAAACAGTATGAGGATTAGTTGTAAAGATCCCATAACACTCTGTCGCTAATTATTCTTGATATATCTTTAGTTTATCAAAGTTTCATGTAGTATTATCAGCTGGATCTTCTACTAAAGTAACGTACTATGAAATGGGAAGGAATGCACATAGTAAAATTTAAAAAAATAACACACGATTAGCTGTAAAGAAGCAAAACAAACAAATCCTCAAAAGTTTATAACATGTAAGCTTGAGACAAGACCATAAATGTTATTTATGGACCATGTTGTTATTTCTTTTCTTTTCTTTTTACGCACGCCGTATTTATATCTCTTGCCAAGTCCCGTGGGACTGAGATTTTGCGTGAATATAACATTTTGTTTTTATTTTCCACTCTGGCAGCTCAGGTGTCCCTCGTCATGCAGACAGACATTCTCCAACTTCTGAGGTATTCTCATTTTTGTTATCATCAAGAGTTGTGACGTTCTGGGTAGATTTTTTTTCCCTATCAATTTTGCGCCGACAATGGTCATTTCGCTTCCCCCCCCCCCAACCCCTTTTTACCCATTTCGACTACAGGTTGATAAGGGTTCTTTAACCTGTGCACAATTCCTAGGACTTCCTGTTTTTTTTCCCGTTATTCGTCGCGAGGGCTACACATCAAATCTCATTACCCATATTCGTCGCGAGGTCTACACATCGAATCTTATGACCCATATTCGTAGCAAGGGCTACACATCGAATCTCATTACCCATATTCGTCGCAAGGGCTACACATCGAATCTCATTACCCATATTCGTCGCAAGGGCTACACATCGAATTTCATGACCCTTATTCGTCGCGAGGTCTACACATCGAATCTTATGACCCATATTCGTCGCAAGGGCTACACATCGAATCTCATTACCCATATTCGTCGCAAGGGCTACACATCGAATTTCCTTACCCATATTCGTCGCGAGGTCTACACATCGAATCTCATTACCCATATTCGTCGCGAGGTCTACACATCGAATTTCATTACCCATATTCGTCGCGAGGGCTACACATCGAATTTCATTACCCATATTCGTCGCGAGGTCTACACATCGAATCTCATTACCCATATTCGTCGCGAGGGCTACACATCGAATCTCATTACCCATATTCGTCGCGAGGGCTACACATCGAATCTCATGACCCATACATACATTAGAGGAGAGTAAAGCCACAAAGAAATCACTGATTCGATTTTTATTAAATTTCACAAGCCAGTGGATGATATTCGAACGTGGCGCCATCTTGCCCAGGGGTTGACGTCTTACCTCGAAACCACTCAGCCCTTCTCTCTCCCCCCCCTCCCCTGAACAGACTATTGTCTGTTTCTATGATCACAGCTGAAAAGTGGAATAGGATCTTGGTCAGTTGTGGTACACTGACGCAAGTTGTCGCTAGCCGCTTACGACCTGGTACTAGCTAGCATTAATACCTCTATCCCAGCAGATACGACAGCAGAGAACATGACTTGTCTCTAGGCGTGAGGAGAAGAATGTGACCTTTAGCAACTATCCGCGGTGAGAGAATGTAAAGCTATCTTTTCTCTGGTCGGCTGGAGGTGGGGAGAGAGGGGCGTGGTTTGTAGGGACGGAGGAGATTACAAACTTCATGCCAAGTGCAGTAGCTTGACGGGTTCAAGGTCGAATTTGTTTTTTCATCATTTCGATATTTAAAAAAAAAAAGATTGCTATACACACTACGACTCGCTGGATCCTCGTGTATGATAAAATATTGCTAACATGGGCATAGCCCTCGGGGGGTATGGGACGCACATGATTCTCTACCACTTCTTTAATAGAAACGGTAGAGGAGCACACGGTTTCATCATCATCGGGTCTCATGTCCTTACCGGACGTAGCATTTATCACAGCCCATCTGAGAGAGACTCTAGCCAGACCTCTCACTTATTACGTTGTCATGTTCAACGTCTCTTTGATGTCTTGAAACCCCATTATCCCATAGATACAACACTACAGACAAAACTGTATGGGTCACTGCAAGAATTATAAAACAAATAGTAACATTTACACACGAAACGACATTGCAGATTCATACAATGTGTCAGGTGAACGAAAGATAGATAGATATTAACCATCTTCTTCTCACACAGTCGCATACATTTACCAAATCAGGAACACTTGTTTCTTGTGTACACTAAAGCAGTTCCATACTGAATCATGCAACCTTGTGTATGCCAGTTTATTTCTGTCCAGCTTACTATTTGCGTCTTGCTATAGTTTATTTGTAACGCCTCCAGTGCGACTACTCCACACGTTTGATTGTGACATTGACTGATACATTTCATTTGGCACGGATCCATAAAGTTTGAGACATCTACTGAGGTATCTTATTTTGAAGTTACCAAACACGTTTGTGACGTCAACTGAAAACATACAACTCGGAAGTTACCAAAAACTTTTGTGACACCGATTAAATTATACATCTCAGATGTTACTCAACAAGTTTGTAATACTGACTGAGAGCATGTAACCCGGAAGTTATTCAAGTTTATGATACCGACCGTGGTACCACACGCAGGCACTCCCCCGTCGGGTATTTGATAAACATTACAGAGCAATCTAACCGGCATCGACACTTGTACGACATTTATGTTTGCCCTACAGTAATTGTCTCTGATCGGAATATTGCTACAGGCCAGATTTTTTATTGTCACCGGACTCTTGAATATCTAAACCACTGCTGTGAGCTGATTACAAAAATATTGCTTATGGCAGTTGGGTTTTCTATTTGACATGGTAATCCTAGATCTAGTTTTGTTCTCTTAAGGTAGCATCATCCGTCACAACTGAGACCAAATGCTGGTATCATTCAACTATTCAATAGTCTTCTTCGTTGTACTTATTTATTTAGGAAACCTTTGGACTTCAAGTCAATATGGCGGATAGGCGACAGGAACCGTTGAGACTGTTTTAAAAGTGTTAACTGTTGCAGTTTCCTCATATTCCAAGTCCGGCTTGCTACCGGAGCTACTGAGTTTAGAGCTCTGTGCACACTGTGAGCTGTGTATTTCATTCGGATCGTGTTTCGGTATTCCGATTGATTACGATGAATGATGATATCGTATGACGAAGGACAGTTTGGCTGCATTCACTCTCGGTGCGGTTACGCGTTATGCCATTTGGCGTGTGCTGTAGCTTCTTTGATTGCAGCTGCCTTACTTTGTTTGGATCCTTCAGTGCGATGACATGTTAATTCGGATGATTCCACTGGCACGAGCGTTTGAGCAATTATGGAATTTAATTCGTTTGCAGTGATACCGGGGCCTTCGACTAACAACAACAACTACTACTTCTATGACATCAAGAAACAAGAGCCAATGATAAGTGTGACTAACCGATCATTGTTTTAACAAATATAATAGTGTCCTTGACCTTTGTGACCGCCTTTGGTTATCGTTTCGGTCTTTTATTGATAATGACTTGAGCCTCACACAATTTGATTGCACTGATTCGCTTTCAAATAGACCTCAAGTGATTTATTTTGCAAAGGTTTGGTCCATCATTGGAGATCTCAAGGCCGACACTATACCATCATCATCAGGTAATGTGACTTCTGGCGTAGGTGATCATGTCTCTCCACAACTTTCGATCCAGACATTTATTTATCATTTCTGTTGTTGACTTCTGCCAAGTCATTCTCGTAAGCTGTCAAGTATAATTTCTCTTTGCTTCCCTCTATCTCTTCCTCCCTCAATTTTTCTAGTTGTCATGATATACTCCAGCTGTTCCCTTCTCATTGCATGGCCAATGAATGATGATTGTTTCTTCCTAATATTTGAATTAGTACTCTTTTTTTGCATTAGCCTCTTTTAGAATGTTCTCATTACTCTTCTTAACTGTCCGTGGTATTTTCCATATTTCTCTGTAAAACTACACGGCATTAAATAACATTGATATAAAATGTATATAAGATAAGCTTAAGATAATACGTCTTTTTTATTTTTTTTTTTTTGTAACTGGACTGATCTCAGCCAAGGTATTTAAACTAATTAATTAATTGATGACCGAACTAGCTAAGTGAATAACTAACTAACTACTGACTAATTAACTAACTGACTAACTACCTGACTGACTAACTACTTAATTGACTAACTAACTAACTAACTGACTGACTAACTAACTGACTGACTAACTAACTGACTGACTGACTAATTAACTAACTGACTGACTGATTAACTAACTAACTAACTAAAATCTGGCTACCTAACTAACTTACTAACTGACTTACTAACTAACTAACTTACTAACTAACTAACTACTGACTAATTAACTGACTGACTAACTACCTGACTGACTAACTACTTAATTGACTGACTGACTAACTAACTAACTGAGTGACTAACTAACTAATTAACTGACTAACTAACTACCTGACTAACTAACTAACTGACTGACTAATTAACTAATTGACTGACTGATTAACTAACTAACTAACTAACTTACTAACTAATTAACTAACTGGCTAACTAAAATCTGACTACCTAACTAACTTATTAACTGACTAACTAACTAACTAACTAACTTACTAACTAATTAACTAACTAACTTAACTAATTTACTAACTAATTAACTAACTAACTAACTAACTTACTAACTAATTAACTAACTAACTAACTAATTAACTAACTAGCTAACTAACTAACTTACTAACTAACTAACTGATTGACTAACTAAAGAATACAAAATTACATTTGGATGTGGACTCGAATGTCTGATTCGATATATCAAACATGCCTTGCTATTATAACAATACAGCGGAATCAATCTTATCAGATTGACTATTACAAATTAAAACATTATCGGCCATTTTCGTTCGCCACAACCAATTTTGCGCAGCCATGTTAGATACAATTCTTTACAAATGTCAAGGCCTATCTGTCCCGCTTCAGGCTACTATCCTATCACATTTTTTTTTTACTTACACTCACTGTCATCTTGTTTTTGCTATGTGTACATGCCTTAATTAAAAGTCAGTATCTAGTGTTAAACATGTGGCGATCAATAAGTCGCTATCTCAGAACGAAGCTTATAATTTACAAGTCAAATGTACGATCCAGATACATATATGCAACAAAAACGTGGAGAATGAACAATAAGATACAAAGCCGGCTTCGAAGATACTAAACATCCGTTAAGATCAATACATTACGAACAAAGAAGTCGCCAGAAGATTAGGCATTAACAACATCAATCAAGAAGTGAAAAGAAGACACGGTATATGGCAGGGCCAAGTTCTACGAATGGAAGAAACCAGACAGCCGAACCTAACATGTGGACACCACCTGGTAAATGAAGAAGAGGCAGGTCATTGAGGACATGGCGATGACCCGTACATGATGAAATGACAAAGGCTGGCAAGTCCTGGCGAGAGATGATTAAGGAGAATTAATGTGAACTCAGTTAAAGTACAGGAAAGACACTCTAAGATTTTTTTTTCAAATTAAAAATGTGCACAAAAGAATTTCATTAAATTAACGACTGGTAGAGTTTATATTTCCCATGTGTTACTGGGGCCTCATTATGAGGGAGTAAAGAACAGTGACACTGTGACCTTCCAGTCATGTCGTAAGAGGCGACTAAGGAGGTTGATCGATGGCTTGACGAGCTGTCATTGTAAAAAGTATTGTTATGGAAACAGAGCCATAGATTTTGGAAGCAGTGATCTCTGCAATATGTGATATTTTGGCACGCAAGGTTTCTGTTTTTAAGATTGTGCTTCTGCCCTATGTGCCGTCTTCGGCTCGAAAGGACAATAGATAGATAGATAGATAGATAGATAGATAGATAGATAGATAGATAGATAGATAGATAGATAGATAGATAGATAGATAGATAGATAGATAGATAGATAGATAGATAGATAGATAGATAGATAGATAGATAGATAGATAGATAGATAGATAGATAGATAGATAGATAGATAGATAGATAGATAGATAGATAGATAGATAGATAGATAGATAGATAGATAGATAGATAGATAGATAGATAGATAGATAGATAGATAGATAGATAGATAGATAGATAGATAGATAGATAGATAGATAGATAGATAGATAGATAGATAGATAGATAGATAGATAGATAGATAGATAGATAGATAGATAGATAGATAGATAGATAGATAGATAGATAGATAGATAGATAGATAGATAGATAGATAGATAGATAGAGTTTATATAAAGCCACATCAACAAATTGAAACACTGACCAAAGTCGTATATCGGCCTCACTGAAGTCAATGGGTTTCAAGAACAGTAACTCTATGCAATAATTCATATGTTCTCCGCCTATATATTGTGGATCGGTTAGAAAATTATTTAGTTATCTTGTGACCTCTGAAAGTAAGAGTTGTCATTGTTTGGTTCATTTCGTCTAATTATATCCTAGCCGCCCTATTGCCTATTTATCTTTTAACCAGGCTGTACGAAAATCCTGCCCACAGTCTTTTCCCGCCATTCTTTCCGCTATTATTTTTAGTCGTATCGTGTTTTCTGTTTTGGATTTGTGTGTGTGATGTGTATAGTTTGTTTGCTAAACCCGAGGAAGGATTTTTCTGAAACGCTGTAGTTTGTCTTGGCTTTATGTTAGCCTAGCTGCTCAAAACCTTTGTATTTTTATTTTATATGAGTCATCGCTCCAAACTTCACAGAATGAACCATACACGGCTTACTCGACAGTCTCAGCGTCAACATATCAAATACGTTCCAGTAAGTCCAATAACAAATTGTCCATCGTTGAACATTAGCTACTTGTATTTTTCAAAATTGGGGAGCCGCGATAGCTCAGTGGTTAGTGAACTGGACTACCACGGACAAGGGGTAGGGTTCGATCCCAACCGACGGCTTCCGGGTTCACCCAGCCTTAAATGGGTACCGGATTTTTTTCTGGGAAAGTAAAGCAGCACGGGCGTAATACTGACCACATTACCCCAAAAATCGTGTGCTGAAGGTCTGTAAAATATAGGGTCACTAACACCATATTTCCCTATACGCCACTTGGCGTGATTGGGGTACTTTACTTTTACTATTTTTCAAAATTTACATTTTAAAAATTGAATTTGAAAATAATTTTACAAACAAGAGAACTACCAGTCAAAGAACAACATGACAAATTGCCAGATTGTCTGATTTGATGTGAATGGCCTGCATTTTTGGTACTTTCTGTCACAGCGCCTTGAACTCTGAGGTCCAGACACACTCCATCAATGTTCGCTCCTCGCCTTTTACAAACCACTGTCACAATATTTAAGTTGTAAATGTTATAATGATGCGCCTAAATTTCACCTTATAGCGACGGTAGTCTAAAGGAGCGCTAAAGTAGACAGCTGCATGAAACGCCTCCTTGTGATATCAGCTTTGATTGGCTAATCTCAAATGGAATATACGCCATATTGACACAAATTCTTGGAAAATGTACACTGTCGAGTTATGTTATCGCGCGTATCATTCGTTCATTTT
Organism: Megaustenia siamemsis; assembly: GCA_032433765.1. Taxonomy (NCBI): domain Eukaryota; kingdom Metazoa; phylum Mollusca; class Gastropoda; order Stylommatophora; family Ariophantidae; genus Megaustenia; species Megaustenia siamemsis. The sequence goes on along the minus strand of JAVIAB010000092.1, from coordinate 176,033,729 downwards.
TGGTGAAGTAAAGGAAGTTTTGTGTTGAGTTGCATGCATTCCAGGAGATGTTTCTGACACCGGTTATAACAGTTTGAGAGAAGGAGTTAATAGTTTGAGAGAATGGGGTTAGTAGTTTGAGAGAATGAGGTTAATAGTTTGAGAGAATGGGGTTAATAGTTTGAGAGAATTGGGTTAATAATTTGAGAGAATGGGGTTAATAGTTTGAGAGAATGGGGTCAATAGTTTGAGAGAATGGGGTTAATAGTTTGAGAGAATGGGGTTAGCAGTTTGAGAGAATGGGGTTAATAGTTTGAGAAATGAGGTTATTAGTTTGAGAGAATAGGGTTAATATTTTGAGAAAATGAGGTTAATAGTTTGAGAAAATGAGGTTAATAGTTTGAGAAAATGAGGTTAATAGTTTGAGAGAATAGGGTTAATAGTTTGAGAGAATAGGGTTAATAGTTTGAGAAAATGAGGTTAATAGTTTGAGAGAATAGGGTTAATAGTTTGAGAGAATGGGGTTAATAGTTTGAGAAATGAGGTTATTAGTTTGAGAGAATATGGTTAATATTTGAGAGAATGGGGTTAATTGTTTGAGAAAATGGGGTCAAGAGTTTGAGAGAATAGGGTTAATAGTTTGAGAGAATGGGGTTAATAGTTTGAGAGAATAAGGTTAATAGTTTGAGAAAATGAGGTTAACAGTTTGAGAGAATAGGGTTAATAGTTTGAGAGAATGGGGTTAATAGTTTGAGAAAATGGAGTCAATAGTTTGAGAGAATAGGGTTAATAGTTTGAGAGAATGGGGTTAATAGTTTGAGAGACTGAGGTTAATAGTTTGAGAGACTGAGGTTAATAGTTTGAGAGAATAGGGTTAATAGTTTGAGAGAAAGGGGTTAATTGTTTGAGTGAATGGGGTTAATAGTTTGAGAGACTGAGGTTAATATTTGAGAGAATGTGGTTAATAGTTTGAGAGAATGGGGTTAATCGTTTGAGCGAATGGGGTTGCTAGTTTGAGACACTGAGGTTAAAAGTTTGAGAAAATGGGGTTAATAGTTTGAAAGAATGGGGATAATAGTTTGAGAGAATGGGGTTAATCGTTTGAGAGAATGGGGTTAATAGTTTGAGAGAATGGGGTTAATAGTTGAGAGAATGTGGTTAATCGTTTTGAGAGAATAGGGTTAATAGTTTGAGAGAATGGGGTTAATAGTTTGAGAGAATGGGGTTAATAGTTTGAGAGAATGGGTTTAATCGTTTGAGAGAATAGGGTTAATAGTTTGAGAGAATGGGGTTAATAGTTTGAGAAAATGTGGTTAATAGTTTGAGAGAATGGGGTTAATCGTTTGAGAGAATAGGGTTAATAGTTTGAGAGAATAGGGTTAATAGTTTGAGAGAATAGGGTGAGTAGTTTAAGAGAATGGAGTTAATATTTTAAAGAAAGAAGTCAAGAAATGAACTGATAAACAACGACAGAAGTAGAAGGTTGTGGATGGACATGATCATCTACTCCAACACACTTGACACTCGATGATGAATCAAGGCAGAAAGCTCGCTACTGACCAGAAGAGTCAAGGGATCAATTCCCAGATTTTTGTATTTTTGTTCTGACAGACATGGCTTATTCGGGGTTCGCCCAAAGTCTGAAAATGAGTACCAGAGTTTGTTATGTCTTCTATCTCATCCTGAGAAAGTTAGTCAGGCGGAGGTAAAATCCTAATTTAAGCACATTTATTACTTCGGAATAGTAAAAACGTTCCATTGAGTATATGAGCATTAGATGATCCCTAATTATAGAGAGCACAGCAAGCAAAGCTCCTGGACCAGATAATATAGCTAAAGAAGAGATTGAAGCCATGGGTGATTTTGGAATAGGAATACTAACAAAAATATTGAATGATATCTACAACAGCGGATATATACCAGACGACATGTTCAACTCAATATTCATAGCCCTACCAAAGAAATCGGGTGCGATTGAATGATCATCGCACAATAAGCCTTATGAGTCATATGACTAAGATATTACTAAGAATCATCATGCGAAGAGAGCGAAACAAAATCAGTCCAGAAATTTGTAATGAACAGTGTGATTTTGTTAAAGATAAAGGAACAAGCAATGCCATTTATATCATAAGATCTTTAGTAGAAAGAGCCATAGAGGTGAAAACAAATCTATACCTATGTTTCATAGATTACACCAAGGCATTTGACAAAGTAAAGCACCAAGAAATAATTAAAATTTTAGAAAGCATAAACGTAGACAGCAAAGATCTAAGAATAATGAAGAACATGTACAGGCAACAAACAGCGGCCATAAGAACTGGAAAACAATTGGGAATGTTTCAACAAATAAAACAGGGTGTTAGACAAGGTTGTGTGCTGTCACCAGATTTGTTTAATATTTATAGTGAGATTATTTTAAGATCCATAAGGGGCAATCCTGGAATAACAATTGGAGGTCATAATATAAATAATCTAAGGTATACTGATGATACAGTCTTTATCGCTAAGAGTGAAAATGAGTTACAAGAAATGTTGGACATTATAGTGAAAGAAAACAAAAATAAAGGACTCAGCCTTAATAGCAAAAAGACAGAGGTAATGGTAACAACAAAGAAAAATACATCACCTCAGTGCAAAATAAAGACAAGTGGAACAATATTAAAACAGGTAAATTAATTTAAATATTTGGGAACTTTGTTAACCTCAGACGGAAGATGTACAAAAGAGGTGAGATGCAGAATGGCTCAAGGAAAAGCAGCTTCCAAAAAATGAGGAAGATACTATGCAATCCATTTTTGTCAATAGAAACAAGAAAAAGAGTTCTTAAATGTAGTATGACGTAGAGCCAGTCTTAACATATGGATGCGAATCATTGACAATAGGAAAACATACAAGAAAATCACTGCAGTCTGTAGAAATGTGGTTTTACAGAAGAATGTTGAGTGTACCATGGACAGCTAAGAAGAGTAATGAAGATGTTCTGAGAGAGTTCAAAGCAAAAAGAGAGCTAATTTTCAATATTAGGAAGAAACAATCATCATTTTGAGGCCATGTGATGAGAAGAGAACAACTGGAATATATTGTAACAACTGGAAAAATTGAGGGACGAAAAGATAGAGGGAAGCAAAGAGAAAAAATAACATACAGCTTAAGAGAATGGCTTGGCAGAAAGTCAACAACAGAAATGATAAATAGGAGCCGAGATCAAAAGTTGTGGAGAGACATGATCACCTGCGCCAGCAAGCCCGGTACTTGATGATGATGATGATGATGATGAATTTTAGAGAAAAGAGAAGCAGCTCCCCTGGCATGGGCGGTTGAGCAATTATTGATTTTAATACGTTTACAGTGATGCCGGGGCCAGTGACTAACTATAACTGTAACGCAGGGGCAGAGTCCCAACCCTAAACACTAAGATAGTTACTAGTGTTTGAGAACCACTGTAGATTTTTTTGTGACGCCAACTAAAGGGAGATCACTCCTTTCTCGAATATAATTTATGTGCTTAAACTGTAATGTTGCCAGGTCGATGTCGTGGTACCGACTACGTCAGCCATAAAATGTCCTGCTTGTTATTGAACAGTACAGACTCCTCTCCTTCTCTCTCACCATATTCCCAATAATCCTGAAGGCCTGGACGACTTTACTTGGACAGAGAGTCTCATTAATTGGTCAAACTTATTTGATGCTTTCAAAAAATGCCACCACCATGCAGGACATCTTAAAATGTAATCAGCTGACACAGTCCACAAACGTGACCCTCTGCACCCTCCAACTACGAACTACTGACAACGAGGTAGTTTCAAACTGGCATGAGAAAGGGCTAATGGTGTATTAGATAGTGAGCTACAGAGAAGTCTCGACTCTTAAACGAAACTAAAGCAGAACAGGTTGGAAGTAAAGTTACAAATAAACAACATGCAGGATCCCATACACCAGTTGCCTAGGCACGCCCAGATCATTTTTCGTCTCATGAACGGTCACTGTAAACTCGTGAGCCCCACTCCACCGCCCCTTGGATAAACCACACCGATTAGGGTTTCAAAGGGAGATAAGTCTAACACATTCTTTGGGAGTTATAACGCCCATACTGAACTTTGACGTCAGTGACAAGATAACACATATAACACAACTGCGGAGAACTGGGATAAACTGCAATCTTTGTCTCCACGAAAGTGGATAAATACATTTTTTAAAAAGTAGAACGTCACGCCAAGTGGCGAATATTAGTGACCATAATTTTTACAGACTTTCGGCACTTTATTTTTGGGGAAATATGGTCATTATTACGCCCGTGTCGCTTCACTTTCCCAGAAAAAAATCGGGTACCCATTTTAAGGCTTTGTGAACTCGAAAGCCGCCAATCAGGATCGAATCCGACCTCTTGTCCTTTGTAGTCCAGTTCACTAACCACTGAGCTGTCACGGCTCCTGACAGCGGATAAGAGAAAGCATAAATCTGAAGATTTTTCAATATAGATAAATAGATAGTGAGAGAGAGAAAAATGGGTACAATAATATGAGTAAAGGTATCAAGGTGCACCAAGATGCATGTAGATGAGAATTGCTGTAAAGCTGATAATAATAATAGCAATTTAAAAAGCAAACAAATATTTTTAGAGAATCCTTCATTTTTATTTCTCACCTGACTACCTGGTCAGTGAGATATATAGCTGGTCAGCCCGCCCACCTATTTAGTTCAGTCAGAGGCTGACCAAGCTCTGGATCGCAGGGAAGTGACCTTTTTTTTTATTTCCTTTCTTTAGTATCTAGCATATTATCGCCATGTAGTTAGATTGTTGTATATATCCTTATATATATTTTTGTGTTGTTGTTTGTTGTTCCATCTGAAGGCCTACTTGGCCGAAACGTCGTAAAGCTGTTACCATACCACTTTTTTCCCTCCTTTTAAAAAAAAATTGCGGCGGCAGTAATACTGATTTGTTTCTGTCTTGTTTTCTGATGTTGACATTTTAATTTTATTCACAAAGAAAATGAACGCACCCCATATATCACATCCATAAATGTAAACAATACAAACGTAATGTAGAATCCGCACAAACGCGACATTACTTTGTAGAAGACTTTCGCATAACAAGCCGTTCATTGCACTGGGTGGTGTATCCAACTATCTATCTATTGACCTTTCGAGCCGTAGCCGGCCCATAGGGCGTAGACCAAGATACACCTTCTCCTATCTGAATTTTTGTTCTAGCAGTTTTCTTGTAAAGATATTTGATCAAATCTCGCCATTTGTCTCTGTTCTGTGCAAGCAGCTCTATCTCATTGAGGGAGCCGAAACTTTCGTTTCCGGTTGTTTCCAAAATGGAGGAATTATTTTTCTCCGGCTTGGTATAGAACCGTTGATCAGAGGTTTAACAAGCCGCTATCGTAAAAACGAAGTTGTTAATGAAACGTATCCAATGCATCAATTTTGTATGTACAGTTGTTCTATATGTCACATTAGTTCGTGATCTTTCTGCAAAAAAAAAAAAAAAAAGCAAAAAAATTGTGTGGCCAGAGTTGTGCTCCCTGGGCACGTTCTCTCCCTTTTCATGAGATCAGCCTGGGCTAAATTCAATCCGCGTGGTTTTTTTTTTTTTTAATTCCCCCATATTATTTGATATTTTCAGCAGGCAAAAATTAGTAGAAATATGTTATTATTATTTCAGGAACACGTTAGCTGTTATTCAGGAACACTCATTCATGTATATAAATAGTTGAAAATATGCGTTTTTATATTTTTTCTTCGGAAAGTAAGCATTAAAGTCGAGAAATCGTGTAAAGCCGGAGACGTGTCAGCAGTTTTTAGCAATGACATGTTGAGAAACATAAGAAAAACAGTTCCGTTAATCTAGAAATACCTTCCTTTTATAATAGATAGAAGACAAGAACAGACTACAATAACAGTTGTATTAATCTAAAACATAGAAATACCATCTCTTTCGAATAGATAGAAGACAAAAACAGCGTACAATAACAGTCCTAGTAATCTTGGGCATAGAAATAACTTCCTTTTAGAATAGATGGTAGCAAGAACAGTCTACAATAATAGTCCATTAATCTAGGACATAGAAATACCTTCCTTTTAGAATATATAGAAGACAGGAATAGTCTACAATAATAGTCGCATTAATCCAGGACATAGAAATACCTTCCTTTTAGAATATATAGAAGACACGAATAGTCTACAATAATAGTCGCATTAATCTTGGACATAGAAATACCTTCCTTTTAGAATATATAGAAGACAATAATAGTCTACAATAATAGTCGCATTAATCTAGTACATAGAAATACCTTCCTTTTAGAATATATAGAAGACACGAATAGTCTACAATAATAGTCGCATTAATCTTGGGCATAGAAATACCTTCCTTTTAGAATATATAGAAGACAAGAATAATCTACAATAATAGTCGCATTAATCTTGGACATAGAAATACCTTCCTTTTAGAATTTATGGAAGACAAGAATAGTCTACAATAATAGTCGCATTAATCTGACATAGAAATACCTTCCTTTTAGAATATATAGAAGACAAGAATAGTCTACAATAATAGTAGCATTAATCTTGAACGTAGAAATACCTTCCTGTTAGAACAGAGAGACGACAAAAACAGTCTACAGACACGAAATCTGCCACTGACTAGCCTCTCACACTTCATTATATCACTTCAAATCTCATCCAACTTCTCGTCTAATCACGTGATTGATCCCCTCTCCCCTTCTTGTGTCTCATCCCATTTGACTCACAGCCATCTACTCGCTGGAAGCTTTTGAATCTTGCTTCAGATAAGTCTCGCTTTAATTTTATATATATTTTAGCTTACTAATTTTTACATATTATAAATTTGTATCCTCCGATATGTAGCACATCTCCCTTTCGTTTTATCATTTCAACTATTATCCCTCTTTTTATTTCTCGTTTATTTACTTCTTCCACTCATTCTAGATGTATAGTTTATCTTTATTTCGTTGTCCGTTTGTGGTGTTCTCGTGTTCTGAAGAAGGCTGAACCGTCAGTAATTTGTGTGTTTCTTTTTTGTAAAACTGTCACCATACCTTGTAAGAGTGCACGTTTCACACCACTACTTTCCCCTGCTCCCAGCTTTATCGCAGCACTGCAATCAATTATTGGCTTTTTCCTTACAGATAGGAGAAGAATGAGAGAGAGAGAAAGAGAGAGAGAGAGAGTGAAAGAATATAGTAAGATAGATTGATAAGTATAAGAAAAAATTAACTGCCTTTGATAATATTTCTTTAAAAGATAATTTACGTTTGTATATAAGTAAATCTAATTATGTAAATCTGTAAAGTAAATATATTTAGCTTGAACTCAATTAACAAGCACAAACAATAACTTCAGAAACCTTAAAATAAAAAGTAAATTTGGCTTTTCAAAATCATGAAAACAATTTATATTAAATTGAGAAAACTTGAAAAGTTGAAATTAAATATAATTATCTATAGCCAGCAAAGTAAAGTGAAAATAGTTGAAATTAACTTCATATTCCTAAAAATTGAAAAACTACTTGTCTTCAGGAAAATCAGGAATCAAGGGAAATAACTTGAGCAGCCCTATGGAGATGAACAAAGAATCGCAGATTCCTGAACCAACAATGGAATTGTTGCGATCTTCTTATTCTACTTCTTCTATCCTTCCTCCATTGCCGTTGGCGTCGAGGGGAGATACAATCTGCGATTCTTTGTTCTTCGTTGGCCTCTTCTGGTGTTATCACTCCTAGTGGCTCTAACATTCTCTTTCTCGGTCTTCCTCTTAATTAATGCAATTACAAATTAATGCGATAATATCTACATACAAACTATATACGGACATAATTTATCCATCTTTCCTCTTAATTAATGCAATTAAAAATTAATGCGATAATATCTGCATACCAACTATATACGGACATAATTTATCCATCTTTCCTCTTAATTAATGCAATTAAAAATTAATGCGATAATATCTGCATACCAACTATATACGGACATAATGCAAATCGAAAACCAGACAAAATTTCTCCCGTAAAATGCCATGCATTAAAAAAAAAAAAAGACGTAAGCAACGACCTTTTCGAATCAAGACAGCATAAAGAAATTGGAAAATACAAATGTCATTTTTTTAAATAAAAAATCTGATAAAACGTTGTTTTAAAAAAAATCAATTATTTGTTGCGTTTCAGTTGCCATGACTGACAATTTATATTTCGCTCTGTTGCTTTATCTGTAAAGAAAATACACTTCCGGAGTGTACATCCACTACACGTACAAGGGAAAATAACAATTCTGGTTGTTGGATAATCGTAGACTTGTCTATATGTGTCACCAATAAGTAATTCAATAATAGACTTGTCTATATGTGCTACCAATAAGCAATTCAATAATAGACATGTCTATATGTGCCACCAATAAGCAATTCAATAATAGACTTGTCTATATGTGCCACCAATAAGCAATTCAATAATAGACTTGTCTATATGTGCCGCCAATAAGCAATTCAATAATAGACTTGTCTATATGTGTTACCAATAAGCAATTAAATAATAGACTTGTCTATATGTGCCACCAATAAGCAATTCAATAATAGACTTGTCTATATGTGCCACCAATAAGCAATTCAATAATAGACTTGTCTATATGTGCCACAATAAGTAATTCAATAAGCAATCCATTCACACTTCACTTGTATACCATTTTTACCTGATTGTGCACACCTTGATGCTAAAATAACTCACGCTTTCCCTAATCCCATTGAGAATTCTTAAAAACGAAAAATTAATTTACCATCTTAAGCACAACGGAAAGCGAGCCAAAAGCCTCCTCCCTATCTGAGCTCTTATTCTCTTAAAGTAATAACTCCAGTTTGGCATTAGATGATGAAATCACTATCTCTTGAAAGCCTCGAGGTCGCAAATTGATTTTTATAAAACACAATTTTTTTTTCTTTTTACATATGATCTCTCATATAGTGGTTCCCAACATTGAGCGCTTAGAGATAAGCTTTTATCTGTGCCATTTTTTAGGGTTGTACCAGATACAATAGTCATCATCATCAGCACTTAGGGACGCCTCCGCATCGAATGTGGCTACCATAGAGCGCCATTCTGCTCTGTCTCTTGCTTTGATGGTGTATATTATCATAGGCTAACTTGTCCATCTTTTGATGTTACTCGTGTTTGTCATTTTCCTTGGGGTTCCAAAAAAGAGCCTGTTGTGTAATACTCTCAATTGGCTTCCGCAGTGATGTCCTGTCAAGTGCCATCGTCTTCGCTGTTTCTCTTTATCCACTGGTATTTGACTGGTACATTTCCATAATTCTATGTTAGTGCTTTTGTCCTCCAATTCTATCCTTTCATTCTGCGTAAGCATCCATTAATGAAGGGCTGTATCTTCATGATTGCCATTTTTGTTGATCTCAATGTTTCACAGCCATATAATAATACGGACTTAACATTTGAGTTGAAAATTTGTATTTTTGTATTTAACATAATTTCTTTGGACTTCCATACTTTCCAAGTGCATCGAATGCTCCTCTGGCTTTTGATATTCTTATTTTGGTATCATTTTATGTCCCTCCTTCTTTGTCTATATTACTAGTAGTAAGGAATTCCTGTATACGTGCACCAAAAGTTCGGCCACATTTTATATATGGCCTATATAACAAGTGTCTGAACATTTTATAATGTGGCCGCACATTTTTTTGTTCGGTGTTCGGCTGGAATGGTGCTTTTTTTTGTTTGGCTGTTCCGGCCGTGACCTGGTGTTCTGCGCTGGCTCGGCTGTGGACAGTATCAGCGACCCGTGACGTCTCGTGATCGGTCAGCTTCTCGTGATGTAAACACTCGTGATTATCCTATTGTTCTGGATTTTAATGCTGTAGCGGTGAGCTTGTTAGGGGGGAACTAGGAAAAATTAAAACGCGTGTTCAAAAAAATGGAAACATGCTGACGCGTGACATCTCTCCTCAATTTATTCTTTTAGGTTTTAGTGTTAGTCCATAGCTTCACTGTAAGACGTGTTTGAATAAATAATTATATAAAATATCCCCTTTAACCTGTATAACAGAGACATTATACCCCAGCATACCCTCATCAGCATCATCAAGTACCGGTGGTGTAGAGTGATCATTCCACAACTTTCGATCTCTAACGAAATAATAAAAGTGAGAATTTTAATGTGTTTACTCTTAAATAAAACACGCAACCCGCCCGTATAAGACTGAGTTATGAACTGGCAGGAATTTACATCGCAGGCCTTTATCAGCTGAAAACATGACAAGTAACGTGTATATTATTGGGTTCGCTGATCACCGGGATGATGGCGACGTGCTGTAAGGCGAATGTTTAATTTTTTACAATCTATTAGCGGGACGCAGTTCTAAAACTTGGGAAAGCGGTATTGCAGAGGTGGATATGTTGTGTGTCATGTGTTTATATTTTGAGGAAAGGAGTACCTGATTCAGTGGTTATCTCGGATGTAAGTGTGGTTGAGTATTATCCCTTAAAGTATATGTGTGCTGATGTCGGGTGATCATAAACCAGGTGTGGAAATTTAAATAACGTGTTGGTTGTGATGATTCTAAAAATGGAGAAAAGGGATGTTTTCCCTTTTGATTGTTCGTCTGATCATCATCACCATGATCACCCAGGTATTTTAAACGCTGACGGTTGACCTTGTTAGGGGGAACACGTGTTCTCTCTCTCTCTCACACATGTGCCACCATACCCTCATCAGCATCATCAAGTACCTGTTGGTGTAGAGTGATCATTCCACAATTTTCGATCTCTAACGAAATAATAAAAGTGAGAGTTTTAAAGTGTTACTCTTAAATAAAACACGCAACCCGCCCGTATGTGAGTGGGGCTATGAACTGGCCGGAACTTACATCGCTGGCCTCTATCAGCTGAACACGTGACAAGTAAGGCCTATATGATTTGGTTCACTGACCATCGGGTGACGGCGAATGTTTACTTTTCAAAACTATCAAGGTATCTGTGTGCTGATATCCATAAGGCCAGGTGCCCAAATCTAAATAACGTATTGGTTGTGATGATTCTAAAAATGGAGAAAAGGGGTGTTTTCCCTTTTGATTGTTCGTCACGGGGTGTAAATATGTTGTCGGTGTTATTAGTATCGACGTTTTTAGTATCGCTGACATGGTAACTTGACATCATCATCAGCATCATCATCATGTGTCATGACGATTGGCGTGTTTTGTAGTAAGGTGGTAATGTGATCGGTTTGTAAATCAGCTAACTTGGTAAATCTAACAGTAACTTTAAATAGTGACGGTCCCTCTCTCTCTCTCTCTCTCTCTCTCTCTCTCTTCTCTCTCTCTCTCTCTCTCTCTGACAAGTGAATTAACCAAGTCAAATAAACAAGATACAGCGTTTCCCCCATTGTCATCAAACGCATTAAAACAACTAACGAGTAGGTACTCTACAACCTGCTGGGATTAACTTTCCTCCTTCCTTCCTTCCTTCCGGAATATTCTCCATCAACCTTTCCCTCCATCTTATCCTATCACTGTTGGAATCGGTCGATTTTTTTTAGTGCGATTGAATGATGGAAGGTCAACCAGAATTGGCTACTCGAACAGGGGAGTCTGACAGTATATCATAGACCTGATGTCGCCTGCGGTTTGTAAGTGGAGTTTAGTAGGATTCAACGGGAGTGATCACTAGCCATGTATCCTCGTAATTGAGAAAGGTAGAAACCATAAAACCAACTTCAACACATTCCAGTATGAGAACAGGACATCACTAGCAAAAATCAGATAGGAACCAGGGCCCACCTCTCACGGAACAAGAGACAAAAGGCCAAAACATGCACACATCATTGTACATTCCATCAAGACCTGACTGGTCCCATCGATGACCCGACAGATCCCCACCACCACCAAGGACACATAAGTTTCGAAGGGAAGCAACTCCTAATTTTATTCCCAGAAGCCGTCTTTCTATTTGCAGAAACCGGATTCAAAAATTGTTAGAAAACGTGGCAGAGGCCTTCTAAGCTATCCCCCGCTTACAGCTTGTCTTTATTTGTCAAATGGTAGTTATATATGCCGTTGTTGCGGTCTCGCTGTTCAATCTGACCACCGAAAAGCCAGACACAAAGGACTGAAAACTGTGGATAGCCCTACTGAGTAGCTGTTTGGGTTACATGCTACCGAATCCAAAGTTGGAGAGGAGACGGTGAAATAAGTAAAATGAGTTTTTATGTCACCATACCCAGCAATGCATCTATGGAGATTTTTAAGGATAATAACCCCGACCACTTTTTCGTTAAACTCCCTCAGACCACTGACATTTCGACGCAGTATGAGATCGCGCTAGTGAAGATACAGTTTCCGTTATTTTTTTCAATGTAGTAGAGGCTGATGTCTGGATTCGTTACGAACATCTCGACTTTTTACATAGGGGGTGTACTTCTCTTCAGAAATATTACAGTTTTTAAGTTCTCTCTCCCCACTCCCGAGTTTACGGCTCGCGAAAGAGGCTCTCCAAAAGTTTCCCACTACTTTTATCAACACTTCCACTCAACCCGACGATCCGACAAAATATATAATTAACATGGTATGTATTTGTTCGCTGCTCATTTCTTTGATTAATTTAGTGCTAAGTGTGTTTTATAGCCCGATATAACAACAGCAAACCCACAAGGGTCGGTCGTTAATTTCGTGACATAACAGAGATTTCTATAATTCCAATATTTCTAAACACAGACATTCAGGCTACTTATAGATATATATACCTATTAATATGTAAAACAGGTTTAATACAAACATAGAACAGGAACAAACATATAATCCTATTGTAATGGTTCATCGTATATCCCTAGACCGGCCGTACGTTAATCTTACGGTCTGTTTAATGTGGGATGGGGATAATCTGACGACTAACTGTGTGTCTATATGCTCGGAATTGGAGTCAACAACAATGGCCTAAGATCATCAAGCGCTATACATTTAAAAAAAAAATATGCCGATCATTATTTTCAAGAGGACGTGAACTTCTGGTATATCGTGGATAGGTGGAGGGAACAATTGAAGGCTATGCATGAAAAGTGTTCCTTGTTGCAGTTTCCCCATATTCCATGTCCGGCCTGTTGCAGGAGCTACTGAGTTAAGTGCTCTGTGCACACCGTGAGCTGTGTGTCTCATCCGTTTTGATCATGTTTCGATATTCAAATTGTTTACGATGAATGATGATATCGTATGACAGGGAACAGTTGGCTGTGTTCACTTTCTGCGCGGTTTTGCCTCAAGTCTTTTGGCGTGTCCTGAGACTGCTACGATGGGGACTACAGTTACCTTTCTTTGTTTGGGAGATGATATATTAATTCGGATGATTACGCTGGCACGGGCGGTTGGGCAATTATGGATTTTAATTCGTTTGCAGTGATACCGGGGCCTTCCATAACCAAATAACATATACCAACAAAACATGTTCTAACGGTAATATAGATTTTGTATTCTTAAAATTAAGTACCAATAATGTACAGAGATTAACTATGTTAATTATATTTTCATTAAACCTTATACGATGTTTTCCCACTTTATTCAATAAGGTTATTTCTTTTACAGTGTATTTTCATTTCGAATGATCTGATTCCTTAGCGAATGCGTGTATTTCTTCTTCTTCTTGTCCTTTGGTTCGTTTTGCCGCGGCGCCTGTTATTATTTCATTTGTTGATCCGGAAGACGGGGACCTCGGATCTCCTTGGCATCAATTTGGAATAGATCGTGAACGATTTGAAAGACATGTACTAGAATGTGGCAAAATCATCTCTCCTGTTCTGGAGTCTGGTCTCAGAGCTAGTAATTTAGCCACTAGACTGAATCCGTGATAACGTACTGGTACCCCTTATTTCCGTCCCTCTCACAGCGACAAGCTTACATGCCTCAACACGCCTGATAACGTATTGCGTTAGTTACTATACATACACATGGTCCGAGACCTTTAAGCCGTCATTGCACATTTATAACTGTGAGAAATAAAAATTATAAAGTAAGCAACCTATTTGTTTGTTTTATTTGACTTGGATTACTTATTTTTACTCTACTACATGCTGTTCTCCTATGAATTATACTCTTTTTATTGACAAATTTTTGGAAAGCCTCTTTTATGATCAACGCATTCAACACACCGATGAAAGCATCGGATAGCTTGTATAACCCCGGTGCCAGGGTCACGGTGAAGTGAGATCTAACGTCGCAAATTTCATTGTTAGCGAGAGGTTCGTAACGAATCCAGACATCACCCTCTATTACATTGAAAAAATTAACAGGAAACTGTATCTCCACCAGCGCGATCTCATACTGCGTCGAAATGTAAAAAAAGTAAAGTACCCCCCCCCCCCCCCCCGTCACGCCAAGTGGCGTATAGGGAAATATGGTGTTAGTGACCCTATATTTTACAGACCTTCAGCACATGATTTTTTGGGGTAATGTGGTCGGTATTACGCCCGTGCTGCTTTACTTTCCCAGAAAAAATCCGGTACCCATTTAAGGCTGGGTGAACCTGGAGCCGTCGGTTGGGATCGAACCCTACCCCTTGTCCGTAGTAGTCCAGTTCACTAACCACTGAGCTATCGCGGCTCCCACTAATTTTTAGGGAATTAGTAAAACCCAGGTGTCCTCGCCAGGGAACGAACCCCGGCTGTTGCCGTGGTAAGCCAACCGCCTATCGATTGCGCTAACCGGACACCCGCGTCGAAATGTGGCCGGGGTTATTTAACGAAAAAGTGGCCGGGGTTATTATCCTTAAAAATCTCCATAGATGCATTGCTGGGTAGGGTGACATAAAAACTCATCTTGCTTGTTTCACCCTCTCCTCTCCATATACAAAATGTAGTCGAACTTTTGTCGCACGTATACAGGAATTCCTTACTACTATTACTGCCCAGATATATGTAAGATTTCAGGTCTAGCAGAGGTAATTCTCCTCTTATAATTTGGTTATTGCCAACTGCATTAATTCTAATAATTTTGGTCTTATCTCTATTTATTTTCAGTCCCAGCTGTTGTGATCTCTCATCAAATATGCTCATTTTATCGTGCATCTGTTAATGGTTGTTTGATAGAAGGGATATGTGAGCAAGGTCTAAATCATTAAGTTGCTTTGTCAGTGACCACTGGATTCTATTTCTAAATTTTCTGAGTTATTTTCATAATCCAATCTATGGCCAGTAGAAAGAGAAATGGAGATAGAAGGCATCCCTCCCTTACTCCTGTTTTTATTTCAAATGTTTCTGTAAGCTGTCCTTCGTGCATAACACTACATTTCATTCCTTCTTACATTGTTCTTATTAATTTAATAAACTTTATGGTGATTCCGTAATGACTCAAAACTTCCAAAGCATTCCTCTGTCTAAGCTATCAAATGCTTTTCATAATCAATGATTGGCGGTTATTCATTGAGTGACAACACGCAGTTTGGAAATCATTGATGGGGAACATTTAACACATTTGTAACATGAACTATCCAAATTGGCAGTAGTCTAATACGGCTATGACATCAACGGAGTTATCCAAACTGCCAGTAGTTTAATACGGCTATGACATCAACGGAGTTATCCAAACTGCCAGTAGTTTAATACGGCTATGACATCAACGGAGTTATCCAAACTGCCAGTAGTTTAATACGGCTATGACATCAACGGAGTTATCCAAACTGCCAGTAGTTTAATACGGCTATGACATCAACGGAGTTATCCAAACTGCCAGTAGTTTAATACGGCTATGACATCAACGGAGTTATCCAAACTATCAGTAGTTTAATACGGCTATGACATCAACGGAGTTATCCAAACTATCAGTAGTTTAATACGGCTATGACATCAACGGAGTTATCCAAACTGTCAGTAGTTTAATACGGCTATGACATCAACGGAGTTATCCAAACTGTCAGTAGTTTAATACGGCTATGACATCAAAGGAGTTATCCAAACTGCCAGTAGTTTAATACGGCTATGACATCAACGGAGTTATCCAAACTGTCAGTAGTTTAATGCGGCTATGACATCAACGGAGTTATCCAAACTGCCAGTAGTTTAATACGGCTATGACATCAACGGAGTTATCCAAACTGCCAGTAGTTTAATACGGCTATGACATCAACGGAGTTATCCAAACTGTCAGTAGTTTAATACGGCTATGACATCAACGGAGTTATCCAAACTGCCAGTAGTTTAATACGGCTATGACATCAACGGAGTTATCCAAACTGCCAGTAGTTTAATACGGCTATGACATCAACGGAGTTATCCAAACTGTCAATAGTTTAATACGGCTATGACATCAACGGAGTTATCCAAACTGCCAGTAGTTTAATACGGCTATGACATCAACGGAGTTATCCAAACTGCCAGTAGTTTAATACGGCTATGACATCAACGGAGTTATCCAAACTGGCAATTACCCAATACGTCTTTGACATCAATCGATCCAAACTGGCAGTTACTCAATACATCTTTGATATCAACTGATCTAACCTGGCATTTACTCGATTTCTTTATGACATTAGCCAAGCGGTGCAAACTTGAAGGCACTAACAGTATGTTCCCTAGACGCCACATGCTTGGCTAGGTTCCTAATGCGTTGTGTGCTATATGACTACATACATGATATAACATATAGACATTATTCTGAACAATTAACTACTAATTAGCTAATGTTTGTGGGGTAGGGGTTGTGAATACAAGAAACCCCTGTCACTCAAGTGAAAATTTAACGATTATTTTAATGCATCTCGTTTGAGCGTACTCGACATTAATAAGTCGTATTTTAAAAATACTTAAGTTTCGCGTTAAAAGCCCAAAGATTTGAAATGCAAAACTGGCAGTTTTGTCTTATTCACACTTGTGTCCGTTCAGTACAGCCTATATGACAAAGCAAACCGTTGCACTATTTTCTATGCGCATGAAGCGATTTGGAATTTACAATGAGGCCTGGGTTTGTCCAGCACTCGAACGAGCAATCCAAGCGATCTGCGTCCAGGCGTAGTTATGAAAGCACATTCGCTGAAGCACTCTCACAAAAGCACACACATTGTGCAAGCACTCATGCACTTCAAACATTGTTGTATGAGGATCACCTGTATTTCAAACCCTCGCTGATGAGCTTATACATGGCATCTTACTCGCGCACACGAGTAGGCAACATAATCAGCAACGGTCAATAAAGTAAAAACGGAACCATTTAGACTGGCGCATCCTGAAATTGGATCGATGAAACTAAAAACTAGTCTTCCGACAACGTTGCTATAGCAACGTCTCCATAAGATTGCAAATTAATATAACTTTCAACTGAAAACTACACCTGTATCTTTTGAAGTGCAGGTGAGCTACACAGAAAACTACTGTCTTTAGCTTATGATGTCGCTTGTTTGGGTGGATCGATGTGACTTTGAACTATGATGCTCACCTTATTATCTAAAGGACTTGGTTCATATCTTAAGTTGAGGAGATTTTATTCCAGCAACTTCTAATTTAATAGTATATGAAATCGAGTGTATATTCGACTCCGTTCTATTTTTTTAGATCGATCTGGCTTTCAACTTTGGTACTCACTCTATGATCTAAAGTACTTGATTCAAATCTTAAGTTGTGAAGATTTTATTCCAGTAATCGACATTTTAAGAGTATGTAAGATCGAATGCCTATTCCTATCTGAAACTGACAAGAAAGCACGTGTCCAGTATGGTATACACAAGAACAGGTTACAGTTGAAAGTATAAAGGGATCTTGTTATTGAGTTATTTGCGGGTCATCATCATTGCACTCCGAACATGTCCATAGGTGCTCAGATCCCCTCCTCAGCAAGCAAGTCCTGCAGTGTCCAGCGACTGACAACTCCAGTTCTGTGTTGGTTGATTAGTCTTATTACACGGCCACTAAGTTTCTCATTTCTGGCTGTGCCCATCTTAACTCCCATTTCCATCATCCGAAGAAGTGACGTAGATCTGTGTTTGTCGAAGTCATGAGCTCTTCCCACATCTCGGAGGGCATTGATGACGTCCGCGCGATCCATTGGTTGCCCGTCTTCAACGACAGCGCAGCTAGCCAACCTGTCCGCCCTTTCATTTCCCCGTACTCCCGCATGTCCAGGGACATAGACAAAAGTGACCTTACGTATTTTGGATTTCTGCAACGACTCTACCCATTGCATACGTACAGAGCCCGCCTCCACATTTTTTATCATGCTCATCGAATCACTCAGTATTCATGCGTGGGTGTAGTCTTGTGACTCTAACCATTTGAATGCCTTTGTCACTGCCATCACCTCCATTGCCATGCTACTCGTGGTCATGACGTATGCACCACTGTCTTACTTGATTATTCTGCCTGCCGAGTGTGCTGTAAATGCCCATGCACTTATTTGGTGTCGTCTTACAGATCCGTCTGTATAGATGACTGCATCTTTCTCATCGGTGTTATCGAAGATGAGACCGTTGACCTTAGCATTAACCACGACCGGGTTCTCTTCCCTACTTTTCCTTCGAGTGTGACAATACACGAGAAAGTCCCCTTGAATTACGTCGACACTGGTATCCACTCCTCACCAACGCTGATATTGGTAAGCCCATAGACCTGTTTTATGACATCTTCTGCTCGGCCCACCCATGATTTGCCTCTTTTTAGCCTGGCACCTTTCCCTGTGTTGAGCACGTGGTGCAATGGGTGCTCTTTATCTGTACTAATCTTCAGGTATGCTCGTGCTCTCCAGATCTTGATTCTGTCATCCATGGTTGGAAAGTCAAGAAGATACCTCATTGTTACACAGGGAGTGTCCTTTGTACATACCAAGATAATGCGCTTGGCTTCATTTTGTATTTTCTCCAGCCTATCAATTTGAGTCGTACTGACAGTAAGAATTTCCAGGACATATTCGATTGGTGCGAGGACTAATCCCTGGAACAAAAGAGTAAGTAACCTCTACTCGATGTTGGCAGCTGCCATGAACTTCAAGGCGGCTAATCCTTTGCGGGATATTTTTATCACATGGTCGACGTGGTCCCGAAAACACAGGCTGCGATCAAACTTAACTCCGAGGTATGTCATCAACTTGTCCCTGGTCACCTCATCAGCTCCCATTCGTACTACCGGTGTGGTCGTATTAACGATATGATTGTTAAGGGAGAACCAAGAAACTGATTCTTTATTAGGATTAACCAAGGCACCTGAAACCCACACCAGGAAGAAATGCGATCGAGTTCAAGAGGGATCTTGTTATGGTTATGGTTAGTTGAAGGACCCAGCATCACTGCAAACGAATTAAAATCCATAATTGCTCAACCGCCCGTGCCAGTGGAATCATCCGAATCAAAACTCATCTCATTGAAGGATTCAAACAAAGAATCGGCAGCTGCAGTCCCCATAATAGCAGCCACAGCACACGACATACGGCGTGCCCGCACCGAAAGTGAAGGGATTTTGTATCGTTTAAAAGCGAACTGGCACAGCTAGTCACTGTCCGCTGTTGAACACTTTGAGAAGTTCATTGGGGAACTTATGGGTGTGTCGAGAGTGCATTCTTGATGATATTAACATAAAACAACAAAGTTTGCTTGGTTCATCTCCAGAACCATATTCATTGTGTTGTTCATATCCAGATCATCTTCATTGTGTTGTTCATATCCAGAACCATCTTCATTGTGTTGTTCATATCCAGACCATCTTTATTGTGTTGTTCATATCCAGATCATCTTCATTGTGTTGTTCATATTCAGATCATCTTCATTGTGTTGTTCATCTCCAGAACCATTTTCATTGTGTTGTTCATATCCAGACCATCTTCATTGTGTTGTTCATATCCAGATCATCTTCATTGTGTTGTTCATATTCAGATCATCTTCATTGTGTTGTTCATTTCCAGAATCATCTTCATTGTGTTGTTCATATCCAGACATCTTCATTGTGTTGTTCATATCCAGACCATCTTTATTGTGTTGTTCATATCCAGATCATCTTCATTGTGTTGTTCATATTCAGATCATCTTCATTGTGTTGTTCATCTCCAGAACCATATTCATTGTGTTGTTCATATCCAGACCATCTTCATTGTGTTGTTCATATCCAGATCATCTTCATTGTGTTGTTCATATTCAGATCATCTTCATTGTGTTGTTCATATCCAGAACCATCTTCATTGTGTTGTTCATATCCAGACCATCTTTATTGTGTTGTTCATATCCAGATCATCTTCATTGTGTTGTTCATATTCAGATCATCTTCATTGTGTTGTTCATCTCCAGAACCATCTTCATTGTGTTGTTCATATCCAGACCATCTTCATTGTGTTGTTCATATCCAGATCATCTTCATTGTGTTGTTCATATTCAGATCATCTTCATTGTGTTGTTCATTTCCAGAATCATCTTCATTGTGTTGTTCATATCCAGACATCTTCATTGTGTTGTTCATATCCAGACCATCTTTATTGTGTTGTTCATATCCAGATCATCTTCATTGTGTTGTTCATATTCAGATCATCTTCATTGTGTTGTTCATCTCCAGAACCATATTCATTGTGTTGTTCATATCCAGACCATCTTCATTGTGTTGTTCATATCCAGATCATCTTCATTGTGTTGTTCATATTCAGATCATCTTCATTGTGTTGTTCATCTCCAGAACCATATTCATTGTGTTGTTCATATCCAGATCATCTTCATTGTGTTGTTCATATCCAGAACCATCTTCATTGTGTTGTTCATATCCAGACCATCTTTATTGTGTTGTTCATATCCAGATCATCTTCATTGTGTTGTTCATATTCAGATCATCTTCATTGTGTTGTTCATCTCCAGAACCATCTTCATTGTGTTGTTCATATCCAGACCATCATCATTGTGTTGTTCATATCCAGATCATCTTCATTGTGTTGTTCATATTCAGATCATCTTCATTGTGTTGTTCATTTCCAGAATCATCTTCATTGTGTTGTTCATATTCAGACCATCTTCATTGTGTTGTTCATATCCAGAACCATCTTCATTGTGTTGTTCATATCCAGAACCATCTTCACTGTGTTGTTCATATTTAGACCATCTTCATTGTGTTGTTCATATCTAGACCATCTTCATTGTGTTGTTCATATCTAGACCATCTTCATTGTGTTGTTCATATCCAGAACCATCTTCATTGTGTTGTTCATATCCAGATCATCTTCATTGTGTTGTTCATATCCAGAACCATCTTCATTGTGTTGTTCATATCCAGAACCATCTTCATTGTGTTGTTCATATCCAGAGTCATCTTCATTGTACAGAAGACAAATCCAGGAGTGCTCAGATTCCTTTTTAATCTATCCCTCAGAGTTGCAGCTGACGACGGCCAATTTCCGCTAGTACATTAGCTTTGATTAGTTTCTTGCTCAGCCCTCTGGTCTGGAATTCTGATTTTCTTTTCTTTCATTCTGTTTAATATGGCAGGTCCACAATCATGAAGCATTCACTCTTTCAGCCTCTCTGGGGGAATTTAGAACATTTAAACTGGTCCCGTAGTAAAGTAAAGAGCTCTGTCACACCAAGTCGGTGTATAGAAAATACGGTTTTAGTAGCGATCATTTTTATAGACCTTCGGAACGTGATTTTTTGGGGTAATGTGGTCGGTTTTACCCAGAAAAAAATACGGCACCCATTTAAGGCTGGGTGAACCTGGAAGCCGTCGATCAGGATCGAACTCAACCTCTTGTGCTTTGCAGTGCAGTTCACTAGTCACTGAGCTATCGCGGCTCCCAAACCTGTTCCATGCTTGTCCATAATTCGCAAGAACTGTACAGACGAGTCTATTCATTGTCAGCTTTAGGTAAATAATTTAACAACTTTAAAATACCGACCGTCTCTTAAATGTAAACTAATGTGAACACCTAGAATTAATTTAGGAATCATTGCCGGTGTTGCGAATCGCATGCCCTATGCTGACATCTTTATATCATCATCATGAAGTACCGGGCCTGCTGGCGTAGGTGATCATGTCTCTCCACAACTTCCGATCTTGGCAGTTATTTATCATTTCTGTTGTTGACCTTCTGCCAAGCGATTCTCTTAAGCTGTCTGGTATTTTCTCTTTGCTGCCCTCCATCTCTTCGTCCCTCAATTTTTCCAGTTGTTACAATATATTCATTGTGATTTATATGATCACAAAAAATACGGGAGTCTTACTCAGCATTACGATAGTGAAACTATAGTTCTAAATACAAAGAATACATTTTGTTTACTGCTATATGGAAATTAATTTGTTTATAATATAGACATTTCCTCATTTTATTTTGGAAAACGCTATTATTCTTTCGTTAGTAGAACTTATGCCACCCTAGTAAAGACTATTCGAACAGAAGTGTTGCGTAGAGTAAGTGTAGTTATTTTGTGCCGCATATATTGTAAGAGTCAATTATGTTAGAGCGCAGCAGAGCGTCAACGCCTGGGAGTCACGACCCAGGCGGACTCATCTCCCTTAGAGCGTCAAGAAGCTAAAGGACCAAAATACTTGCCTGCGGGTGCCTGCTTCTGATGATCAGATTGCCTCCTGTTCGAAGCTCTGTAAAAAGAGTTTCCTATATTTTTTTTTTTATAAACCAACAGTTTAATAATGAAATAAATTGTCTGTGTACTATGGCAATCCACAGGCACTACCATAACGTTTTTTATAACGAAATAGAGATGGCATTATTAGTTGCTCTAGTTCAAGAGACATGGACAAGAGACTGAAACGATAAAAGGAAAAGCTAGAACCGCACACAGGGTGTCTATCCATGGTAGCTCTCAGTTCACTTGTCATTTATGACCACTTCAACAAGAAACCTCAACTTCTGTAGGAGTCTCAATTAAAACATTGCCACCTCTAGTTTCACCTGTTTCGATCTAACTCTATCATTATTTCTGATTACATAGCTTCGTGGCGACTGCACTGGACAAGCGATCTTGATTGTTCGGCTTTATAAGTCTCCTCCAGCAGACCCCAGAAATGGGATAGTGCTGTAAAGAGAGCCTCCGACTCATCATTTTAAAGTCCTTATTCCAGCTCATTACTTCTTTCTTTCTTTCTTTCTCTCTTCGCATCCTCTTGTACCAGTTCGGGTGTCAAGAATGATATCAAGTTCTGGTTCTCGTCCTTTTGGCGGCTTCACTCATTGTCAGTTGACGTTGTTGTAGCGCTTCTTTGATGTTGTCTGTCCATCTTTCTCAGGGTCTGCCTCTTACTCGTCTCCCTTCTCCTCTTTTAATATATGCTTTGTACGGTAAGTAATCGTGCGTCGCTCTCTCTAGATGGGTAAACCATTTTATTTGTTATTTATGTATGTAGGTTAGGATCGGTTCAATGCCCACTCTCTTTTATAATATCATTTCTGATTCTGTCTTTTCTGGTCACTCCAAGCGCTTTTCTCAGATATCTCATCTCTTTGGTGATAAGTTTTATTTTATGCTTAGTAGTCATAAGAAAAGAAACCAGACAGTTTAAGAGAATGGCTTGGCAGATGCTCAACAACATAAATGATAAATAATTGGCGAGATCGAAAGTTGTGGAGAGACATGATCACCTACGCCGGCTGGCCCGGTACTTGATGATGAGTAGTCATAAGTGACTGTGACTTTAATAACACGACCCGAACTCCACGCCTGAGATTTGACGAATTATTTTTTTCATTAAAAACTGATATTATATTTATATTTGTTACTGACTCTTAAATCCAGGTTTCCGGTATCACTCATATTCCTAAATTCTGACTCAATCTAATTGCGCCAACAAATGGAAATACACTATTAGAAGGATGCGTCTAACACATTCTAATTCACGACATCTACTCGACGATTTTGACTTCAATTATGTTCAATAGTGTAGATCCTATTTATGTTCACTAAAACTAGATACAATAGTCTAGAACGGAAGTTAGAAAGGAAATGTTTAGGATGGTTTCAGTCGCAGCAGAAGGACCCGGGAGCACATCTTTCACATGAGAAACAGTTAATAGAAGTTTACGGATTATAACATCGAACTGCATACATGCTTCATAGATTACAACGCTTTGTACACAACATCGTATATTATGGATTATTGTAAAAGACATTGGATTTCCAGAACAACAAAGATGCCTTATTGAATCATTGCATCACGAACAGCATGCAGTTATCAGGACAACATGTGTAAATTCAGACTAGTTCGAAGTTAAACAGAAAGGTCGGGGGAAGGGGGTAGGGGCGTATCCTCTTTCCATTCCTGTTTAAAATCCATGCTAAGAACACCAGTAGAAATGTCAGAAACGATTACTTTTTTTTTTAAGCGTGACCTTTTTACAATAAATGTCAACTTAAAAGTAGAATTCGACGATAATTACATAATTTTTTTTTTTTGAACAGCGAAAAGGTGCAGAGCTAATTGTGTCGCCAAGAGCCACGGTAAAAATCAAAACTTGTATTTAAATTTAGAAAGGAAACAAAGTTTGTGCTTACATCATCATCATTATCATGTGCTATACAGGTTGGCGTAGGTGATCATGTCCCTCCACAATCTTCTATCTATAGTGCATCGTATCAGTTCTGTGTGTGACTGTTTTCCATGCCATGACACCAAGCTATCCATTATTTTCTCTCTTTGTCTTCCGCGATCTCTCTTTCTTTTTATTTTTCCAGTTGTAACCAAGTATTCCAACTTTCCTCTTCTCATGATGTGCCCGAAAAATGTTGATTGCTTCTTTCTGATGTTTTTTTAAGAGCTCTCTTTTTTTTGTGCTTACAGACAACGCAAAAAAGCCAAACCAAAATGATCAATGACAATAAAGAACTTGAAATAATAATAATAAGATCATCATCTTCAAGTACCAAACCTGCTGGCGTAGGTGATCATGTCTCTCCACAACTTTCGATCTCGACAGTTATTTATCATTTCTGTTCTTGACCTTCTACCAAGCCATTCTCTTAAGCTGTCTGGTATTTTTTTCTCTTTACTTCCCTCTATCTCTTCGTCCCTCAATTTTCCCAGTTGTTACAATATATTCCAGTTGTTCTCTTCTCATTACATGGCCACAAAATGATGATTCCTGATTTTGGAAATTAGCTCTCTTTTTGTTTTGGCCTCTTTCAGAATGTTTTCATTACTCTTCTTAGCTGTCCATGGTATTCTCAACATTCTTCCGTAAAACCATATTTCTACACAAACTCCAGTGATTTTCTTGACTGTTGTCTTTTTCTCCATGATTTACATCCATATGTTAAGACTGACTCTACATAACATTTAAGAACTCTTTTTCTTGTTTCAATTGTCAAAAATGGATTGTACAGTATCTTCCTCATTTTCTGGAAAGCGGCTTTAGTCTGAGCCATTCTGCATCTCACCTCTGTTGTTCATCTTCCATCTGAGGTTTACAAAGTTCCCAAATATTTAAATTAATTTACCTGTTTTAATATTGTTCCACTTGTCTTTATTTTGCTTTGAGGTGATGTCCTTTTCTTTGTTGTTACCATTACTTCTGTCTTTTTGCTACTAAGGCCGAGTCCTTTATTTTTGCTCTCTTTCACTATAATGTTCAACATTTCTTGTAACTCATTTTCACTCTTAGCGTTTAAGACTGTATCATCCGCATACCTTAGATTATTTATATTATGACCTCCGATTGTTTTTCCAGGCATGCACCTTATTGATCTTATAGTAATCTTACTATATATATTAAACAAATCTGGTGACAGCACACAACCTTGTCTAATACCCTGTTTTATTTGTTGAAACATTCCCAATTGGTTTCCAGTTCTTATGGCCGCTGTTTGTTGTCATTACATGTTCTTTATTCTTCTTAGATCTTAGCTGTCTACGTTTATGCGTTCTAAAATTGTGATTATTTCTTGGTGCTTTACTTTGTCAAATGCTTTGGTATAATCTATGAAACATAGGTATATATCTGTTTTCACCTCTATTGCTATTTCTACTAAAGATCTTATGATGTATATGGCATTGCTTGTTCCTTTATCTCTAACAAAACCACATTGTTCATCACTAATTTCTGGACTGATTTTGTTTCGCACTCTTTGCATGATGATTCTTAGTAATAACTTAGTCATGTGACTCATAAGGCTTATAGTGCGATGATCATCGCATTCAATCGCACCCGATTTCTTTGGTAGGGCTATGAATATTGATTTGAGCATGTCGTCTGGTATATATCCGCTGTTGTAGATATCATTCAATATTTTTGTTATTATTGCTATTCCAAAATCACCTATGGCTTCAATCTCTTCTTTAGTTATATTATCTGGTCCGGGAGCTTTGCCTGCTTTCATATTGTGCAAGGCATCGTCCACGTCTTCTCTGAGTATTTCTGGTCCTTATCCATTATCCTTAATATTTACTTTTGTTCGTTCATCATTATAAAGATCTTTAATATATTATGTCCATCATTCCCTTGTGGTTTCTTGTCATTCAACAGTTCTCCTTCCTTGATCTTAAACATCCAGTTTTTTAATGCATTTTTCTTCATGTTAATTCTTCAATTTGTTTGAATATAGCTTTGGCATCTCCTTTTTGTTGCATTTCAATCTCTTTGCATCTCTGTTTTAGCCATGTTTCTTTGCTTCATTGCATTTTATTACAATTTCTTTATTTAATCTCTTATAATCATCTTTATTTTCTTTATTTCTTCTTCTTGTATCCATTAGCTGCAAAATGTCATATGTCATCCATTTCTTTCTTGATTTTGTCCTAACTGGTGGTATGAACTCTTTTGATACTTGTTGCATTGATTCTTTTAGCCTTTCCCACTGTTCATCAATGCTTTGTATCTTCTCTATTGCATTGTACCGGTTCTGAATTGTAATTTTATATTTATCTTGCAGCTTCTTGTCTGATTTTAGTAAATCTAAATTTAACTTGATTTTAACTGAGGCTAGTTTTGTTGTTTTTGATTTTACTCTAAGCTTTCCCACAACTGCTACATGATCACTATTGCAATCTGCCCCTGGTCTAGTTTTCACACACACCAGACTGTTTCTAAACCTATTGTTTATCATTATGTAATCAATTTGATCACGTGCGTTGTCCCCAGGGCTTTTCCATGTCCACAGACGTCTTGGATGTTGCTTAAACCAGGTGTTTCCTATCATCTTGTTGTGGTTCTTGCCCAATTAATAAGTTTGTAACCTCTTTCATTCCTCTCGTCTAAGCCCTAATGACCAACTACTTCCTCAACTCTTTCCTTTCCTACTTTTGCATTAAGATCCACTAGAACTATGGTGTTTTCATGTGGTTTACATTCGCGAAGTGCCTTATTTAACTCGTCGTAAAATTTTTCAATTATCAATAATAGGATATTAGGTCTATAATAGGCAAGAGTAGAGATTTCCCAATGGAGATCAAAATAGGAGAAGCAACAGGTATACACAAATTAAATACGATTAATAACAAATGACAGAATACCAACAACGTAGTGAAAGTAAAACTTCTTATGATATGTTTCTTCCCAATAGATACATAGAGTTACAAATAATAGACAATCTTGCAAATTGCAATAAAGAAAGTTGGTTTATTCAAAACTAAATGCAACGGAAAAGGCGGCCACTAAACTAACCTTACTCAATCTGACAACACTAAAACCATTGTTAAACTAACCTTACTCAGTCTGACAACACTAAAACCATTGTTAAACTAACCTTACTCAATCTGACAACACTAAAACCATTGTTAAACTAACCTTACTCAATCTGACAACACTAAAACCATTGTTAAACTAACCTTACTCAGTCTGACAACACTAAAACCATTGTTAAACTAACCTTACTCAATCTGACAACACTAAAACCATTGTTAAATTTACCTTACTCAATCTGACAACACTAAAACCATTGTTAAACTAACCTTACTCAATCTGACAACACTAAAACCATTGTTAAACTAACCTTACTCAATCTGACATCACTAAAACCATTGTTAAATTTACCTTACTCAATCTGACAACACTAAAACCATTGTTAAAGCTACCTTACTCAATCGGACAACACTAAAACCATTGTTAAAATAACCTTACTCAATCTGACAATACTAAAACCATTGTTAAACTAACCTTACTCAATCTGACAATACTAAAACCATTGTTTAAGCTACCTTACTCAATCTGACAACACTAAAACCATTGTTAAACTAACCTTACTCAATCTGACAACATTAAAACCATTGTTAAACTACCTTACTCAATCTGACAACACTAAAACCATTGTTAAACCTACCTTACTCAATCTGACAACACTAAAACCATTGTTAAACCTACCTTACTCAATCTGACAACACTAAAACCATTGTTAAAGCTACCTTACTCAGTCTGACAACACTAAAACCATTGTTAAACTAACCTTACTCAATCTGACAACACTAAAACCATTGTTAAACTAACCTTACTCAATCTGACAACACTAAAACCATTGTTAAACTAACCTTCCTCAGTCTGACAACACTAAAACCGTTGTTAAACTAACCTTACTCAGAACCCACAACACTAAGCCCGCTGCAACACGACTCGACACCTCCTTCATTTGCTATTAGAGCCCTAATCTTTGTGCCCTTATTGCGGTCTTTGTAAAAAAAATCTCAGGTCATATCCTTATGTAAACATGTGTCATTCATGTCGATGACAATCCAAGAAAATGACATCTAACAACGATCATGTCCACGTTCTTTAAATCTTTTTTAAGTCTAGTGTGCGGGCTTGTCTTGTGTGTGAATGTCGCTCTTTATCCCAGCCCCTTTTGTTTGACGGGTCCTCAGATTGTGATATTTAACTTGTAAGAAGAAATGTGATGTTCTATGTGATAATCATCGAATCACAAAGCAACTTTTATACATCTGTATCTCTTCTTCACCTCCGCTATCCACAGATATCTCACGATCTCTCGCTCAAAGACAGAATTCGCGCTCTCGGCAGGTCTTAACCTTCGTGCCACGTGTGCGAGATAACGAAACAATTAAGTTTCTTGGCACTTCCGGTTGCGCAGGATTCCTCATCACATTGTTTACCGAAGCAGAGATTTTTTTCAATCTCTATTTTTATTGTTTGCTTTTTGTGTTTTATTTATTTTTTATTTGCAGATGTATAATTATCCTTTTCGCAGAAGTTTAAAAACTATTTTTTTTCCCACATTTCCCCTTAACTGACCTTCCAACGATTCACTTTTGCACCTAGTAGCACCCATTACAGTCACACAAACATACATACCTGTGTACAAACAAGTAAACTTAAACGCACATAAATTGCAATTACAGGCAATAATGGACCTTAGAGGCCAAAAGTCAATCTTCTTTTTTTTTCTTCTTCTTTCCTTCCTCATTTTCCTTTCAGCGACATAGAGGAGTTATAATTTGCGGTCTTTTGCTCATCTTTTCGCCTTTGCTGCTGTTATGTTTCCTAGTGCTTCTAATGTTCCCAACAATCCATCATTTTCGTGGTCGGCCCTTGGGTCTGGTGTTCTCGCAACGTTTATTGAAGATTCGTTGTGTTGGGTTCTTCTTCTTCTACCTTTTAGCTCCCAGTGGAGCATAGGTCTTCAACAAACACTTTCCAAGTCGTTCTGTTTATTACAATTCTTTTAAGATCATTCCATGTCTTCCCCATCATCTTCATCTCTGTTTCGATCTGTCTTCTCCAAGAATTCCTTGGTCTTCCTCTTTGTCTTTTCCCTGAGGATTCCAAAAAAGGGCCTGTTGTGTAATACTCTCAGTTGGCTTCCGTAGTGTGTGTCCTTTCCATCGCCATCGTCTTCGCTGTATCTCTTTATCCACTGGTATTTGACCGGTACATTTCCATAATTCCACGTTAGTGACTTTGTCCTGCTATTTCCATCCCTTTATTCTGCGTAAGCATCCATTAATGAAAGTCTGTACCTTCGTGATTGTCAATTTTGTTATTCTCCATGTTTCACAGCCATATAATAGGACCGACTTAACATTTGAGTTGAAAATTTTAATTTTTGTATTTAACCTAATTTCTTTGGATTTCCATATGTTTCCCAGTGCAATGAAAGCTCCTCTTGCTTTTGATATCCTTATTTTGGTATCATTTTCTGTTCCTCCCTCTTTATCTATATTACTGCCCAGATATATGTAAGATTGTACGTCTAGTAGGGGTATTTCTCTTAGTTTTATTTGGTTATTGCATAAATTCTCATAATGTTGGTCTTATCTCTATTAATCTTTAGTCCTAGCTGTTGTGATTTCTCATCTAATATACTCATTTTATCCTGCATCTGTTGATGGCTGTGTGATAGGAGAGCTATGTCATCAGCAAAGTCTAAATCATCAAGTTGTTTGGTCAGTGACCACTGGGTCCCATTTCTGTTGTTTTGAGTTATTTTCATAATTCAATCTATGGCCAGTAGAAAGAGAAATGGGGATAGAAGGCATCCTTGCCTTACCCCTGTTCTTATTTCAAATGCTTCTGTAAGCTGTCCTTCATGCACCACACTACATTTTGTTCCTTCATACATTGTTTTTATCAGGTTAATAAACTTTATGGGGATTCCGTAATGACTCGGCAACTTGCAAAGCATTCTTCTGTCTAAACTATCAAAAGCCTTTTCGTAATCTATGAATCCAATATAAAGTGGGGATTTTAGTTCTAAACTTTGTTCAACTATTATACGTAGAGTAGTTATTTGATCAGCACATGATCTGTTCTTCCTAAAACCTGCTTGTTCATCTCTCAAGTGTTTCTCTATAGCCTCCTTTAGTCTCTCCAGAATGATTCTGCCTAATATTTTTCCTGGCACTGATAGTAGCATAATACCCCTATAGTTTGTGCACTCCTGTAAACTTCCTTTCTTTGGTAGTTTGATCATATAACCTTCTTTCCAGTCTTTAGGTATTTCTTCCCTCTCCCAAATTTTATCCAATAGATCATGTAACATCTTGGTAGAGGTGTTAATATCTGCTTTGATGGCTTCCGAAGGAATTTCATCTGGTCCTGTGGCTTTACCATTTTTTAATAGTTTGATGCCTTTCATTATTTCTTCTTTGCTTGGTTTTCCGCAGTTAACGTGTAACTCTTCTTCTGCTGGTAGTATATCTGGAGGATTATTTGAGCTGGGTCTGTTCAAAAGTTCTTCAAAGTGCTCTTTCCATCTCTCCATTTGTTCCCTTATATTACTAAGCAGATTTCCTTTCTTATCTTTGATAAAGGCGTTGATCTGTTTGTATTTTCCACCTAATTTCTTTGTGCTGTTGTACAGTTCTTTCATATTCCCTTTATTTGCTGCTTCTTCTGCCTCTTTAGCTAGTTCATCTATATATTTCCTCTTATCCCTTTTAATGCATCTTCTCACTTCTTTGTTCACCTCTGTGTAAGCTTCCTGTGTCTTGGCTTTATTACTTCTTGTTTTGCTTTTATTTATGTCTGCTTTCTTGTTCTTTCTTTCTTTAATTTTATCCAGGGTCTCTGCTGTCATCCTTGCCTTATTCTGGCGTTCTCTTTTCCCCAATGTTTCTTCGCATGTCTCTTTACATATATTTTTACCTGTTTCCAATGATCTTCTATATTTATTGTATTTTCTAGTTGTTGGAGGACGTAGAGGAGTTATAATTTGAGGTCTTTTGCTCATCTTTTCGCCTTTGCTGCTGTTATGTTTCCTAGTGCTTCTAATGTTCCCAACAATCCATCATTTTCGTGGTCGGCCCTTGGGTCTGGTGTTCTCGCAACGTTTATTGAAGATTCGTTGTGTTGTGTTTTGATCTTTCTACCTTGTCACGTGGCCAAACAATTTTATCTGGTGTTTCTTTATATATTATATTGTCGTTGGTTATTCCTAGCCTTTTTCTCAGCTGTTTTTTTCTGATCTTATCTCTCAGTCTGTTTCCTGTCATTCGTCTAACACATTTCATCTCAGTAGAGTTGAAGGGTTTCTTGGGTCTATTATTTAATGTAAACCCGCTTCCGGGTTCACCCAGCCTTAAATGGGTACCGGATTTTTTTTCTAGGAAAGTAAAGCGGCATGGACGTAATACCGACCACATTACCCCAAAAATCATGTGCTGAAGGTCTGTAAAATTTATGGTCACTAACACCATATTCCCTATACGTCACTTGGCGTGACGGGGGCTCCTTACTTACTTACCCTACTCTCCGCTCCCCAAAATACTGTGATTTTCAAATATTAATGTTAACATTTTTTTCTCTTCTGACTTCAACTGTTAAATGTGACCTGTGTTCTACTTCTTCTTCATTAAATAGCCCGAGTAGACTTCTGGGAAGCGCTGGTAGACTTCGTCAACCTACTCCACTTTACCCTATCTTCAGTCAATTTTTGGGGTTCGGCAAAGTCGAGAGCTGTCAATTCTTTGATGTTATCTTCCCATCTCTTTCTTTGCCAACATCTCCTTTCACAGTTCCAGTGTTAAGTTTAATAAATGAACTATGTGTAAAAGGTAGGACGCCTTATATCAGTGGTTAATGAATTGGTTTGCAGTGAACAAGAAATCTGAACAAGATACAAGAAATAACTGATCTGAACAAGAGGTCGGGCTTATTCAACCAAGCGATTAAGTGCTAAAGCTAACCCGCCTTAAATGGGTACCGTTTTTTTATTTTTTTACAGAGATAAGAACGACCAAACATTTGCCGGCCGTAAAACTAATACACGTCACACAGAGCCTGACGCAATTCTTATAGAACGGAAGAGGGAATTAGGAAGTGGTAGTTAGCTCCACTTTTCAAGCCGAATGTTTAGCTTCTGAAATAGTCTTCCATTCTGGGGAGGGAGCACTGAGGATGCTCCCCTCAAAGATGTGTCCAACAAAGTTGTAATCCCTACTCTCCTCTCCACAAAGATGTGTCCAAGTAAGGTGTAATCCCTACTCTCCTCTCCACAAATATGTATACAAGAGAAATGTAATCCCTACTCTCCTCTCCATAAAGATGTGTACAAGAGAAATGTAATCCCTACCCTCCTCTCCATAAAGATGTGTACAAGAGAAATGTAATCCCTACTCTCCTCTCCATAAAGATGTGTACAAGAGAAATGTAATCCCAACTCTCCTCTCCATAAAGATGTGTACAAGAGAAATGTAATCCCTACCCTCCTCTCCATAAAGATGTGTACAAGAGAAATGTAATCCCTACTCTCCTCTCCATAAAGATGTGTACAAGAGAAATGTAATCCCTACCCTCCTCTCCATAAAGATGTGTACAAGAGAAATGTAATCCCTACCCTCCACTCCCCAAAGGCAACAATCGGGTTTATCTTATTTTTTTTTAAATCAACATGTTCCTATTCAGGAATGAAAATTGCCCTACTAAGGAACGCCCCATTATATGTCGTCTCTTTCCTTGATGGAACACTCTATAATAGATTTTTGATCTAACTCTTGATATTGTTAACACATTAGAATCTACAGCTGCCTTTGTTTCTTTTGTCATATATATTGTTTCCTTTTTATACGACATTCTGTGCTGAATTTTTATATCTTTTTTTATATGTCCCGATTTTCTTATTTGTCTTTTAGCTCGGACTATATTTAACTCTTTCTGTACCCGCAGTGTACATCAAGTCGATTTTGGTCATGTACGTTTATCCGCACAGTGCGTCACTCTCAATTTGATTCGTGTAAACCGTCATCAAACCATATTCTTTGTATATGTTTTGTATCATCTTGGTATTGGTGAAATCTAATTCCTTGTTCAATTTTCTAAAAATGCATATATAATACGTTATGTATTAGATAAATATAAACATGTACATCGATATTTAAAACGATAAAAAATGCTGTCTCTTAACTCTCTTCCCTTGCATTGATAAAAACGTTCCGTACTGAAAGAGTTGAAAAAATAATTTTTTTCTTTATTTTGATTGGCTCAAGAACACCAACATATGTTTCCTTTTCCGCCCACGAACCGCTCGCTACCCATTGTTCTGTAAATCCACATGATCATCTCATCCTCATCTTTAGCACGCACCAGCCGTCCTACCCCCGTCCCCTTAAAAAAATAATTATACTTTTTTCAACATTAAGTGGCAAAGGAACATGTCAGCCACTTTGAAAACCACTTCGGTGGATGACTTGTGTCTCTGCCGCCATTGATTTCCGTATTTCGCAGGCACTTCCCCTTAGTACAAAGCTGTACAACTAATACGATTACTATCCAGACAAAGAGTGTCTAAGATGACAGTTTCATGTTTTCTGACGTCCTGTTCCTCCCCTTCACTTTTCACTCTAGCTATTTCAGTTTTTTGTCGGACTCTACATATGCAATCGTCTTTGAACACGACACATATATGGGTACATACATAAATACGTACATCTCTAGCGATGCAGCATAGGTCTAGTGGATAAAATTAACGACAAGCAAACACTTATTGTCACCGAAACAAAGAGTCTATTGTTAAAATGTCAACACAGAAAAGCACACAAAATACGGTCTGTCTCTGTAATTATCATTAATGGGAAGACAGTCGCGAAAGTAGAGAGAGCTCTATACCTAGACCAGGTAGTGACACACTTATGAACCTGATCTTAGACATAGGATGGCTGTCGAATGAACAAAATAAAGTCCATGAGGAAAGATTTGTTGGCGCTGCACGCGACATCGATAAGTAAAATCTATATTATTCTTGACAAAACTTGGAAATGAAATAATGCAATAATTTATTGGAATTCTAATTTATCAAATTGTTATTGCTAATCGAACATGTCAGACGTATCTGTAAGAACGAACAAAAAATAGAATATTATTGTATCACAGATTGGCATAATATCGTGACTTACTTTAATAATTGCGAACATTTAACTGTAACGGCTAACAATTTTTTTTTTCCTGCTGGTTATTATACTTGCGGCACTGTTTACATCTGGGGTGTCCGGTTAGCGCAATCGATAGGCGGTTGCCTTGCCACGGCAACAGCCGGGGTTCGTACCCTGGCGAGGACACCTGGGTTTTACCAATTCCCTATAAATTAGTGGGAGCCGCGATAGCTCAGTGGTTAGTGAACTGGACTACTACGGACAAGGGGTAGGGTTCGATCCCAACCGACGGCTCCGGGTTCACCCAGCCTTAAATGGGTACCGGATTTTTTTCTGGGAAAGTAAAGCAGCACGGGCCACTTGGCGTGACGGGGGTACTTTACTTTACTTTACTTACTGTTTACATCTTCTATTCTTCCTAATTTATCTTTGTTCGTCGAGACTTTATCAAACTTGCGGTCGTTAACTCTTCTCTCGGCTTCTGCTGCTGTTATCTTTTCTAGTGTTTCTAATATTCCATCAATCAATTTTTTAAATGTATGATTGGCCTTTGAGTCTGGTGTTCATGCAAGGGTTATTATATTATTATTTATATTTTAAAAAAAGTAAAGTGCCCGTCACGCCAAGTCAGGTATATGGAATGTGGTGTTAGTGACCGTCATTTTTACAGACCTTCGGTACATGATTTTTGGTGTAGTGTGTTTGATATTACCCCCGTGCCGCTTTACTTTTCCTAGAAAAAAGTCCGGTACCCATTTAAGGCTGGGTGAACCCAGAACCCGTTGATCATGATCGAACCCGTCCTCTTGTCCTTTGTAGTCCAGTTCACTAACCACTGAGCTATCGCGGCTCCTTTATAGTTTGTGTAATGATCTATTAATGCGACAATGCTGCTTTTCTTGTGAAAGGTCCTTCTAGTTGTAGGTCAAACTCGGTGCCTTTTTGGTCTGTTTGCTTACACTGAAGTCAGTTATTGCAATTGAAGCGAATTATGTCATTAAAACTTCATACTTAAAATCATGTATTTTTAAAACCAAATGTAATTATACCTTCTTTTTCTCTTGGCATGAACTTTTGTGTGAAACCTGGGTCAGAAATATAATATCCCTGCACGCAATAGAAAATGGAATGTAAGCATGCCAGAGCACACGCATGCGCTGTAAAAATGTAGATTTATTTATCACAAGTTTAATTATTACATTATTAATATACATGCAATATCTATATTATTATCCTTCTCTCTGGCTTTCTCTCTCGCTCTCTCTCTCTCTCTCTCTCTCTCTCTCTCTCTCTCTTTGAATCTTTTAAATGTATTGAGTTGGCTAAGCAACCCAGAGTAAAGACAAGCATTCGTCTCCTTTAACCGTTCCTGTCCATTAATTTTCTGGCACATCATGATAAAAGGAAAGTTGGAATACTTGGTTACAACTGGAAAAATGCAGGGAAAGAGAGACAAGAAAGAGATAAAATACTAGATAGTTTGGTGTCATGGCATGGTAAACAGTCAACAACAGAATTGATACGATGCACGGTGGATAGAAGGTTGTGGAAGGACATGATCGCCTACGCCAACCGGTATGGCACATGATGATGTCCACTATTAAATGAATTTCTTTCTCTCTTCCCTGTATGTTCATTTACCTCTTCTAGTATTAAGGGCACATTTAAGTTAAAGTCTGGCTCTTCTATTAACTTCTACCAATGTCACGTGAGGTCATTGCAGGTCTTTGTCTATGATATCCTCTATTTGACTCTGAATCTGCTTCGTGATCTTCTTTCTATCTTCTCTACGCTTCTTATCTCTTGTATATATCATCAACGGGTAGGCTGTTACAAACCATTGCTCTCATCATAGACAGTCTGAAAGAATGTCTTTAGCCAGATCTCTCACTTCTTCTGTAGTCAAGTTTAATGTCTTTAGTCTTAGTAGTCAGTGCATCAAACTAAATGTTATGATGTTTTCTATGGAGCTGTTTAGTCTTAAACTTAACCTACACATCTGTGTTCCCTTGCTATTTTGTATGCATTTGTCCAGTGCTTAGAAGATCTTACTAACAAGCATATTTTTATCTACCACCATGCCAGTAGATTGTTTATGATGTTCTTCAGACTGTTTCTGATGTATGTTGGATTGTTTATGATGTCCTTTTGACTGTTTCTGATGTATGTTAGATTGTTTATGATGTCCTTTAGACTGTTTCTGATGTATGTTAGATTGTTTATGATGTTCTTTAGACTGTTTCTGATGTATGTTAGATTGTTTATGATGTCCTTTAGACTGTTTCTGATGTATGTTAGATTGTTTATGATGTTCTTTAGACTGTTTCTGATGTATGTTAGATTGTTTATGATGTTCTTTAGACTGTTTCTGATGTATGTTAGATTGTTTATGATGTTCTTCAGACTGTTTATGATGTATGTTAGATTGTTTATGATGTCCTTTAGACTGTTTCTGATGTATGTTAGATTGTTTATGATGTCCTTTAGACTGTTTCTGATGTATGTTAGATTGTTTATGATGTCCTTTAGACTGTTTCTGATGTATGTTAGATTGTTTATGATGTCCTTTAGAGTGGTTCTGATGTTTGTTAGATTGTTTATGATGTCCTTTAGACTGCTTCTGATGTATGTTAGATTGTTTATGATGTCCTTTAGAGTGGTTCTGATGTTTGTTAGATTGTTTATGATGTCTATGGACTGCTCCTGATGTATGTTAGTTTGTTCCTGATATCTGTTAGACTGCTTCTGACATCCGTTAGATTATCTCTGACGTCCTCTAGATTATCTCTGACGTCCGTTAGATTATCTCTGACGTCAGCTAGATTATCTCTGACGTCCGTTAGATTATCTCTGGCGTCCGCTAGATTATCTCTTACGTCCGCTAGATTATCTCTGACGTCCGTTGATTATCTCTTACGTCCACTAGATTATTTCTGTTTTCTTTTAGATTACTTCTGATGTCAGTTATATTATTATTGATGTCTGTTAGACTGCTTCTGATGTCTATTAGATTATATCGTATGTCTGTTAGATTGTTTTTGACGTCCGTTAGAATGTTTCTAATGTCCGTTGAAATATTTTTTAAAATTATTTTAAGCTAGATTTGGCCTCATTATCCGGTGTCGTGATCGTCATGTCTTGCGATATTTCATTTACTACAGTGTTTCTTGTCACCTCCACTGTTGATTTCTCTCTACGCCGCGTATTCAAAATATTCGCTATCTTCTCTAGTTGTCTTCCTCTGCACCGTTCCCCCTCAATTTTTGTTGTTGTATCTACGTCTACCTTAAAAAAGATTCAGTTACTCTCGGTGTAAACTCCTCAGTTTTGAAAAGCTTTACAAGAATGCTCTATCTAATAGCACCCGTTAGTGGCTCACTAATTCACCCCTAGCACTTAAAATGTCCAAAATGCCTCTGAGATCACAGTCGTGACTTGGATTAATTTATTTTAATCGCATGATTATGTTAAATGATTATAAATAGCTCGCGTCATCCTCGTCACTGTCCGAAGACAACGCGAACCGACTTTTAAAGATATCTAAACCGGACATAATCTTCATTAAGAGCCCTATTTTTCTTAGCTTTAAATTGTGGCTTTATATTTAGGCAGGACTCGCTAAGATCCTCGTCCTGTCTCCTCGTGTGCTGATTAAAAGAAAGAAAGGCTTATATTCGGACGTAAATTATATCCACTTCCGTTTATATTAAGTGTTCCTAGGTTACTAGGGTACACATTCGATGTGTTACTGTCGCCAACGTGCCTCGTGCAGACAGTATATTAGGAAAACTTGCGGGTGTTTATGATGCATCTATTTAGAGCTTTATTATCCAGTGCTTGCGATTCTATCAACATTTTGTCGAGGTTGCATTTCTTAGTTTTATTCTGTAGCTAATCCTCCAGGAAGAGAGCTGTCATCTTTTATATAATAAAAAATATAGCCTTTGGTGACTTGTCCCCCCTCCCACAATTTTTTCCCTCAATTGTTCACGGATATCATATAACCGAGATTAGTATCATATTGTCTTTTCACTCGATTAGTCAATCGAAATTAAGCAAATTTAATTGTTTATTACGTTTGTGTAGTTTGTTAGTTATTTTAGAAAATAATTTGCTTTGTTATTTTTCAGGTATAGTGATATCGTATCTATCTAATGATAGAGGGGATAGATTGATAGATTGGGCAAAGACACGTGAAATGATGATTGGTAACACCTGGTTCAAACAACACCCTAGGCGACTATGGACAAGGCAAAGCCCAGACAAACAAGTACACAATAAAATTGATTTTATACTGGTACAGAGAAGATTCAGGAATGGGCTAACATCTGTTAAAACAAGACCAGGAGCAGATTGCAATAGTGACCATGTACCAGTAGTTGGAAAGATAAGAATAAAACTGCGGAAGGCACAGGAATCCCCAAGAAATATAAAATTAGAACTAGATATGCTTAGAATAGATAAACAGATGAGTGATAAGTACAGCACGATAGTACAAAATAGATGTAATGCTATTGAGAAAATACAGGACATCGAGGAACAGTGGAAAATGCTCAAACAATCGATTCAACAAACATGAAAAGAAGTAATACCAGTGACTAAAAGAATCATCAAAAAGAAATGGATGACAGAAGAAATATTACAACTAATGGATGAAAGAAGAAAACATAAGAAAGAAGAACGGACATACAAAATATTGCACAAAGAGATCCAGAACAAATGCAGAGAAGCAAAGGAAGGATGGTTAAACAGAAATGTGAAGAAATGGAAAAACAACAAAAGAAAGACTCAAAATGTATGCACAATCAGTTAAATGAATTAACAGGAAGAAAATAAGTCAAAGTTTCAGGATGTGTGAAATCAAAGGAAGGAAATATAATAATGGGACAGGAGAAGACAATAGAAAGATGGACAGAATATATCAGTCAACTCTATGATGATGAAAGACCAGAATTGAACAATTCAAACAAAGACACAGGACCACCAATTATGCAGAGTGAAGTGTAGGACACAATTCAACACATGAAAAGAGGCAAAGCTCCAGGCCCCACAATATAACAATCGAAGAGATAAAGGCATTAGGAGAGCTGGGAGTACAAGTCATAACAAAACTATTCAATGACATATATAACACTGGACACATACCAGAAGATCTACTAAAATCTATCTTTGTAGCCATACTAAAGAAGCCAGGCGCCACTGATTGTAAAGACCATCGCACCATTAGTCTCATGAGCCATATGACGAAAATATTACCCAGAATCATCATGAGTACGTGTAAAAAACAAAACAAAACCAGAAATTAGTGAGGAACAATGTGGATTTGTGGAAGGAAAGGGCACCAATAATGCAATATACATCTTAAGAACATTAATAGAAAGATATATAGAGGTAAAGAAAGATTGAGTTATTGAGTTATTGAGTTATTTGCGGGTCATCATCATTGCACTCCGAACATGTCCATAGGTGCTCAGATCCCCTCCTCAGCAATTCCCTCATGTACCATCCAAAGGTAAAGAAAGATCTATATATGTGCTCTATAGACTACACAAAAGCATTTGACAAAGTAAAGCATGTGGAAATAATAAATATGCTGGAGAAATTAAACATTGATGGCAAGGATCTGCGAATCATAAAAAACATGCACTGGCAACAAACAGCAGCCATATGAATTAACAACCAAACAGGACAATTTCAACTTATAAAACAGGGAGTCAGACAAGGCTGTGTTCTGTCGCCGGATTTGTTTTCACTTTGCAGCGAACATATTATGAGATCAATAGTAGACAAAAGAGGAATTGAAGCCAACGGTCACAAAATAAATAATTTGCGATATGCGGATGACACAGTCTTAATAGCAGAGACAGAGAATGAACTACAAGAAATGATAGACATAATAGTAAAAGAAAGCAACAAGAAAGGTCTCAGTCTGAATAGTAAGAAAACAGAAGTAATGGTCATATCGAAGAAACAATCATCACCAGCATGCAGCATAAACTAAACAGGACAAATTTGAAACAAGTGCAACGCGTCAAATACTTGGGCACAATAATCACATCGGATGTAAGATGCACCACAGAAATAAAAAGCAGAATAATCAGGCCAAAATAGCATTTCAGAAAATGAAAAATATCTTATGCAACAAATCTATGTCAATAGAAATGAGAAAGAGAGTTCATCGGTGCTATATAGAACCAGTTCTGACCTATGAAAGCGAATCATAAACAGTAGACAAACAAATGAAAAGACGATTAGAGGCCATAGATGGGATTTCTCAGAAAAATGTTGAAAGTTCCATGGACAGCAAAACAGACCAATGAGGAAGTTCTCAAAGAGGCCAACACAAAAAGGCAGCTCCTTAATAACATTAGAAAGAAACAATCAACATTTTTCGGATACATCATGAGAAAGGAAAGTTGGAATACTTAGTTACAACTGGCAAAATAAAAGGAAAGAGAGATCGCGGACGACAAAGAGATAAAATACTGGATGGCTTGGTTTCATGGCATGGAAAGCAGTCCACAACAAAACTGATACGATGCACTGTAGATAGAAGATTGTGGAAGGACATGATCGCCTACGCCAATCGTTATGGCACATGATGATGATTTTCAGGCAATTTAACTAGTTATATTAAAACAACTTCTTTAGTTTAAAAATATTTAGAATATATCCGATTTAGACTAGTCACTTTTCTGTCGTCTTTCAAATCTCCATTTCAATCTTATGTGCACAAGATAAGACAGCATTTAAATACCTATGAAGTTACTGACAAACGAAAACTCTCAAACAGCAGAATTTAGACTTAAGATACAACAAAGCTTGTCATAGCATTGGACAGCTGTCACCCATATTGTCCAACAAGGAAGTAACTCTAGAGGCCTCTTCAATGCAATCTTCATCCCAACGTTGTGCAACCAATGCCAATCCTAGACTCGAGATACAAGAACAGTAAGAAAAATGACCACTACCGAGATGAAATATGTTGGACGAATGACAGGAAACTAGGAGACGAGACCAGGCGCCACGAATATATTGTTCAATCTGAGGTCGAGACTGTCTATCCAATATTAGCAGATTCAGCCTCCACAAGAGAAGCTGTTCAGCAAAAACAACATCCAACACAAGACACTAATATTTTATAATTTTTCTACAGACTTATCATGATTGCTTGTTACCAACCGTCTGTCAAAACGCCACTATTCAAGTGCCCAGAACAGCCTCGTCTGTAAAACAGAACGTTTAACTGCACTCCAACATCGACGTTCACTATGTTTTTTTACCTGCATTCCTCCGTTTTGAAGCGAATTTAACTTGTTATTATCCTTATCCTATTTAAATTCATCTAAGCCAGCGTCCCTTTCATCTTAATCGTATTGTTTTGTATTGTTTGGCTTTGTTTCGGTTTTTTTTTCTCTGCTGTGATTATTATCTCAAGAAGATGAGCTGGAGATTTGAGGTCAATTGAGTGCCAAGATCATACTTTGGTTCTCTGTAACAACAATTGAGTGCAAAGATCATACTTTGGTTCTCTGTAACAACAATTGAGTGCCAAGTTCATACTTTGGTTCTCTGTAACAACAATTGAGTGCCAAGTTCATACTTTGGTTCTCTGTAACAACAATTGAGTGCCAAGTTCATACTTTGGTCCTCTGTAACAACAATTGAGTGCCAAGATCATACATTGGTCCTTTGTAACAACAATTGAGTACCAAGGTTATACTTTGGTTCTCTGTAACAACAATCGAGTGCCAAGATCATACTTCGGTTCTCTTTAACAACAATTGAGTGTCAAGATCATACTTTGGTTCTCTTTAACAACAATTGAGTGCCAAGATTATACTTTGGTTCTCTTTAACAACAATTGAGTGCCAAGATTATACTTTGGTCCTCTGTAACAACAATTGAGTGCCAAGATCATACTTCGGTTCTCTTTAACAACAATTGAGTGCCAAGATCATACTTTGGTTCTCTTTAACAACAATTGAGTGCCAAGATTATACTTTGGTTCTCTTTAACAATAATTGAGTGCCAAGATTATACTTCGGTTCTCTTTAACAACAATTGAGTGCCAAGATTATACTTTGGTTCTCTTTAACAACAAATGAGTGCCAAGATTATACTTCGGTTCTCTTTAACAACAATTGAGTGCCAAGATCATACTTTAGTCCTCTGTAACAATAATTGAGTGCCCAGATCATACTTTGGTTCTCTTTAACAACGATTGAGTGCCAAGATCATACTTTAGTCCTCTGTAACAACAATTGAGTGCCAAGATCATACTTTGGTTCTCTTTAACAACAATTGAGTGCCAAGATCATACTTTAGTCCTCTGTAACAACAATTGAGTGCCAAGATCATACTTTGGTCCTCTGTAACAACAGCACTGGAGTTTATGAGGTGTATAAATCTGAGTGACCTGGACCAATAAAAGTCTTTCATTTATCACCATTTATTGATACTTTATCTGTTGTTGCAGGAGCAGAGTTCAGTGCTCTGTGCACACCGTGAGCTGTGCATTTCATCCGTTTTAATCATTTTTCAATATTCCGATTGTTTACTATGAATGATGATATCGTATGAAATGGCACAGACGATTGTGTTCACTTTCTGTGCGGTTTCACCTTTATGTCTTTTGGCGTGTGCTGAGACTGCTATGATGGAGACTACATCTACCTTTCTTTGTTTGGGAGATGAGATAGTAATTCAAATGATTTCACTGGCACGGACGGTTGAAAAATTATGGATTTTAATTCGTTTGCAGTGATACCGGGGCCTTCCATAATCATGACCATTTTATCTGTTGAGTTTAAAAGTTATCTTTGTTTACTGACCGCTCCATGGCTTACTTTAGCAGTCTGTTATTCATAACCCAAAGTTATTATAATGTATTTGAACTTATGATCTGTTTTATTATTGTCCTATTAGATCGTGTTGTGTTTTATAGCTTGGATTTATCTGTTTAATTCGTGTAGTTTATTTATACCTGATGAAGGTTTTTACCGAAACGTCGTAGTTTGTCTTGTCTTTCTATTAGTTTAGCTGCCCCATGCCATTTAATGTTTATTTTACCTGTTCTTTGCTGCTCTAATCGCGGCCCGGCATAGTATTTAATGTTTAATAAATTTAATATTTGTGTTATCTCCATTTATTATTGTCCCATGTACTTTAAAATATAAGTTTAGGAGATGGCTAATTTTGTTGATATTTTTTGTCAACCATTACTTTTATATTTTTCTTGTTGAGGCTAAAGCCTAAAGCCTCTTTTTTTTTATAATTATCTTCACACTAACGGTGATTATTTTCTGTAACTCAGCGAGTAAGACCGTCATCATTTTTTTTTTACATTGTAGCCATGAACTGATATTCCGGGGTTTTACGTTTCCGGGCTAAACGAAACTGTGAGGCCCTAAATTAAATGAAACTTTGAGGCCCTGGGCTAGATGAAACTTTAAGGCCCTGAACTAAGTGCAATTTTGAGGCCCTGAGCTAACTGAAGCTTTCAGGTCCTGAGCTAAATGAAACTTTGAGGCTTTGAGCTAAATGATACTTTGAGGACCTGAGCTAAGTGAAACTTTGAGGCTCTGAGCTAAATGATACTTTGAGGCCCTGAGCTACATGAAACTTTG
Organism: Megaustenia siamemsis; assembly: GCA_032433765.1. Taxonomy (NCBI): domain Eukaryota; kingdom Metazoa; phylum Mollusca; class Gastropoda; order Stylommatophora; family Ariophantidae; genus Megaustenia; species Megaustenia siamemsis. The sequence goes on along the minus strand of JAVIAB010000092.1, from coordinate 175,989,403 downwards.
AGGCCCTGAGCTAAATGAAACTTTGAGGCCCTAAACTAAATTATACTTTAAGGCCCTGAGCTAATGAACCTTTGAGGCTCTGAGCTAAATGATACTTTGAGGACCTCAGCTAAATGAAACTTTGAGGCTCTGAGCTACATGAAATTTTGAGGCCCTGAACTAAATTATACTTTAAGGCCCTGAGCTAAATGAAACGTTGAAGCTCTGGGCTAAATAATAACTTTGAGGACCTGAGCTAAGTGACACTTTGAGGCTCTGAGTTAAATTATACTTTGAGACCCTGAGCTAAATGACACAATGAGGCTCTGAACTATTGAAACGTTGAGGTCCTGAAATAAATGAAACTGTGAGGCCCTGAGCTAAATGAAACTCTAAGGCTCTGAGCTAAATCTAACTTCGAGGCCCTGAGGTAAATGAAACTTTGAGGCTCTGAGCTAAATGATACTTTGAGGCTCTGAGCTAAATAATACTTTGAGACTCTGAGCTAAATGATACTTTGAGGCTCTGAGCTAATTGAAATTTTGAGGCCCTGAGCTAAATGAAACTTTGAGGCCCCGAACTAAATGAAATTTTGAGGCCCCGAACTAATTGAAATTTTGAGTCCCTGAGCTAAATGAAACTTTGAGGCCTTGAACGAAATAAACCCTTGAGGCCCTAAGCTAAATGACCGTTCCATTCTCCTCTTAAACCTTCTTGACACCTGAATGTCTCACAATACTGGAAGCCATATACTGGTATGAAACAACCAGCCAATGCCACTGTACAATAGATGACGTGACAACAAAACATGCTCTACAGGATTGTCCCAATACACGGGCCTGAAGAAGTCTATGTAGCCCACCACCCTGAAAGAGAAACTCTACTAGGTACCCGAATCACTGAAATAGACACTAGCCTTCATCAGAGAGTCCGGAATCCAAGTTTGAATGGGACATGATCGCAGAAGATATCATCATCAAGTACCGGGTCTGCTGGCGCAGGTGATCATGTCTCTCCACAACTTTCGATCTCGACTGTTATTTATCATTTCTGTTGTTGACCTTCTGCCAAGCCATTCTCTTAAGTTGTCTGGTATTTTTTCTCTTTGCTTCCCTCTATCTCTTCGTCCCTCAATTTTTCCAGTTGTTATAATATATTCCAGTTGTTCTCTTCTCATTACATGGCCAAAAAATGATGATTGTTTCTTCCTAATATTGGAAATTAGCTCTCTTTTTGCTTTGACCTCTCTCAGAATATCTTCATTACTCTTTTTAGCTGTCCATGGTACTCTAAACATATAAAAAAAAGTGTAGCCCCAAAACAAGTTCTGAAAATTAATTAGGCCCCTCGGATTGTGTCGCTCAAAACTGCATTTTATTTATAGCTTGTTTCATAACTCGTGCCCAGCTTTTAAAATCGATAGCATTTTAACCGCTTGTTGTAAGTTGTTCCAAATTTGCATGTAAAGTTATAATGATTAGAACTCAACAGGGAATTAATTTCATTAAAAAAAACATTTGGTTATTATTGTTGCTTATTTGATTTATATAAATTTATAACTACCCATTGATGTAGTCAAAACTTAATGTTTACAGTATTTTAAGTTAAAATTAGCGAGTAAAAATCCATACACGGTAAAATTGACGTGTTTGCACGCTTTCGCCGTGGTTTTTTGACACAATTAGACACTTGTAAAAAACACGAGAAATTGTGTGTTCCATTTCCGTTCTTTCAGAGGTAGAGACGTGGAACGATACCATTTATCATGAGTCTTAAAATGAAATTCTGCAGTTTACAAAACATCGCAATAAAAATGTATGACTATTTTTGCAAAGAGGCTAAACGAGGAAGATTATTTCATTCTTTAGAAAACCCTGAGAATAGGACAAGACACATTTTGGATTTATCTAAACAGTCATTTAATCGCTGGATTCAAGCACGTGATCGTCAATGTTCAAAATATACAAAATCACAAGGAAGAGCAAAAATGTTGGATAATTTCGACAGTGAACTTATTAGAAGTGAAATTTGCAAAATGTTGGGTATGAATGAAACTGTTACAATAAGAAAATTAAAAGTATCGCTGAAAAAGAACAACAGTATTGAAATATCAAAGTCTACATTATGGAGGAGTGTGAGAGCTGCAGGCTTTACATTCAGAAAGTATTCCAATGGACGAAACATCATCTGTGAGAAGCCACATATAGTAGTCATGAGAAGCAAGTACTTACGTGAAGTAAAAGAGGTGCGCAAGCAAGGTTATGATATTGTGTACTTGGACGAAACATGGATCAATGCTCACCACACTAACCAAAGGAATGGCAGTCATCAGATGGAAAGATTAAGAGATTAATACCTAGCAGCAAAGGACAGCGCTTGATAATTGTTCATGCAGGTAGTCGACAACATGGACTAATACAGAATGCAGAGCTAATTTTTCTTTCAAAATCCATAGACAATCGGGATTATCACTCTGAGATGAATGGTCACATACTTAGACATTAGACTGAAAATTCTGTTCTCCCATCACTAGATCGACCATCTTGCCTAATAATGGACAATGCAGCGTACCACAACATTGTTGCACTTGAAGATAAAGTCCCGACGTCATCCAGTACAAAAGATGCTATTAAGATATGGCTCACAAAGGAGCACATACAATTTAATAACATGTACTTAAAACCTGAATTACTATCTCTAGTCAAGCAAAAACAAAGGACAAAGATTTTTCAAATAGATAAGATTATCCAAGAGCACGGTCATATAAGTTTGAGGCTGCCACCTTACGATGCTCATTTAAATCCAATAGAACTAATCTGGGCAAAATTAAAAGGACAAGTGGCAGATGAAAATACAACATTCAAAATATGCGATGTAAAGACTCTTGCTAATCTCGCTTTATTAAATATAGACAAAGATTATTGGGCTAAATGTGAAGACCACGTCTTAAAACAGGAAGAGGAATATTGGAAAAATGATGGTTTGTGGAATGTTCAACCCCAAACAGTTATTAAATTTTTTAGACTCGTCTGATTTAGAATGAAAGTATATAGCCCCCACAATGTTGACCCCTATATTACCTTAAATTAGTTCAACAAACGGTCCTTTTCAGGATCACACAACTATGAAAATTGGACATACAGGTATACCTTGATATTATCGTCCGTCCGCGAACTGAGAAGACAATAATTCCCCTGGTGTTTTGCCTTATCCAGTTATTTCCCCATTACGGCCACGCCTTTACCTAGTGAAAATTAATCATAGACCAGCAGCTACGGTAATTTCTATTATTTAGGGGTTCACAATTTACAATTTTGACAAACATCAAAGAAATTCGCCGCTTTAAGAAAACTGCAGCTGCAAGATATTTGTTAAATATAGATTGAAAGGGGCTTTTGCATTCTAATAACATTTGGAAAATTTCAACAGTTTTTAACAAACGGTTACTGAGTAATGGCGTTTTGAAGTTGGGCACGTGATTTGAAACGAGCTATAGCTGATATGTACGTTTGATCCTAGTAGTTACACACATTCACAAATATGAGTACCCCACCTTGACTAAAATCCTTGTTTTATCTATTGTAAGTATTTCCAGTTGAGTATAATTTCTCATGGTTGTCCAGGACCTTTTATTTATTTTCCTTGAATCTTTACTGTCAACATTTATTTTTGTTATCTAAAGTTCTATCGTTAGCCCCCCCCCCCCCCCCCCCCCCCCCCCCCGTCATACACCAGGAATGGAAATATGTATGGGAAAGTGGGAAAGATAGTATAAGATAGTGTAAACTGTCATAAGTTTTTACTTCACTTTGTAATGCATTCATGTAGTCTATAAAATAGAAGTAGATCTGTCTCATTTATCTCTCTCTCTCTCTCTCTCTCTCTCTCTCTCTCTCTCTCTCTCTCTACAAATGCTGTTATTATGTATATGGCATTTTTTTTGTGTCTGCACGTTCAATAAATCCATATTGATCATTAATTTTTAGTTTAATTTTGTTTGTCGCTCTTTGCCTGATAATTCTCGGTAATATTTTGCTAATGGGCTAATAAGATTTATTCCGCGATTATAAACAAATTGCATCAAGTTTCTTTGGTGTATCCGCTCTTGTAGATGTCGTTCAACAGCCTTTCTTAGTATTTATATTCGAGATAACTTCACAGGTTTTGCCACAGAAAGAACAACTCGAAATTTGCAGACAATAATAGAACGAATAGTTTACATGTTCTCATTACTTATTATGTCTCGTTAACGCGATTTCTAATTCCGTGTTGCTTGTGTCATTCTTCTTTTGTCATCTACAAATAAATCATCCACTCCTAAATTTCTTGAAGCATTTAGTAATGCAGTATTTGTATTGTGTTTTCTGTTATTACAACTTCTTGTCAGACTTCTTTGGCGAATACTGAAATCGTCACTTTAAAATTCATACACAACGTCTGAGGGCCTCGGTAGCCTAGTTGGGAAAACCACCCGACTGGACTACCGACGTTCAGACAACCCGTGTTCGATTCCCACTGGGAGCAGTGTGAATTGTACTCGTGGTTGCGAAAAAAAAATACCCCCAGGTCGACCCAGCCGTTGGCAGAAATGGTTACCAGGGTATTACCCTGGGAAGGTGAGGAATGTCGCTTCGCATTTGAGTTTCGATGCTTGAGGCGACACTATACAGAAATATCCGAACATTTCTGGACAGGCGGCCGAGCATATATGGGTATAAACTCGCGTGCTAAGACGCCGGTTCAAGTCTCGTACTTTACCTTTACTTTACATTTACATAACGTCTGAATATTGTTATTCGTTTATTTTGGAGTTTTTAATACCTAGTTGTTAGGATGTTTATGTGTATGTGATGTATAATTGCTACAAATGTTGAGTAAAGCAATCATGTATGAACGCTCACTGTGAACTCATATAATTGAGCTTGTGAGCCATTACTACTAGAAAAGTAAAACCAAAAAAAATGTAATGTACCCCCGTCACGCCAAGTGGCGTATAGGGAATATGGTGTTAGTGACCATAAATTTTACAGACCTTCGGCACATGATTTTTGGGGTAATGTGGTCGGTATTACGACCGTGCCGCTTTACTCTCCCAGAAAAAATCCGGTACCCATTAAAGGTTGGGTGAACCGGATTCCGTCGGTTGGGATCGAACCCTATCTCTTGTCCTTTGTATTCCAGTTCACTAACCACTGAGCTATCGCTGCTCCCACTATAAAAGTCATGCTATCAAACTTTTACCTGATTTTGTTTGTTTAAAAGCAATATTACGGAATGTTCCTATTTTTCGTGGGCTCTGCCATGGATTTATTGGGAGTGAGGTGCAATGCGTTTTAAGCTTTACAAACAACTTTCTCCTTCTTCTTCTTTCTCTACTTTCCTTCCTCATTTGCCTTTCAGTTTCGAGAGGTAATTTGCGGTCTTTTCATTTTCTGTTCGCCTTTACTGTTGTTATGTTTCCTAATGCTTCTAATATTACATCGATCCATCTTTTTCATGGTTGTCCCTTGGGTCTGATATTTCGCAGCGTTTATTAAGGGCTCGCTGTGTTGTGTTTTGATCACTCTGCCTTGTCACGTGGCCAAACCATTTTATCTGTTGTTTCTTTATATATTCTGTGGCGGGGGCTATTCCTAACTTTTTTTTTCTCAGTTCTTCATTTCTGATCTTATCTCTCAGACTGTTTCCTGTCATTCGTCTAACACATTTCATCTCTGTAGAGGTTATTTTTCTTATTGTTCTTGCATCTAGGGTCCAGGTCTGGCATTGGTAGCACAACGTTGGGATGAAAATTGTATTGTACAGTGCCCGTTTTGCCTCCAGAGTTATTTTCTTGTTGGACAATAGTGGTGATAGCTGTCCAACGATTTGACAAGCCTTGGTGCATCTTGAGTCTATCTCTGCTGCTTGTAAATTGTCATTTGTCACTAAACTTCCTAGGTATTTGAATTCCTCTAATTGTTTTAGTTACTCATTTATCATGAAAGGGTTTTATTTTCCGTTGATGCTAGTATGTGCATATATTGAGTTACAACAGAACATGTTTAACATAATTAAATCAATCTTGTTCTGTTATTGATCCATTATGCTTCACAGCGCAGAGGAAAACAATGAAGAAATCTGAAGGTGTTTCATGAATTCTAGCTTGTGGTGTTGCAAATTTTGGTCATCCACCTGTTGCTAAGTTTTCCTTTTTCTCGTCTGTGTTTCTTTCCATTGCTTCTAATTGTTAATGATTGCTATGGGATATTGTTTGCTTTCAGCCTCGTTATATTTCCTATTATATTTTGTTCATGAAATCAGTTTCATTGCAGTCAGAACATATCCATATTCGCTTCACTGCCCGTTCCAGTATTACTCGAAGCTTGTGGAGATTGGGAGCCGCGATACCTCAGTGATTAGTGAACTGGACTACAAAGAACAAGAGGTAGGGTTCAATCCCAACCGACGGCTTCCGGCTTCACCCAGCCTTTAATGGGTACCGGATTTTTTTTCTATGAAAGTGGAGCGGCACGGGCGTAATACCGATTACGCCAAATATCATATACCGAAGGTCTGTAAAATGTATGGTCACTAACACCATATTCCCTATACGCCACTTGGCGTGACGGGGGCACTTTACTACTTTTTACTTATGGAGATTGTTCCTGTAAGGTGTTCATTATAGATACCTCAGCTTTTCCCACTAAGCACTCCGGATCCGCCAGATCCCTTTTCCACATTAATACTCCTCAGTCTCTCAATATAGACATCATTGTCCCACCCATTCTACTGCTCTTTGCTTTCTCTATCTTTATTATTGTACTCGTATTCGGTATTGTTCTATATAAATTAGTCTCAGTATCTTGTGGCTCTATTTATGTTACATACTGCACTAAACAACTATCTCATTTACAACGTTCACACGCCATCGTGTGCCAAAAACTGCGCAGTATACGCACATAATTACCGCTTGTTTCGTTAACCGTACTGTGACATTTCCTGCAGCCACGAGAATCATTTCAAACAATTTACACCACCGCATCCTCTCTAGCCTACTCCTGTATTTCAAGCATGTGATATGTTGCTGTTCTTCTAAGTCAAGTCTACATAGTTGTGATTCGACCTCTACACTTGTTGTATCTCATTCGATATTCCACGCTCCAACTGTCATTTCTCGTAGCGCGCCTACTTGCACAGAGAAGGAGTGCCTTGACAAAGTGGCAGCTATAGTCCGTTCAGATTCGTTTGCCGAGATGTTATGATTTATAATTCAAAAAGTTCTTGATGATTTCACATGATTTTTGGCATACGGTGTTAAAATGTCCATGTCACGAGAACATATGTGTTACTCGATGTCTAGCTATAACGGTTTTCTTAAAGCGGCGAATTCCTTTGATCTTTGCCCATGTAACTATTATTTTGACCCTAATCAAAATGTTTTACAGTAATCTAGTGCAACGATGACCCATAGGCGTGTCCATAAAATTTTACTTGGTGGCAAGTATACAAATTTTAAATTATATATAGAACTTTTGTTCGTAGAGTCAATTTGATATAGTTCCGTGCTCTTGGTGTGAGTTTCCCAAATGTTGTCGCTGCCTTTCAAATACGTACATTTAGTTCCTCATCTAAGGAAAGTGTGGCTGTAATAGTGGATCCAAGATAGCTGAACTTCTGTACTGACTCAAGCAGGCTTCCATTCAAAGTAATGGTTGTTGGTTTGCTTATAACATATTTTTGATTGCTTGGATGGTCTTGAACAATAAACTGTTTAACAAATCAACTAGGAAATTTTGCAAATCAAACTATTTATCTGTAGACTTAATCAGAGTAATGATCATTCAGAATCAGACGAGTCAAATAGGTCGATTACTGCTTTCGGCTGAACAAACAACAAACCATCCTTTTTCCAATATTCCTCTTCTTGTCGTAACACATGATCCTCACATTTTACCCAGTAGTCTTTATTTATATTTGATAGAGCCTGATTTGTAAGTGTCTCAACATCGCATAATTTGAAAGTTTTATTTGTATATGCTACGTGTCCTTTAACTTTTGCCCAAACTAGTTCTATAGGATTTAAGTGTGCATGATATGGAGGTAGTCTCAAACATCTATGGCCATGTTCTTGAATTAACTTGTCTATTTTAAATATCTTTGTACGTTGTGTCTGTTTTACAAGGCTAAGCAATTCGGGTTTCAAGTAGCTGTCGTTAACTTGTATGTGTTCTTTTATTAGCCACGTTTTGATTGCTTCTTTTGTACTTGATGATGTTGGGATTCTATCTTCTACGTTAACTACGTTATGGTATGAAGCATTGTCCATTATCAGACAAGAAGGTCGATCTAATATTGGAAGGATACTTTTCTCGATCCAGTCTTTAAATATGTGCCCATTCATTTCGGAGTGGTAGTCTCTATTGTCTATGGATTTTGAAATGAAAACGAGATGAGCATTCTGCAACAACCCATTATGTCTGCTACCTGCATGTGCAACTATCAAACGTTGCCCTTTACTGCTTGGTACTGATATTTTAATACTTCCATCTGCTAACTGCCATTCCTTTTCATTTGTATGATGAGCGTTGATCCAAGTTTCATCTAAATAAACAATATCATAATAATTTTCGCGCATTTCCTTCACTTCACGTAAATACTTGCTTCTAAGAGCTACTAGATGTGGCTTCTCACAAATAATGTTTTTTTTCCACCAGCATACTTTCTAAAGGTGAAGCCTGCACTTCTTAATATTTTCTATAATGAAGTTTTTGATATTTCAATGTCGTTGTTAGTTTTCAGCCAAAGCTTCAACTTTCTAAGTGTCACTTCTTCGTTTATATCAAACATTACAGATTTCTCTTTTTACTAGGTCCTTATCAAAACTGTCTAACGTTTCTTTCCTTCCTTGCTTTCTTGCATTTGTTGGCAATAAATATCCGCTTCCTTTAACTATTCGATCAAATGAACGTTTACACAAACCTAAAATATGCATTGTTCTCTTCTCAGGGTTTGATAAAGAACAATATTCCCGTAAAGATGTCCCTTTTTACGCTCTCTGCAGAAGTATTGATAAATCTTTATAGCAATGTTATGCTCAGTAAAATATTTTGCCTTTATATTCATTCTCACATAGACTTGCAGAAGATAATATGGATAGTGCCGCCTCCTTTCTGTAAATATTGAGATTTGCCTCTGAATTATGTCTCGAACTCGAGTCTACGGCCGTGATTTTGACGTCACATAATTTCCGGTTTCGGCTAAAATGTCATTTTGTGCTAAACGGGAAATTTCATATGTAACATTTCTTTATAAAAATTTATAGTGGATACATAACTATTTTAGGACGGTGCGCATTCAGCCGTGAAGGTCATGCCTATATGTTAAAGAATCAGCTGTGAGATGTAAGCATCTACATAATCCCGCCGGTGTTTATAATATCGATTAACTTTTTTTTAATATAGGTTAAATAAGGCATCTTTGAAACTGGATCACATTTCTTTCATAAAAACATATTTTTATAGCGACATTAGTATTCTAAACCTAACTTCAAAAGATCAATGCAAATGAACAATAAGTTTTTGAAAAAAATAAATTAATGTCTAGGCAAACGAATCTGAACGGACTATAACACACTAGACTTTTATTCTATCTGTTGGTACATGTACAAGCAAATAAAGCGATAGTAACTTACATTTTAAAATAACGGCTCTTGAAAAATACAAGCTGTAGAATTGAATATTTCATATTTTAAACAATGAATGGGGAATTTATAGTGGTAATACATATAACTTTATACCATTGACATGTTTTATTGGTATGGTCAGAACTACACCAAGCTGTCTATTTTTTTTTTTTTACTGAAATAATATCCGGTACGCATTTAACGCTTTATCATTAGAAGAATCATTGTGGATTATGCTTTTGTATAAATATATTTTGTCATATTGATTTAATAATTTAACCAGTTTATTTTAGATAAATGTGTCACATAACTTCTATAGGGAGAATTAGTGGAGCGGTTAGTGTTAATGCCTTGACGACAAAGTGAGAATGAGTTTAAACCCAAACTGAAGCTCTTTAGTCGATCAGGATGAACAAAGAATATATCCCTTGCTAACTGAGTTAAGTTCTTCCACTTCTTGGCGTCCACCCATTTTGATGGCATGAATGCGTTGTGTCACTAATTTACGGAAAATTGCAATTTCGGTCCGACACATCCGTATTCGGAATGGGTAGATTTTTTTTTTTTTACAACTTGTATCCAAACAGTGGCCAATATGGCGGTCTACTCGTATTGATTTTAAAAAACCAAGGATTTGTTAGCGGGCACGAGTTAACACTGGGAACTGTTTATTGCCGTTATCTGAGAGGGTTAAACATGGGATCTTACTATCCAGGACCCAGGTAGGATAAAGCCACAAAGAAACCATGAATTAGAAGTGGAAAAAGGCCCCTCGTCTGTGGCACGATTCGAACCTGGAGCCTTCCTTTAGTCCATGGGACGATGTTCTACCTCTAGACCGCTCAGTTCCACCACCCTCCCCAAGACCTGGAGTGGAGTTGAAATAGCAACTGCAAGGAAGAGCACTGAAAACTAACATCCTCGCCTACAAATTGTGTGCTTTAGTACGAGACGGTGAATACGTCACTTCCGTATGTCTGAAAATCACTTACCACTTCTGTGTGTTTTTTTTATTCAATAATGTAGAAAATGTAAATGAGGAGGATACTATGTAATCAATTTTTGACAATAGAAACAAGAACAAGAGTTCTTAAATGTTATGTAGAGCCAGTCTTAACATATGGATGTGAATCATGAAACAATAGGACAACAGACAAGAAAATCACTGGAGTCTGTAGAAATGTGGTTTGACAGAAGAATATTGAGAATACCATGGACAGCTAAGAAGAGTAATGAAAATGTTCTGAAAGAGGTCAAAGCAAAAACAGAGCTAATTTCACATATTAGGTAGAAACAATCATCATTTTGTGGCCATGAATGAGAAGAGAACAACTGGAATATATTGTAACAACTGGAAAAATTGAGGGACAAAGCGATAGAGGGAAGCAAAGAGAAAAAATAACAGACAGCTTAAGAGAATGGCTTGGCAGAAGGTCAACAACAGAAATGATAAACAACTGTCGAGATCGAAAGTTGTGGAGAGACATGATCACCTACGCCAGTAGGCCCGGTACTTGATGATGAATGTAGAGCAGTTATTTGAAAGGTAGTTGACTTTCGGCTCAACTCATCCGATTTCAGCACGTCATTTTTTAGTACATTATCGCCTTCCCTCTTGATCCCTATTCACTTGACCAGACTAGACTTATTAGTCTATTACTAGAGGCACCGCGATAGGATGGAGTAAGTTTTGGATGATTTTGGTTCACAGATCCTGTTGCAAGCCATCAACTATGATTCGCTGGCCACTTCAATTCTATTTCTGTCAGGCGCATTGGCCTCCGATTTGAATCTAAGTATGAACAATGTGCCATTGGAGTATCGGTCAATATGGCGGATAGGCGGCAAGAACCATTCAGGTACAGTCTGAATAGTGTTCCTTGTTGCAGTTTCCTCATATTCCAAGTCTGTCTTGCTTCCGGAGCTACTGAGTTAGTGCTCTGTGCACACCGTGAGTTGTGTTTTTTATCCGGGTCGTCTTTCGATATTCCGATTACTAACGGTGAATGATGTTATCGTATGACGAAAGACAGTTCAGCTGCTTTCACTTTCGGTGTCGCTTGGTCTTATGTCTTTTGGCGTGTGCTGTAGCTGCTATGATGGTGACTGCAGCTGCCTTTCTTTGTTTCGATCCTTAAATGACATGAGTTTTAATTCGGATGATTCCACTGGCACGGGTGGTTGAGCAATTGTGAATTTTAATTCGTTTGCGGTGATACTGGGACCTTCGACTAACCATAACCATATCTATAACCATCGCTGGCAACTTCAAATATATTCCTGTCATTCGCCTTGACCTCCAATCTGAATCTAAGTGTGAACAATGTGTGAGTCCACAAAGCTTAAATGTAAGCTTAACTTAGACAGATATTATAACCGCGCGCTCAGTAATTACTAACTGCTGGAGTGAACTCCACACCTATGTGTACATCATCAATGCAATGAACTATATCGAACAACATCTTGTTCAAATGAGTTTCACATCTACGACCTGTGGAGAAAAGGAACATCAATTATGGACAATGTTTAAACTACAAAAACAATTTGTAAAAAATAGCCTCTGAAATTTCATAATTTGTGACAAGACCTGCAAGCGAACTGTGCCACGTAATATCTGCCAATATTTACTGCTCTTCGACAATTCTTTCAAGATTTATAGAACTTTTGTAACAGTTTGTTGTATTTACGTCACTTGAATTGCTATTTTAGCTTTAACGTTGCATTTTCATCAACTTTATTGCTTTCCTATTTTAGATTTAATTCCATATTTTCTTTATTCTTCATTTTTAGCATTAGATTTTGATTAGATTTATTTTCAATTTATTTCCTGTTGGCTTTGATGAAAGTTCTCTTAATTGTATCCTTTGACTTGTTAGGATTCCTCTTTTTTTCAAGCATTGATTTGGTGAATGTAGCAGTGATGTTTGTTATATTCAGAGTCAGTCAAAGTATTCTAGAACTACAGTAGACAAAGATAAATATATAAGTTACATTACTTGATATTAATCTTCCATTATCTGAGATGACTTGTCAAGTTTAGAAACTCTTTATTTTTCCTCTACAATGAAGGAGGCCATTTTAGACTATATAAAATGGCAGTAGTTGTGTAGGACAGATTAAGGAATATTTATAACCAAGGTATTTTTCCAGATGGAACATCCAAAAAAGCGTTCAGGTAAATTGATAGGACAGTTCGAGATATAGATACAATAAATAATCTGTTACCTAGAATTATCGCTAGTTCACACGGTATTGTGGTTGGCAACGATAACAAAATTGTAAATATAATAGTCCTAGAAGTCTTCTATATTACAATAGAGCCTTAGACGTCCGGTACATTACAATAGGGCCCTAGAAGTTTGGTACATTACAATAGAACCATAGAAGTTTGGTACATTACAATAGGGCCCTAGAAGTTTGGTACAATACTATAGAGCCCTAGAAGTTTAGTACATTACAATAGAGCCTCAGAAGCTTGGTATATCGCAATAGAGCCCTAGAAGTTTAGTACATTGCAATAGAGCCTCAAAAGTTTGGTATATTACAATAGAGCCTCAAAAGTTTGGTATATTACAATAGAGCCTCAGAAGCTGGTATATTGCAATAGAGTCTCAGAAGCTGGTATATTACAATAGAGCCTCAGAAGCTGGTATATTACAATAGAGTCTCAGAAGCTGGTATATTACAATAGAGCCTCAGAAGCTGGTATATTACAATAGAGCCTCAGAAGCTGGTATATTACAATAGAGCCTCAGAAGCTGGTATATTACAATAGAGTCTCAGAAGCTGGTATATTACAATAGAGCCTCAGAAACTGGTATATTACAATAGAGTCTCAGAAGCTAGTATATTACAATAGAGCCTCAGAAGCTGGTATATTACAATAGAGCCTCAGAATCTTGGTATATTACAATAGAGCCTCAGAATCTTGGTATATTACAATAGAGTCTCAGAATCTTGGTATATTACAATAGAGCCCGATACATTATAAATTTCTCGTTTTACGTGATGAATTCCGGTACACAATTTTTAGAAGAAAAAGAAACCACTGGTTGTGTCACTAGAACGCATAATGCAACACACTATAGTAGAAGTAAATAAACGACGTAGAATGTACAAAGTGACATTAACGATTTCTAGGAACGTACAAAGTGACATTAACGATTTCTAGGAACGTACAAAGGAACACTACAGATTTCTAGGAATGTACAAAGTGACATTAAAGATTTCTAGGAATTTATTTTAAGTAAAATAGACCTGGTACTATATTTAGAAGGGAAAAAATAGTGTTCTATTTTCTTCACCATTTCCCGTTTACCTAATCCACTTCTTGAACTACATCCGGCAGAGTCTAGCGCTTTCTGAACGCTCAGTTTTCTGAACAAGTCATTTGGGGGTTGAATAAATCCAAGCGGAGACAACAACCCAACAAATTTATAGCATTAATGGCGCTAGAAAGGACAGTTATATTCTTTGCACCTGTAATGTGACTAGTGTCTTACTGTCTCGAAATCGTCACTATTGAGTCGTTAGAACAGAACAGATAAAAACTTGGTAGTGGAAGAAGGTTAAATCAAATTTGGTTGCAAAGAATTATTTGTTGTATTTTTTTTTTTTTAGTATCGTATTAAAATCCATCATGAAAATAAAAATAGCATGGAGATATAGACATTAATATTAGGGAGCAAATTAAGGCTCTTTGACATTTCTACTGCAAAAAAAAGTGGATTGGGATCGGCATTTTGCAGCCATCAATGTTACCCAACGATTGATTTATGAAGGAGTAACAAGGAAAAGTTTCCTTGCTAGATCATAGACTTGGGTCTTATCTTTTATGTCATGAAGACGAAATGCTTGCTTCCTCCGTCCAGTCCCAATTCTTTCTCTCTCTTTTTTTTTTTACTCAATTCGAGGACGTATACTGAATTAATTCAATAAACTACAATGTTGTTTTCATTCATGTATTTTATCATTTAGTACAAGAGGCTATTCATAAAGGTGAAGTAGGTGTTATGCTATAACTATTATCGAAAGATGATGCTGATTTTAGTAACGAGTATAAACCATTTTAAGAGTGTGATGCTGACTATAGTAACGTGTAGAAACCATTATGGAGTAATAATGCTGATTTTAGTAACGAGTACAAACCATTTTATGAAGACGATGCTAGTTTTAGTAATGAGTACAAACTATTTTCAAAAGATTATGCTAGTTTTGGTAACGAGTACAAGCCATTATTGAAAGTTAATGCTGGTGTTAGTAACGAATACACACCTTTATCCAAAGATAATGTTCTTTTAGTAACGAGAAATAACTAGCATCGAACGAAGTGGTTTCACGAAAGATAAAATTACACTGTGTGAAGAATGACAACTTTAGACGATTTGTGCGCGATAATAAATAAAGATTACTTATATGGAGAGATGTGGGAGAATAATACAACATATATGTATGTATATGACTTTTGTGTTCTTGACAGATGATTGGAAGTAAGCAATCATGAAAAGTCAGAAGTCCTGCACGGGGTGCAAGTGACATTACTAATTGCTTGATATGCCTGGGCAAATATTATGGAAATAGTGTTTTGCCCAAAACACACTACTCCTACTCTCTCAACTCCTTTTGAAGCGCTCCGAGGGAGGACGAGGTCCTACGTTCTGAACCGAAGTTGAGTTGCAGGGGATGCGAGAATATAGATAATACACCATCAACTGCCTTAGGGTCCATCCCTCCGGATTTTCTGTTTGGGTTTACTCCTGTAGCCTTCGAACTCTCACGAGTCTTCTCACAAGGCAGTGAGCGAACTGGACGAGAAAGCCGCTGTCGGAAATAGGCATTAGCCGGTGGAGCAGTGAAACTATGACCTATCATGGATAGATCATTTACGATTTAAAAGAAGAACAAATATGCACTAAACAATGAGAATGTCACCGCCCACCAGCTTGTCAGAAGTTAAACAACCACAAGAGAAACTAAATCCAAGCAACTCACACCGCCTGTAAGTAAAAGTAAAGTACCCCAGTCACGCCAAGTGGCGTATAGGGAAATATGGTATTAGTCACCCTATATTTTACAGAACTTCAGCACATGATTTTTGGGGTAATGTGGTCGGTATTACGCCCATGCTGCTTTACTTTCCCAGAAAAAAATCCGGTAACCATTTAAGGCTGGGTAAACCCGGAAGCCGTCGGTTGGGATTGAACCCTACCCCTTGTCCTTTGTAGTCCAGTTCACTAACCACTGAGCTCCACACCGCCTGTAACTGGCGTATTTTGAAACAACACACTCTGTATCTGAATAAATTGTCCACAAACGGACGCCAGAATATAATCACTCAAATATTACTGTCAATAGAATAACAGCAAAAATATGATCATCATTATCATCAAACATCTTACCTCTTATTACATATGTGACTTTTGTTTCTTGATTCATTATTCTCCCATATCTTCCTCATTTAGATTTGTTAATACGTGATTCTTTTGAGTCGCTACAACGTCATTTTAAATCACTATTTGTTGATTCTTTTTCCTCTCTGATTCTCTGTGTTTTATTCGTCCTCTTCTCATTCGCTCTGGTCATCACAGCATACTCCAGCTACTCCTTTCACTTTTCGTGGGCAAATATTTCAATTGTTTTGATAATTTTCTTCTTGTCTTGTGTTGGTAATAGTATTTTCTTATTGTTACCTTCTCTTGTAAAACATCTTTGTTGCTCGTCCACAGTTCATGTAATCATTTCATTCGATATGGAGACGACATCTAGTGTGTGCCATTATTAGGGCTTGAGAGAAAGAAAGAAAGAATAAGGAAAAAAGGAAGGAAAGAAAGAATGAAAGAATGAAGAAAGAAAAAAGGAAGGAAGAAAGAAAGAAAAAAGAAAGAAAGAAAGAAAGAAAGAAAGAAAGAAAGAAAGAAAGAAAGAAAGAAAGAAAGAAAGAAAGAAAGAAAAAAAAGGAAAAAAGAAACAGAGAAAGAGATTCGTTCCGCAACGTTGTGTATAGGAAATATGCTGTTAATGCCCTTACTGTTTAAGGACACTCGACCATTGTGTGGGTAATGTGATCGGTATTATGATTATTATATTATAATGGCCAGCGCCATTTCTTTCTTTCCCAGAATAAATCTAGTTCACATTCAAGCCTGGGTGAACCTGGGAACCGTCATTTAGGATCGAACCCGATATCTTGCCCTCAGTAATGCAGGTCCCTAACCACTGCGCTACGGCAGATTCGCAAGTATGCGACGTAAAACTTCAAACTAAACAATAACTAAAGAGTAACAACTCCACGTGTGTCTAATAAGATCAAAACAATCAGAAGCAGATATAACAACCCATTATTGTAAGTTATGTCAATTATTCAGACTTTTTAAAACTACTACTAGACAGTTAAAAAAAAAAAAAAAGTAAAGTATCCCACGTCACGCCAGGTGGCGTATAGGGAATATGGTGTTAGTGACCATACATTTTACAGACCTTCAGCACGTGATTTTTGGGTAATGTGGTCGGTATTACGCCCGTGCCGCTTCACTTTCCCAGAAAAAAATCCGGTACCCATTTGAGTCTGGACCCGGAAGCCGTCGGTTGGGATCGAACCCTACCCTTTGTCCTTTGTAGTCCAGTTCACTAACCACTGAGCTATCGCGGCTCCATACTACTAGACAGTGACCATCATAAAAAACGTACGCAATGCATATACAAATTAAAATGTAATAAAATCAACGAATGAAAATAACAGTGGAAAAAAGAGATACAGATCAGACGATGGCGTTAGATAGGACACACATTGCGGAAGCCAACTGAGAGTATTACACAATAGGCCATTTTTGTAATCCCCAAGGAAAAAGACAGAGGAAGACCAAAATATTCTTGGAGAAGACAGAAGGAAACAGAGATTAATATGATAGTGAAGACATGGAATTATCTTAAAGGAATGGAAAGAAACAATTGTTAAATTCCACTTCGTAAACAAAATCATAACTATCGTTCTGGTATTTATATTAAGTGTGGGTCGCTTGGGGGAAGGGGAGATAGTAGAGAAAAATGCGTTGGTGGGATGGTGGGGGGAGGTGAGTTTATGTGGCTGGAGAAAAAAGGACGACATGCTCAGTGCAGTTTTCAAGTCTCGTAGAAGCACAGTTTTTTTTTATTTATTTTATTTTTTTTTTATATGGGACAAGGAGAACTTGGTTGAGTTAGAGATAAGACGTCAGCCTCCGGACAATGAAGTCCTGAGTATGAACCCCACCGTTGAATTTTTCACTTCAAGTCCGTAGTGCCTTCATGGATTTACCCTCCCATTACCTCTGGGTAGTCAGGTGCAATGTCTAACTCTCTCTCTCACTCACTTTGGGTTGTGAGATCCGATGTCTAACTCTCTCTCCCTCTCTCTCTCTCACTCACTTTGGGTTGTGAGATCCGATGTCTAACTATCTCTCCCTCTCTCTCTCTCTCTCACTCACTTTGGGTAGTGAGATCCGATGTCTAACTCTCTCTGGGTAGTGAGATCCGATATCTAGCTCTCTTTTGGTAGTGAGATCCGATGTCTAGCTCTCTCTTGGTCGTGAGATTCGATGTCTACCTCAATCTGGGTAGTGAGATACGATATCCAGCTCTCTCTGGGTAGTGAGATCCTATGTCTAGCTCTCTCTGGGTAGTGAGATCTGATGTCTAGCTCTCTCTGGGTAGTGAGATCCTATGTCTAGCTCTCTCTGGGTAGTGAGATCTGATGTCTAGCTCTCTCTGGGTAGTGAGATCCGATTTCAAGCTCTCTCTGTGTAGTGAGATCCAATGTTCAGAATCTCTGCGTAGTGAGATCCGTTATCTAGAACTCTTTTGGAAGTGAGATCCGATGTCTAGCTCTCTCTGGGCAGTGAGATCTGATGTCTAGCTCTCTCTGGGTAGTGAGATCTGATGTCTAGCTCTCCCTAGGTAGTGAGATCCGATTTCAAGCTCTCTCTGTGTAGTGAGATCCGTTATCTAGAACTCTCTGGGAAGTGAGATCCGTTATCTAGAACTCTCTGCGTAGTGAGATCCGTTATCTAGAACTCTCTGCGTAGTGAGATCCGTTATCTAGAACTCTCTGGGAAGTGAGATCCGATGTCTAGCTCTCTCTGGTTAATGAGATCCTATGTCTAGCTCTCTCTGGGTAATAAGATCCGATGTCTAGCTCTCTCTGGATAGTGAGATCCGATGTCTAGCTCTCTCGGATAACGTTAGCAAATAAATAGTAGGTCCCGTGTGTACTCTGTGAACGTTAAAGAAACCTAAATTGGGAATCCAAAAGAATAATAGAAAATGGTCACTGACCAGGAAAAATTGATATAAAAATATCAATCCAAATTGTCAAAATTCTCGGCAATTAAAGAAAATGAGAGTATCTCGAAAATCGGAGATCTGCCAATATGGAGAGGGACACCTGAGCTCACAGCTGCTGGTTTGATAAATAGGAATACATTATCATCATCATTCAGTGCCGTCTCCGCAACGAAGGTTGGCTACCATCGAGCGCCATTCTGCTCTGTCTCTTGCATTGATGGTGCAGGTTGTCATAGGCAGATTTGTCCATCTTTTGATGTTACTCGTCCATGTTAGTCTTGGTCTGCCTCTGCCTCTTTTACCTTGTATTTTCCCCTCCAGGATTACTTTTATTAGGCTGTTGTATCTTTCAACATGGCCCAAAAATCGCATTTGAAAACATATTCATGCAAAATTCAGTCCTCAGGATTTCGCTATAGATATAAAGCTGAAGTTACAAGCTAAGACAAGGAATATCTAAAAACAGAAAGATCTAGTTTTACTGATAAGATAAACCAGGGCGAACAAGGCTATCCCTAACATCACATGTAACGTACGGCTCGGCGCGATGTCATTCGCCTTCATGCCTACTCTCTCTTGTTATTTAATAATAAATGGAAAATAACTGAGCACTACGAGGAATCAAACTCTCAATCATTCGATTAATAGGCTGCAGCTTTTACTTCCTCGGCCAATTCCTCATAACCAGGAATCATTCTTTCTTTCTGGAGTTCACCAGATGACTACTAAAAGAATGGATAGAAGTCTTCATCATCATCATCATCATGCGCCATACTAGTAAGCGTAAGCGATCATGTCCTTTCATAATCTTCAATCTACAGTGCATCGTATCAGTTCCGTTGTTGACTGTTTTCCATGCCATGACACCAAGCTATTCAGTATTTTCTCTCTGTGTCGTCCGCGATCTCTCTTTCCTTCTATTTTGCCAGTTGTAACCAAGTATTCCAACTTTCATCGTCTCTTGATGTGCTCGAAAAATGTTGATTGGTTCTTTCTGATGTTTCTTAGGAGTTCCCTTTTTGTGTTGGCCTCTTTGAGAATTTCTTTATTGGTCTTTTTAGCTATCCAAGGAACTTTTAACATTGTTCTGAGAAATCCCATCTCTGTAGCCTCTAATCGTCTTTTCATTTGTTTGTCTACTGTCCATGATTACCGACCACTTCGTCATCCGTCCTTAAAATGAGGTTAAGTTTGCGTAAATGCGTTGTATTGTGATTTATTTGCGCCTTTTGTCCCAATACATCCGACTTCATCCCGGTATTTTTTAGTACCAGGTTGCATTCCCTCTTATATCACTACTCGTTTGGCCAGACTTAACGGGTTAGTCTATTACTAGAGGTACCTCAAGAGATGCGATCTGCGTGGTTCTGGTCCACCGATCCTGACAGAAGCCATTAACTGTGAGTCGCTGGAAGCTTACAGTTCTGTTGCTGCCATGCTCCTTGCCTCCATAACAGAATAATAATAATGTTCACTTTATCATAGAGCGAGACGCGCAGAAACAAACAAATCCGACCTGCTTGTGCCATTACATACATTTTGTAACATGTTCTATTGTGTTTCTGAATATACTTCAATGAAAGAATTAATCGAAAACTATATGAAATATGCAAGTCATGCAATTAGTTTCCAGGAAGATTTGAAAACATTTTCTACAATTGGTGATAAATTATTGATAATACCATTCGCTAAGATGGATTAGAAATTAATGGGTGGGCAAGACAATTCGAAACGCAATGTTTTTATTAAGTCAAAGGACACATTGACATTATGAATATACAGAATACAAATGAGTATTGACAGTATAATTTGAGAGAAAGCAATCAGGGATAGAGAGAAGGTATAACATCAGGGTAGCAGTAAGGAGAGATGAAAGACTGAAGGTGTAAATATTTCATTTGCTTTAATGTAATAAATGACAATCTGCTACATGAATTCGTTTTATTTTTATTCTCTGAAATGTAAAAAAAATGATAACGCATTGACTATTTTTCTATTTGATTTTCTATGGGTTAATACTGAGATATTAATTTCCCACGAGTGTATGTATTTTCTCTTGCTCTTTTGTGTTCTCCGTGCATATGTTATGTATGAGTAACATATGTTTTGTGTGCGTCGGTCAGATATAAGTGTATGTTTATGTGTGCCGTGTCATCTTCCGTTGTATGTTCTCTGCGGGTTTGTGCGATTTGTGTCTATTGTATTTGTTTTTGTATGTTCTGTATGTAGTATGTTCTAAAGGGTGCGACATATGTGTTATGTCTATGTACACTATTTGTGTATTTCATACCTTGTGAACAATTATTACATACGTGTACTCTGTGTCTGTCTTATTTGTGGCGAGCGTGCATTTATTATAGGTGTGCTTTCTGTGTGTATATTTTGTATTAAATGTATGTTCATCTTGTGCGCAGTAGGTATAGAACCATATTTGTTTATTCAGTGCTTGTACTGTTTGTGTAATATGTTTGTGTATCTTGTGTTTTTACTCTGCATATGTTTGTGTCTTGTGTTTTTATTGTGTGAGTGTATTTCACTTTCTTCCTCTGTGTATATATGTGTATTTACAGTTGTTTATGTAAATTGTGTGTTAACAGTATGATGTTTATGTTTATGATTTGTATCATTTTATTGTTTTCTCTGCTATGAAAATTGTGTGCCCTCTTTCTATGTATCATGAATGCTTACTCCTTCTGTGTAAGTAACAAAAAAAAAAATAGAATAAAAAGCCCTGTCACGCCACATGGCGTATAGAGAATATGGTGTTAGCGACCATCATTTTTGTTGACCATCGACACATGATTGTTGGGGTAATGTGGACGGTATTACGCCAGTGCCGCTTTACTTTCCCAGAAAATATCCGGTACCCATTTAAGGTTGGGTGAACCCGGACGCCGTCAATCAGGCTCTTGTCCTTAGTAGTCCAGTTCCTTAACCACTGAGCTATCGCCGCTCCGTTCTTCTGTGGTTTCTGTGTAATTGTTATGTTTAAATGTATCCTGTAAGCTTATTCCGCTTCTGTATATTATGCTGTGTGTTCTTCATGTATTTATACTCCTTGTATGCTTTGTGCTTGTCTAAATATAATGTGCTCACTGTATATATATATATATATATATATATATATATATATACATATATCACCTATATCAATATAATATATATTCTATATATAATAGAAAATACGCGCAATATATATATATATATAGTGTTTATTTTCTATTTTCTTAGCTCATTTTATAAACCGTTTTTGCGCACGTATTTTGTTTTCCATGTTTTCATTAATTAACAACCTCTATTTATTTAATGGAAAACGTGGGGAGGGGGGGGGGGGGTGGTGAAGCTGCCTCTCACTCCAGATTTTGTCGAGTGTTCGATCTAGAGATTTTGGTTTCTATCAAGCAGGGTGTGGAATTAAAACTGTGCTGTACTTCACGTGGCGACAGCACTAATTAAGCAACTTGTATTCCCCATCCTCCTCCCAACACTCTCGACCTAAAAAAAAATGCTGTAAATATCCTGTTTTTTTGTGTAGTATCATGCAATTATTTCAAGTCTGTCTTTTTCCAGCCGTGAAAGAGAATGAAAACTGTTGAACATTTAATTTAGTTCTTTTATTATTTGTTTGTGTGTACATCACAAAATTTGCTGCTCAAATGTTATTATTCTATAACAATACCTTACAATTAAGTACTAATGTACTCTTTATTAAATGTTTATTTGTTTTCTCCATTTTTAGCTCTCATTTTTGTGTATGACATATTGTACGAGTCATTAACCAACTCTGAGCACTCGATAACTCTTACTTATTTTTTTTTCCATGAAGAGCTCTTGACAGCTCCAGTCTAGCTTTAAAAATTGTGACGTTTTGTTCACCATTTGACATAAAAGTTCAAGCAGCGTGGCAGAAGTGAACTTTTGAGCTGATCTGTGATCGACTATGAGCGTCTATATGTATGTGTTTCTTGAATAGTATGTGAACATTTATTTCACTTGTTCTTAGCGCTCAAGCGTTAACCAAGCGTGGATTTTTTGTGTAGCTACTTTACGGCAAAGTCACGAGAACTGCTCATTTGGGCCACATCTAACTTCGACATGAGTCATCATCATCAAGTACCATGCCTGCTGGCGTAGGTGATCATGTTTCTCCACAATATATTGTTACAATATTTTTCAGCTATTCCCTTCTCATTGCATGGCCCCAAAAAATTATGATTGTTTCTTCCTAATTTTGGAAATTAGCTCTTTTAACTTTGGCCTCTTTCAGAACGTTCTCATTAATTTTCCAAGCTGTCCATGGTTTTCTCAAAATTTGTTTGTAAAATCACATTTTTACAGCCTCCAATGATTTTTGTGTCTGTTGTCACATTGCCCATGATTCACATCCATATGTTAAGAGTGGCTCCATATAACAATTAAGAACTCTTTTTCGTGTTTCAAATGCCAAAAGTGGATTGCACAGTATCTTCCTCAATTATCTTCAGTGTTGACATGAACAGATTTGCTTAATAATATTTTTTTTTCCCGGACAAATGCCAACATTCTACTATTTTTGACTTTTAACTACCAAGGATGCTTTAACGTGCGCCTCTATACACCAGGCCTTCTGTTTTAGCCGTTATCCGAGAGGCCTTTACATCAGATCTCACTACCCAGAGATCTGAGCCGGAGTGAAACATTCCCACCGCCTATGGACGGATTCGAACCTGGAACCTCCCTGTCTTGAAGCCAACACCTGGCTTGTACAGCACATTCTACGTTAGTGGCTGGCTGTTGATAAACTTGTATATCTGCAACACTTACAGCTGTCTGTCATAGATACTTTAGTTGAATTTCTCATCTGTGTCTTTCCGGATAGATAGAAACACATGCTTCATCTATCTATCTATCTATCTATCTATCTATCTATCTATCTATCTATCTATCTATCTATCTATCTATCTATCTATCTATCTATCTATCTATCTATCTATCTATCTATCTATCTATCTATCTATCTATCTATCTATCTATCTATCTATCTATCTATTTTTGTCTGTCTGTCTGTCTGTCTCTGTCTGTCTGTCGTCTGAAGTATTTGCCTATATCTGCAATGTCGTTTCTTGTATAGTAGTAGTAGCCTCCGTCAGTCATAGTTGACTATGGATTTTTCAGCGCCCCTAGAAATGTTATTTTTTCCTTTCTTTTCTTTCGCCGTGTATTCTCTTTCTCTATGAATCTGTCTGCTTCGTCTTTGAGGTGAACCTTTAGAGTGTGTTTCCAGAGATTTCGGTCTGCAGCTATGTCTTCCCATGCTGCAGGGTTTATGTTCAGAGTCTTCATGTCGCGTTTACACACATCTACAAATCGAAGATTTGGGCGCCCCCTAGTTCTTTTACCATATGCCAGTTGTCCGTAGAGTATATCTTTTGGTACGCGGCCATCTTTCATACGGTGTACATGGCCAAGCCAGCGTAACCTACGTTGTTTGAGCAGCGTGTAGATATTCGGTAGGCCTGTGCGAGTCAGGACCTCCACATTTGTCACTTTATCCTTCCAGGTGATACCAAGAATACGGCGTAGACATCGCATATGGAATGCATTTAGCCTCCTCTCCTGCTTTACATAGGTTGTCCAAGATTCGCTGCCATACAGGAGTTTCTTGTATAAATTGTATTATTTTTTATGTAATTCTTGCAGTGGCTCATATAGTTTTGTCTGTAGTGTTGTATCTATGGGCCAATGTGTTTTCCTTAGTCAAGTATATTCAGTACGGTTTTGAAATATTATGTTCAGCAGTCTGGAGTACCTGTCAACATGTACATGTGGCTGAGGTTTCTGCTCTGTTCTGAGGCGTATAATGATAACTTTTTATAATCTATTCATATTATTGTAGGTGTCTTGATGTGGGGCCTGTAGTGTTCTGATAGATTTGATTATTTGCTCAGTCTAACATTCAAAATTGTTGTTACTTTTGTTGTTAGGATCAAAATTACTGCACAGCAGACGAATCCATAGGGAGCCGCGATAGCTCAGTGGTTAGTGAACTGGACTACAAAGGACAAGAGGTAGGGTTCGATCCCAACCGACGGCTTCCGGGTTCACTCAGCCTTAAATGGGTACCGGATTTTTTCTGGGAAAGTAAAGCGGCACGGGCGTAATACCGACTACTTTACCCCAAAAATCATGTGCCGAAGGTCTGTAAAATGTACGGTTACTAACACCATATTCCTTATATGCCACTTGGCGTGACGGGTCACTAACACCATATTCCCTATATGCTACTTGGCGTGACGAGTCACTAACACCATATTTCCTATATGCCACTTGGCGTGACGGGTCACTAACACCATATTCCCTATATGCCACTTGGCGTGACGGGTCACTAACACCATATTCCTTATACGCCACTTGGCGTGACGGGTCACTAACACCAAATGCCCTATATGCCACTTGGCGTGACAGGTCACCAACACCATATTCCCTATATGCCACTAACACCATATTCCCTATATGCCACTTGGCGTGACGGGTCACTAACACCATATTCCCTATATGCCACTTGGCGTGACAGGTTACTAACACCATATTCCCTATATGCCACTTGGCGTGACGGGTCACTAACACCATATTCCCTATACGCCACTTGGCGTGACGGGTCACTAACACCATATTCCCTATACGCCACTTGGCGTGACGGGTCACTAACACCATATTCCCTATACGCCACTTGGCGTGACGGGTCACTAACACCATATTCCCTATACGCCACTTGGCGTGACGGGTCACTAACACCATATTCCCTATACGCCATTTAGCGTGACGGGGGCTCTTTACTTTCTTTTATATTACTTAGACGACTCCATAGGTGCTCCGATATCCCCGCTCGAGAATCTCGAGAAAATCTGAGGAGAGTCCTGGCCCACGTGCACGGACTCTGTAGTACGACCTGGGGACCATGGTGTGGGTAGATTCCTGCTGACAATCTCCCCGGACAGCGGCACATATTTGTAGACTACTCTTTTCGATTTTACCTGCCATGGGTTCTTTAACTTGCGCAAGCATACACGGACTGTATGTTTATTGCCGTTATCCGAGAAGGCTAGACATCGAATCTCACTACCCAAGAGATCAGCAGAGGGTCACGTCATAGAGAAATTACTGATTACTTGTTTCTTTATTTAAAAACTCACCACTGCTTTTGGTGGATTTTAAACCGGGGCCATTCCTGTCTAGAGGAAGACGTCGTATCTCTAGTCCCCGCATTCAAAGTGATCACAAGAAACTGTGTGTTATCTTTCCGTACGTTCTGACGCACTGTGCACCATGCCGATTTCGGCCGCCTACGTTCCGACGCACTGTGCGCCTTGTCTATTTCGGTCGCCTACGTTCCGACGCACTTTGCGTCACTCTCAATTTGATTAATGTGAACCGTCATCAAACCATATTATTTTTACATGCCTGGCATCATCTTGGTGTTGGTGAAATATAATACTTTCTTCAATTATCTAAAAACTTATATATAATATGTTATATGTTAGATAAATATAAATATGTAGATTGATTCTTAAAACCATACAAAATGTTATCTCTGAAATCTCTTCCGTTGCATTGATAAAATGTGTCCGTACTGAAAGAGTTAAAATTACAGACGTAAATTGAATATTGCATCCCCTGGAACTCTTAGATCTTTTACCTTTTTGTTGCGAGCATTAGCTACCAAAAGCATCACTCATAAATAAATATTTGCTTTTGCTGAAAGTTTCAAATTTGTTCGTGGTGTCATAGTTTTAAAAATAATACAACTTCTAAGAACAAGGGGAATGAACTAAGCTCAAAACACTTTCTAGAAATGCTGCAAAATTTCCAAGAATTATAACGAAATTGTCACTTTGAGATGATAACTGTATATACGATATAACCTTCGCTCTTTAATCTTGTTATTTTTTTTTCTTTTATGACGATTATATTTTCGTGTGCGAAACGATATATGTTTTATTTTTATCCAGATATTACCATTGGGGGATGTTAGAAAAATATTCTTTGAAAGTTTGGTTTGGTCATTGAAAGTCACTTCTTCAGATGCCATCAGCTTCTCTAATGTTTTTGTTTACTTCGATGCTATGTTGTATAACATGATGGTATGTTGTTATCATGATGTAATGTTGTATATCATATGTGATGAAACACAGACTGTTATGTGAATATCTCATCAAAATGATTCAGATTAAAATATATTTCGTTACACAATAAACATTTATCACTATAATATATTTCATCGCGCTATGTAAAACGCGTAATTTATGTCATGTACTAAAAAAAATTATCTTTACGACACATAGTACAATTGCTTGTGTATGTCGGGGGTAGGAAAGGGGGGGGGGGGGCTCACGATAGAACCAGAGGAATAAAGGCCGCTTGGTCAAAGCAGTCGCCACGACGTGTGAGACTCAGGATTTTTATTTAACTCCCGATAGAAAAAATCATTTCTGTCTACCGCTGGTTTCGAACACCGTACACCGGCTTTTCAGCCAGGGAAACAATGGTTCTAACCGCACATCTTCACGTCATGTACACGTCATGTACTGACATCATAATATTCTCCTTTAATAATATTTCAACTACTTTTTGAAGCTATTATATCATGCACTATACCAGTTGTTGTAAGCGATTATGTCCTTCCACAGTTCTCTGTTCTGAGTGGATCGTACCGATTCTTTTTATAGCTGTAAACCGTGCCACACCACCAAGCTATGTAGTATGCTCTCTATTTATCATCCACAATCTCTCTTTCCTTGTATTTTGCAAGCATTAACGAAATATTCCATATTATCTTCTACTTTACTGTTACCAAATGTGGTGGATATATCATGTAATCATTCTACGAGTTCTGACGGAGTTATTGTCCTCTTAATTAAAGCTTGTTTCCAATTATGTAGTGTAAACAACATCCGGTTAGTTTAATGTAACCGGTTTTGAGAGAATGAGGTTGTGAGTTCAAATCCCGGTTGATCTAGTTGGGATTATTATTTGTGATTTCTCTCTGCGGCAACCACCCCTGGTCTCATCAGCGAGGCCCGGCTTAAAAACGCCAATTACTTACTCATAGATAGAAGGAAAAAAATATGAGTATCTCCGAAAACAGAGTTATATGCCTGTGTGGCGAGGGACCTCTGTGCACACGGCTGCCTTAAAAAAACCGGATTAATACGCAAAATTCATTTCTAGTATCTAGGGACTTCGCCAGAGGTGAAAGCTGGTGAACAAACAAAAATTGTAACCAAAAACTAATCAGGGTGAAATCAAATTACAAAAGTATTAGTGAAAAATGTGGAGCAAATTGGTTTATACCATGTGACTGAATCAGTGTTGCATTGTTCATTTTACCATGGCTGTAAGACCTCTCTCCTCGAACATTGCATAGCTAGTGCAGCCTTTCTTTTCGATTATGTCCTTACAGTTCATTTGTTTCAACACTTTTATTTCAAATGTTTAAATAATGATAACAAAATACAAACCCACATCCTGCGCAACGTTGGATTCTGCCCATTTCTTAACGTTTTATGTACATCCACTGGTATTTAAACCGCAATAGCTCAGTGGTTAGTGAACTGGACTACAAAGGACAAGAGGTACGGTTCGATCCCAACCGACAGCTTTCGGGTTCAACTAGCCTTAAATGGGTACCGGTGTTTTTTTCTGGGAAGGTAAAGCGGCACGGGCGTAATACCGACCACATTACCCCAAAAATCATGTTCCGATGGTCTGTAAAATTTATGATCACTAACATCATATTCCATAAACGCCACTTGGCGTGTCGGGGGCTCTTTACTTCTTTTTTACTGGTATTTAAATAACCCCTTGAATCAATTTATATTAATTAATGTATATTTATTATTTCAGAACTTTCTTAGTTGCCACAGAAGGACGCTGACTATATTGCATGCATCGGTCTGTATGTGAGGAGCAGTGCCAACAGCTACATGCAAACAGCTGCAGCTGCAGACCTCGCGCGCAAAGCTGCCATTCCCTGCTGATTAATTACCTTTCTGATTAATCTAAATAGCTGCAGTGATATAATTTACAATGAAAAACAACACTAAGAAACCCAAAACGGAACACCACACATTTCATTTCAGTTTGACCTGCTACCTATGGATGAATCTTCACAATCGTCGATTCTTTAATCTAATTTATGAAATTCATGTTTTTGTTTAACTTTAAACACGTTTGTTAAACTGAATAGAGACAGTTTTGTTGATGCAACATAGTACTGAATTCGTAAATTTTATTTCATTTGTTTGCTCTTATCTATACAGACTTATCATTCATTTTAACCTAGTCTTTTTCTGTCTGTAATGTCGAACAAAAGTGATTCTGGAAGTGATGACGCGGGGATAGTCAACGGCGGCTGTAGCCGAGCAGTTAACGGTGAGCAGTACCACGAAGACGTGTGTCGAGACTTCATGAGGAACGTCTGCACTCGAGGCAAGCGGTGTCGCTTTCGGCACCCTACAGTAGACGACCGTCAAGACCCACCACCTCGCAGGGATCTCACCTTCTGCCACGACTACCAGAACAACGGCTGCACCAGACCAAACTGCAAGTTCCTGCACTGCTCTCGAGACGAGGAAGAGTACTTTCACAGAAGTGGATTGCTGCCGTCCCGACTCAACTACTCCAACTCAGGATCTATCGTTGTCCTGAAGGCAGCAGCTCCCGTGTGCCGGGACTATCTTAACGGTGACTGTAAGCGAGGACTTAAATGTAAGTACAGGCACGAGTTTGAGAAGAACTGTGGAGAACACGACCGCAGAAGCGATAGATTCTATGACTATATTCCAGAAATTAAAAGACGCCGAGCAGATGAAGACTATGAAATTATCCGTTCTGGATTTGGATACTCCCTACTTGAAGATGAAATTCTCATTTTGAAAAAGAAGGTTGAAGATCTGAAGAAACAGGTGTCTGATTTGACAGCCATTAATGAAGTGCTGCTAGAGCAAAATGCTCGATATAGAGTCAGCAAGGCAGCGGCAGCAATTCATGTACCAACTAGTCAACAGACGCTTTCAGCAGTTGCGATCAATGCTGTGACTCCAGTCCACGCGCAGGCAAGCTTGACTCAGCTGAATCCATCTCTGACACAGCAGGTAGCCCTCAACAGCGACTTAGCCACACAACATGCTCTAGCAGCCCAGCGTCTGGCAGCAGCTGGTGGAGGTATGGCCCAGAACCGTTCAGGTCAACCAGCCATTGCTGTCACACCAACGGTCACAATCACCCAGAACGTCGCAAGTCAGCTAGCCCTAACACAAAGCAACATTGCTGTTTCTATGGCGTCTATGCCCCAGTTACATGTGGCGCAGTCGCTGACGCAGAGCCTTGGCGCGCCGTCCACGTCTCTAATCTCCTACCCCATCATGTCTCACAACATGCGCTCAGCCGTCGAACCTTGCAGCCTCTCCCACTAGACTGTTCTCGCCCGTTGACACAACGCGCTGCATAGACCCTCGTAAGTATCTCGTACACGCTTTACCATAAAAGTCAGCAACATATAGCCCGAGAGTCGAAATAGTTCTGCCCTATTAATTTCTCCGGCCCGCCTAGTCTTAAAAAATCTAAAAACAAATACGTTCTCGTTTGAACGATTCTAATTATTAATCACTGATTTTAAATTCATAACTCACCACCCTCTAATAGCTTCGTCATGTGGCCCTACTCTAAGTAATGTTGCTGACTTTAGCCCTCTATTTTGTGTCTGCTCCGCTTTGGCTCATACTCAATCGTTCAAACATTAACATTAGCTGCAATTTAAACGTACCAGCAGAAAAAAATGCTTGGTCGTTAGTGTGAGGGGTTCATAAACAGTCACATCAAATACACATAAGCATTACATACATACATACATAACATACTATATTATGTATGTGCATTGAATACATACTAGCCATATTTTAATTAACTTCAGCTATGTCTGTATCTGCTACCTTTTCAATTTGTTTCTTTCAAATTTTGTTTGAAGTACACAAGCTTAAAAACATACTAACATCAAAACAAATAACACCAGGGCTAAAACTAAGAATAGCAAAATGTTACATCTTCTCAATATTCCTATATGGTGCAGAAAAAGGATATATAGAAGAATAGGTAGAATTGGATGGAAGGAAAAGAAAACAAACGACGAAGTCTTAGAACAACTAAAAATGAAAAGAGAACTACAAAGCATAATTCAAACAAGACAAATGCGATTTTTGGGCCATGTTAAAAGATACAACAGCCTACTAAAAGTAATCTTGGAGGGAAAAATACAAGGTAAAAGAGGCAGACCAAGACTAACATGGAGGAGTAACATCAAAAGATGGACAAATCAGCCTATGACAACCTGCAACATCAAAGCAAGAGACAGAGCAGAATGGCATTCCATGGTAGCCAACCTTCGCTACGGAGACGGCACTCGATGATGATGATGACAAAAGCTTGCTTAAATAAAATGCGTAAATAAAAATTGGAGAAAAAACAATTGTAAGTCTTAAACCGACATCATAGAACTGTCTATGCGTGCGTTCGTCACGTAAATAATGTACACACACTTCAAGACATCATTTATCTATTTTTATTTTATTGAAGTGAATTACGTTTCTCACATGAATGCCAGCGTCACAACATATGTATGTTTGTATGTATATATATATATATATATATATATATATATATATATATATATATGTATATATATATATATATATATATATATATATAAAATGATTTATATATGCAAATAGGACAACAAACAAGAAAATCACTGGAGTCTGAAATGTGGTTTTACAGAAGAATGTTGAGAATACCATGGACAGCTAAGAAGAGTAATAAAAACGTTCTGAAAGAGGCCAAAGCAAAAAGAGAGCTAATTTCCAATATTAGGAAAAAACAATCATCATTTTTTGGCCATGTAATGAGAAGACAACAGCTGGAATATATTGTAACAACTGAGAAAATCGAGGGACTAAGAGATAGAGGAAAGCAAAGAGAAAAAATACCAGACAGCTTAAGAGAATGGCTTGGCAGAAGGTCAACAACAGAAATGATAAATAACTGTCGAGATCGAAAATTGTGGTCAGGCATGATCACCTACGCCAGCAGGCCCGGTACTTGATGATGATATGCTTATATACACACACCATATATGTGTGTGAGAGAGAGAGAGAGAGAGAGAAAGAGAGAGAGAGAGATTAAATAGAGTGGAAAAAAGAGAGAAATGATTATAGACAACCACCGAGAAAGAGATGTGGTTGCGGTTGGAATCTCGAGGCTAACGAGCCACTTGCTCACATAACCATATTCTGAATCCAGTTTGCATATCATTAGTTGTCAGATCAGCTCTAATTTGCATGAGTTGAGTCACTCGTTGACAAGATTGTTCTCTGTCATTCTGGACCATAACACGATCGATATGTATCTGTAGTGGAGTTCTTCCCAGACAATGTAGCCTACGATATAACTAGAAAAGCCTGTGATAGTAAGAAGCTGTAGATGTTCAATTCAGTGAGGTTGCACCATTAATTGGACAGATAAAACATTCATAATCATAGCACGAAGAGGAGATGAGTGAGAGAAGTTCGGAAATATGGAACACGAGTGAAATCTAACCCTATAACTCAATAAAGAAAAATGCTAATTTTACAAACAGTTAGACCAGGAAAACTAAATGGATAACAAATGAATTCAACAAGCAGGGAGGTGTAAAGAAGTTCAAATATATGAGATCGTTCATCATGAATAACTGAGATGGCCTGATACAGATTACAACATGATTGACAACTGCTTCTACAAAGACTTAATTTCTTTTTAATGAGACAATTATTGTTATGTCAAGCTAATTATGACATGTTTCTTTCCAATTCCAATTTACGGATGCGAAACATGGACAATAACGAAGGCAGCTGAAGTTCGTTTGAGACTGTATTGCTACCGAAGTATTCTCCGAAAATTCGGGAAAG
Organism: Megaustenia siamemsis; assembly: GCA_032433765.1. Taxonomy (NCBI): domain Eukaryota; kingdom Metazoa; phylum Mollusca; class Gastropoda; order Stylommatophora; family Ariophantidae; genus Megaustenia; species Megaustenia siamemsis. The sequence continues at coordinate 175,956,463 of JAVIAB010000092.1, read as the reverse complement.
ACAAAAGAACCTCCAAAAGCATCTTGGAAGATAAATTAAACACAACTGACTAGTGAATTTCAGTAATAAAAATAAGTAAAACTAATATTGTATGTTTGTCTTATCAAATGTTAACAATAATTATGTTATCTTACGTGTTTATTTTAATGTACAGGAACCGAGGTATAACAGTAGCTAGTGAACTGCACCACTGATGTCAAGATGTTGAAATCGTTATCGAACTAGGGCGTATAGGTTCTTCTCCTTCTTTGTCTTATTCTTCATCATCATCCAATAACCTATAAGATCGTTGGAACACCACTGACATACTTCGTCAACTTTCTCCATTTCTATCTACCATCAGTCATTCTTTTGAACTGCAATGTCAAGGCCTGTTCATTAGCTAATGTTATCTTCCCATCTCTTTCTCTGCCTACCTCTCATTCTCACGTCTTTCATATTAACTTGCAGAATATTCTTTGCTAGACCAGACGGCTGAGATACATGGCCAGACGGCCGAGATAGCTTCGGGAGTTGGTAAACCATTTATCTTCTGATGGCCAAATCTGAAAACTGTGACGACGCCAAGGGTCGGATACCATCACCTAATCGAACCATTATATAAATTATCTAATTTGCATTCACAAGCAATTACAATATAAAGATTTTATTAATGTTGGAGAGTCATCATCATCAGGTCTCGTGTCCTTTGAAAAACGTTGCCTTCACCCCAGCCCGTCTGAAAGAATCTGTCTAGGTAGATCTCCAACAAAACGTTGCCTTCACCCCAGCCCGTCTGAAAGAATCTGTCTAGATAGATCCCCAACAAAACGTTGCCTTCACCACAGCCCGTCTGAAAGAATCTGTCTAGGTAGATCTCCCACAAAACGTTGCCTTCACCCCAGCCCGTCTGAAAGAATCTGTCTAGATAGATCCCCAACAAAACGTTGCCTTCACCCCAGCCCGTCTGAAAGAATCTGTCTAGATAGATCCCCAACAAAACGTTGCCTTCACCACAGCCCGTCTGAAAGAATCTGTCTAGATAGATCCCCAACAAAACGTTGCCTTCACCCCAGCCCGTCTGAAAGAATCTGTCTAGATAGATCTCCAACAAAACGTTGCCTTCACCCCAGCCCGTCTGAAAGAATCTGTCTAGATAGATCCCTAACAAAACGTTGCCTTCACCCCAACCCGTCTGAAAGAATCTGTCTTGATAGATCCCCAACAAAACGTTGCCTTCACCCCAACCCGTCTGAAAGAATCTGTCTAGATAGATACCCAACAAAACGTTGCCTTCACCCCAGCCCGTCTGAAAGAATCTGTCTAGATAGATCCCCAACAAAACGTTGCCTTCACCCCAGCTCGTCTGAAAGAAACTGTCTTGATAGATCCCCAACAAAACGTTGCCTTCACCCCAGCTCGTCTGAAAGAAACTGTCTAGCTATATCTCCCACAAAACGTTCCCTTCACCACAACCCGTCTGAAAGAATCTGTCTAGCTAGATCCCCCACAATACGTTCCCTTCACCACAACCCGTCTGAAAGAATCTGTCTTTAGCGAGATCTCCCACAAAACGTTCCCTTCACCACAACCCGTCTGAAAGAATCTATCTTTAGCTAGATCTCCCACAAAACTTTGCCTTCACCACAACCCGTCTGAAAGAATCAATCTTTAGCTAGATCTCACACAAAACTTTGCCTTCACCACAGCCCGTCTGAAAGAATCAATCTTTAGCTAGATCTCCCACAAAACGTTCCCTTCACCACAACCCGTCTGAAAGAATCAATCTTTAGCTAGATCCCCCACAAAACGTTCCCTTCACCACAACCCGTCTGAAAGAGTCTATCTTTAGCTAGATCTCATACAAAACTTTGCCTTCACCACAGCCCGTCTGAAAGAATCTGTCTCTAGTCAGATCTGCCACTTCTGTTGTCGTGTTCAAGGTCTCCTTTTTGTCTTGAAACCATCTTATGCTTGGTCAGCCCCTAATGCGTCACCCAGGACCAATGCCTTCCATTATTGTTCTTTCCAATCCGTTGTGTCTTTTGATGTGGCCATAATACTTTTTAAGTCAACCTATGACGATCTGCACCATCAAAGCAAGAGACAAAGTGGAATGGCGCTCCATGGTAGACAACCTTCGATGCGGAGACGGCACTCAATGATGATGATAGTATTTTTCGGCTGTGATGATTTCTCGGCAGTCTGGAATCAGTAGTTGGTCGTTGCTTTCTGATTGGTTCTGAGCCACTCAAGACCTTAGGTCTCCGTTGTGCCCTGAGCCCTATACCAGGGCGTTCCAGCTCTTGCCTTCAAGACCGTTGTCGACCGAGTCGATCCTCCGCCCTTTCTGCCAGCAGCTGTGTGTACTATAGAAAGGAGACTTTCTTCTTTAACTTGTCCTCCGTAATTTAGCCAGCCAGCCAAAGCCGTTGCTTTTGGGAGTCGCGGTGCTGTACACAAGCAGACGTGATGGAGAGTGGAAGACAGAAAAGAGAGTGGAATAAAAGGGAGAGCGGTGAGACTGAATATAAACTTTTCTCCAATTTTCTTTAGTAGAGTTTTTATATTTTAGTTCGCATAAGTAAAACGTGTGTCATTACTTAAATCAGCAGCTCTATTTTCATAGGCCAAATTGCTTTCTTTACCAAATATCAGGGTTCATCTGCCAGAAACAAAACTACGTTTTATTTCTTTCCCATCATCATCATCATTGAGTGCCGTCTCCGCAACGAAGGTTGGCTACCATGGAGCGCCATTCTGCTCTATCTCTTGCTTTGATGGTGCAGGTTGTCATCGGTTGATTTGTCCATCTTTTGATGTTACTCGTCCATGTTAATCTTGGTCTGCCTCTGCCTCTTTTACCTTGTATTTTCCCCTCCAGGATTACTTTCAGTAGGCTGTTGTGTCTTTTAACATGGCCCAAAAATCGCATTTGTCTTGTTCTAATTGTGTTCAGAAGTTCTCTTTTCATTTTAGTTGTTTTAAGACTTCATCGTTTGTTTTCTTTTCCTTCCATACAATTCTACCTATTCTTCTATAAATCCACATTTCGAAGGCTTCAATTCTCTGTTCTGTTTTCTTGTCTAATGTCCATGTTTCAGCACCATATAGGAATATTGAGAAGATGTAACATTTTGCTATTCTTAGTTTTAGCTTTGGTGTTATTTGTTTCGATGTTAGTATGTCTTTCCCATACCACTTGTTAATGTGTCACTCCTCTTTCCAGTTTTCTTTTTTTTATATTTTATACATTAAAGGTATACATAAAAACATAAGAATATAAACATAAAATTGTATTGAGCATCTAGACTAGTATAAAGACATGACAAACTAAAACATTTCGGCATAGGCCTTCCTCGTGTATAACTAGCAAACTATACACATTAAACACACAAATCCAAATCAAAGAACACAACGACATAGCCACTCAAAAAATAGCGAAAATAATTATCTGTTATTATCTTCCTGTGATAATTTTATGTATTTTTCTTTTGCCAACATTTACCTTGTTGTTTTGATTAGACAGATCTAGAATAGATACTTCTGTGTAGAAACATGTTCTTTTTGGGAGTCGTTGTCCTGCAACAGCTGAATCACAACTAACGAGTAATTGAAACAGTCGCGACATAAACAAACATAATTACGATGCAATTCTCGTTGACGCAACGTTTACTCAAGCGCAATTATTTCCTCACCTCATTCCCAAAATAATGATGAAGCATGCATACCCATCTACATTAAAGTAAATAATTGCAAAATGGCAACTTACCTGCATAACAACATAATAATCAATGAAAATTGGGGGGAAAAAAAACAATCATTTTGTTTCAATGAAAATGCGCCAGTATGTCCGACAAGGTTAGCACGCTTTCGATTATGAATTTCTAAGTGTTTCTCAATGACAACACTTGTTCACTTATCTCAGTGAGTGTTACAGTTCGATGTGTTCGCTTATCTCAGTGAGTGTTTTTAGTTAACTAAATAGGTTCGCCTATCTCAGTGAGTTGTTTCTAGTTGGATGTGTTCGCTTGTCTCTGTGAATGTTTCTAGTTAACTAAATAGGTTCGCCTATCTCAGTGAGTTGTTTCTAGTTGGATGTGTTCGCTTATCTCTGTGAATGTTTCTAGTTAACTAAATAGGTTCACCTATCTCAGTGAGTTGTTTCTAGTTTGATGTGTTCGCTTATCTCTGTGAATGTTTCTAGTTAACTAAATAGGTTCGCCTATTTCAGTGAGTTGTTTCTAGTTGACTACATGTGTTGGTCTTCTTCAATGAATGTTTCTAGCTGACTAAATGTATTCGTTTATCTAAGTAAGTGTTTCTAATTACTTAATGTGTTTGTCTACTTCAATGGGTGTGTCTAGTTGACTAAATATGTAGACCTACTTCAATGAGTGTTTCTAGTTGACTGAATGTGTTGGTCTACTTCAGTAAGTGTTTCTAGTTTACTTAATGTGTTGGTCTACTTAAATGAGTGTTTCTAGTTGACTTCATGTGTTGGCCTACATCAATTAGTGTTTCTAGATAACTAAATGTGTTCCCTTATCTCAGTGAGTATTTCTTGTTGACTAAATTTGTTCCCCTACCTCAATGAATATTTCTATTTGACTAAATGTGCTCGCCTATCCCAGTGAGTGTTTCTAGTTCACTAAATGTGTTCGCTTGCCTCAGTGAGTGTTTCTAGTTCACTAAATGTGCTCGCCTGCTTTAGTGAGTGTTTCTAGTTCACTACATGTGTTCGCCTGCCTCACTGAGTGTTGCTAGTTCACTAAATGTGCTCGCCTGCCTCAGTGACTGTTTCTAGTTCACTATATGTGCTCGCCTGCCTCAGTGAGTGTTTCTAATTCACTAAATGTGCTCGCCTGCCTCAGTGACTGTTTCTAGTTCACTAAATGTGCTCACCTGCCTCAGTGAGTGTTTCTAGTTCACTAAATGTGCTCGCCTATCCCAGTGACTGTTTCTAGTTCACTAAATGTGCTCGCCTGCCTCAGTGACTGTTTCTAGTTCACTAAATGTGCTCGCCTGCCTCAATGACTGTTTCTAGTTCACTAAATGTGCTCGCCTATCCCAGTGACTGTTTCTAGTTCACTAAATGTGCTCGCCTGCCTCAGTGGGTGTTTCTAGTTCACTAAATGTGTTCGCCTGCCTCAGTGAGTGTTTCTAGTTCACTAAATGTGTTCGCCTGCCTCATTGAGTGTTTCTAGTTCACTAAATGTGCTCGCCTGCCACAGTGAGTGTTTCTAGTTCACTAAATGTGCTCGCCTATCCCAGTGACTGTTTCTAGTTCACTAAATGTGCTCGCCTGCCACAGTGACTGTTTCTAGTTCACTAAATGTGCTCGTCTGCCTCAGTGAGTGTTTCTAGTTCACTAAATGTGCTCGCCTGCCTCAGTGAGTGTTTCTAGTTCACTAAATGTGCTCGCCTGCCTCAGTGACTGTTTCTAGTTCACTAAATGTGCTCGCCTGCCTCAATGACTGTTTCTAGTTCACTAAATGTGCTCGCCTGCCTCAGTGAGTGTTTCTAGTTCACTAAATGTGCTCGCCTGCCTCAGTGAGTGTTTCTAGTTCACTAAATGTGCTCGCCTGCCTCATTGAGTGTTTCTAGTTCACTACATGTGCTCGCCTATCTCAGTGAGCGTTTCTAGTTCACTAAATGTGTTCGCCTACTGAGATAGGCGAACAGACTACTCAGACTAGTCTATAACGAATCTACAATGATTTGGTCTTGTAATATTCCATGTTGCCCTTTTCTCCGCTTAGTCGGACCATACTCCCCATATTGTATATTTAGTGTCATCAAGGCACCTAGTAGACAATGGCACTCTACATTCTTCTTTCCCTGCTCAAAAATCAACAAAGCATTCAGTGGCCGTTATACCTTTTGGTATCTTCTTGTAGATCAAGACCAAAGTTCCACTACTCCATGTGGCTTCCATACTTGATTCACACTTTTCACCTATGTTTATATTGTCATCCCTCTTATAGTCCTTCGTCTGCCTCTCTACAAACATTCTTTCAGAGTGAACTATACAACAGTTCTTCTGATTGCTTCTAGACCTTTTCTGAAAACACGATCTAGCCGGCTTCATCGTCTATCTGTTTTATCTTTCTTTGGTTGCTTCATTTTGTTTGTCCAAAACATTGTTTTGTATCTTCCCCATACACTTTGTATGAAAGTTTTATGAAAGTTAAAAGAACGAAATGTTGCTTGTACTTCAAAGAATTATTTTCTGGACGAAATGCTCCTCATACTATGAAGAGCTATGTAATAAAATTAAGAAATATTACAAGGAAAAGACATTAATCGAACAATGTCAACTGATGCAAGCAAGAATAAAGCAAATAGTTAATTAAGAACATTATGCATGGACTGGATAACCTTGTGTCGAACAGAAAAGATTAAGAGCATGAGAAGTCAAGGAGGGTGGAAAATATAGTTATTATCAAGCTCTGGTGAAGATGTCGCTGTTGCTTTTAAGGTTAAGGTGTCAGCCTTTGTTCACATGTGCCTGTAGATTCTCAAACACGCTACATTTTTTTTATATATTGAAAGAAACGTCATTAATACAATGGTGTTTATATAACTTTATATTTTTGAGGAATAATATATGGAGAGTAACACAGGAATCAAACTGAGTCAACTGAAGCCAAAAAAAGAGGGAACAATTACAGATGTGAGCTATTGTGAACATTTCAATATATTTTGTATGATCACACATTCGAATGGGTAAACAATTAACAATTATTGAAATCCAAACTGGAAAAAAGACGTATATACTAGAAATAAAATGAAAACTGACGTCCCCAAATTCAAGTAGATTAGCAAAGAAAATTAGCAAGAATGAAAAACAAGCATGCATCTAGACAGGAAAATTTAGAATGTTGGGTAAATAGTATTGCAGCAGAGATGCGGGTCTTCGTAAAAGAATAAAGAATGGACACGATTAATTCAGGTGATAGAAATGTAGTTTCTCAGGAGAATGCTTAGCAATGTCTAGACGGGCAAGAAATCAAATAAGGAAATGGGCGTGAGGTATTATAAGATGAATGCTGTGGGGAAAAGATGGAATAAGTCCGAGAAGATAAAATAAAGCAGAAGAAATTCATGGAATTCTTACTTGCGCGAATAGAGGCGTGTCAGCTTCTGGCAACATAAAAAAATTGCGGCAAACAGAAACAGAGGATGTTAAAGTCAAAAGCTAACGAATTCCATGAAAATTTGAATATGAAGATAAGTACCAGAGAGAAAGAAAATATAAATTTCACGTAGCTTAGGGTCTTGATAGATTGGGTCCCAGAGGAGACACGGGTCGTGATGGTGCAACATTAGCTCATCGCAGACACCAACAATTATATTTGACATGATAACATTCTATCAAATGCACAATTACAGACACATCAAGTTCAATAATTTAGTTCACAGATATTGATAAAATCATATATAAATATATGCCATTATCTATTTATGTCCATATACATCAATCTAAATATCTATTTTGCTCACAGAAGCAGCAATTGGCATCTGTATTTATATTAATAAGTAAATTTCATTTCATATTTAGTTCACATGCCTCTTTAAGCTCTATATTTATGTTCAAATGCACCAATCAGGTAATATATTTAAGTTCGCGGACATCTATGAAGTATATACGTAGGCTCATTAACATGTCATTCTGTATGCATAAATCAAGATCCATTATTTAAAAAATACATCAAAGTGTATTAACATTATATGACTCGGCAAAGTACATCATTTATAATTGAAAACACCAATCACGTAAATTATTAATAATTATAAAACATCAATCGCGTAAATTATTAATAATTAAAAACATAAATCACGTAAATTATTAATAATTAAAACATCATTCACGTAAATTATTAATAATTTAAAACATAAATCACGTAAATTATTAATAATTAAAACATCATTCACGTAAATTATTAATAATTTAAAACATCAATCACGTAAATTATTAATAATTTAAAACATCAACCACGTAAATTATTAATAATTAAAAACATCAATCACGTAAATTATAAATAATTAAAAACATAAACCACGTAAATTATTAATAATTAAAAACATCAATCACGTAAATAATTAATAATTAAAAACATCAATCAGGTAAATTATTAATAATTAAAAACATCAATGACGAAACTTATTAATAATTAAAACATCATCACGGAACTTATTAATAATTAAAAACATCAATCATGTAAATAATTAATAATCAAAAACATCAATCAGGTAAATTATTAATAATTAAAACATCAATCAGGTAAATTATTAATAATTAAAAACATCAATCACGGAACTTATTAATAATTAAAAACATCAATCACGGAACTTATTAATAATTAAAAACATCAATCACGTAAATAATTAATAATCAAAAACATCAATCAGGTAAATTATTAATAATTAAAAACATCAATCAGGTAAATTATTATTAATTAAAAACATCAATCACGGAATTTATTAATAATTAAAAACATCAATCACGGAACTTATTAATAATTAAAAACATCAATCACGGAACTTATTAATATTTAAAAACATCAATCAGGTAAATTATTAATAATTAAAAACATCAATCACGAAACTTATTAATAATTAAAACATCAATCACGGAACTTATTAATAATTAAAAACATCAATCAAGTAAATAATTAATAATCAAAAACATCAATCAGGTAAATTATTAATAATTAAAAACATCAATCAGGTAAATTATTAATAATTAAAAACATCAATCACGGAACTTATTAATAATTAAAAACATCAATCACGGAACTTATTAATAATTAAAAACATCAATCACGGAACTTATTAATATTTAAAAACATCAATCAGGTAAATTATTAATAATTAAAAATATCAATCGCGTACATTGTTAATGCTCATTACTACAGAAATCAAGCAAATAGAACACTACAAGAAACAAACCCAGCCAGATAGAATATTTGTTATTGGAAGTAGCTTGCAGCCCTAACAGACACCACAGTTCCCAAAAGGTATAGGAGATGATGTTGGAGCTTTCTGAAAGAAATAAAAATAATTTCATGAGCAAAGAGAGAAGACAGCAGATAACATAAACCATAATGAAGACTTGTCAGGGAATTTGTCACTATCAAATAATAGTGAAGTCATGAATGTCGCCAAAAATAAACAGAACATCAACATAACTGAAGAAGGCAGGCAACTAAAAGAAGTAGAGGAATTCAAATACCTAGGAAGTTTCCTGACAAACGATAATTCACAAACAGCAGAGATAGAATCAAGATGCAACAAAGCTTGTCAAATCATTGGACAGTTATCAGCACTATTGTCCAACAAGGAAATAACTCTGGAGGCAAAACGAGCACTATACAATACAATCTTCATCCCAACGTTGTGCTAACAATGCCAAACCTGAACCCTGGATGGAAGAAGATTAATAAAAATAACTTCTACTGAGATTAAATGTGTTAGACGAATGACAGGAAACAGTCTGAGAGATAAGATCAGAAATGAAGAACTGAGGGGAAAAAAAAAGGTAGGAATAGCCCCAGCCATAGAATATATAAAGAAACAACAGATAAAATGGTTTGGCCACGTGACAACGCAGAAAGAACAAAACACAACACAAAGAGCCTTCAATAAACATTGTGGGAGTACCAGACCCAAGGGCCGACAACGAGAAAGATGTATCGATGGAATATTAGAAGCACTAGGAGACATAACAGCAGCAGAGGCAAACAGAAGAGCAAAAGACCGCAAATTATATCTCCCCTCGACGCTGAAAGACAAATGATGAAGGAAAGAAGAAGAAGAAATAAGAGTTAATAGGAAATACCATAAAATGAAATAATATCGTAACTAAAATATCACATTAACATTCTATGTGTGGTTATTTCTAGAACTATAACAAAGTATAATTATAAATTTGCTATCTCTTCGTTAACATCCAAAGAATAATCTCATAGACTTACTCAAAGTCAAAATAATCTATTTTTAAATCTTCGTGATACTCGACAACTGGTAATGAGTGTCACTTGTATAAGTAGAGAGAACGGTCAAATAAAATCGGTCTTTTCTCAAGTCAGCTCATCAAGTTTTGAGAATTTGTCGAAACTCGTGTCAAGTTGTATTTTTTTAAAGCTGCTGGACTCCTAAAAAATATAATATGTGAAAGATAACTCTGGTAAAACAGAATCTAAGAGCAGAGTGATAGGACTTGAATCATGTTATTTGTGAATTATAATGACGGAATAAGATACTATTCTATATACTATAGGGATAATAATAAAAATAAAGAGCACCCATCACGCCAAGTGGCGTATAGGGAATATGGTGTTAGTGACCATACATTTTATAGACCATCAGCACAGGATTTTTGGAGTAATGTGGTTAGTATTACGCCCGTGCCGCTTTACTTCCCCAGGAAAAATCCGGTACCCATATAAATGCTGGGTGAACCCGAAAGCCGTCGGTTGGGATCGAACCCTACTTCTTGTGCTTTGTAGTCCAGTTCACAAACCACTGAGCTATCGCGGCTCCAAAGGAAAGATTGAGGACATGAAAAATCGAAGAAAGCAGAGGGATGCAGACAAAAAGACTAGTTGGAAATATGAATATATAAGACTGACTGAATGCTTACGGTTATTATCAGCTATAGCACTAGACAGCAATGTTCATGAAGATAATAATGATTTGTATAATTAATGATGAAGATTTTATAACCGCCGTATTACAAGAACGCACATACACAATTACATTACTCAAAACTATATTTGTTCCTTGTTTTCTTGTCCTATGTGTTGCAGCTGTGATTTTCCCTTATTTCATGTCACAGTCTCTCTCTCTCTCTCTCTCTCTCTCTCTCTCTCTCTCTCTCTCCTCCAGGTACTCCCCAGGTACAGCGGTAACTTTGAGGTTCCAGAAAGCTCAATACGAGTCGCTTGTAGAAAGACCATACTTTTTTATCCCCTTATTTCAAGATAGTGGGTCACGTGGTCACGCTAAATAAGTATAAGAGGACCCTAAACAGTTAACAATAGAAAAGAACTGGCTGCCTCCAGGCTACAGTAAAGATAATATAGCTTGTATAATCACTGAGTACTTTGATAAAGGTTCTATTCTAAAAAATGCAAAAAGTACCAGTGTAACCAGAGAGGAAGTGAAGTTTCTAATAAACTCTATGGACTAACATAGTTCTATTCTATTTTATCCATTAACCATGGAACCAGGTTCGTGGCAGTCAGGAATTCCGCTTCATTACTTGTCACAGCGCGTATCAAAATGCATCTGTAAATTCCCGTTGACAAGGTCGCTCCGTGCAGGTCCTACTCGACTGCTTAATCGACGATTCCAAATCTCCTTGTTCGTCACTTACGACATGTGTGGCAGGTAACAGTGATTATATTCTTTTTTACCCCTTACCGTAGAGGCCCCAAAAGACACACGTGGTGACTAATATTGACAACGGTTCAATTAAAAACATCTGAAGGATCAATAAGTAGATTGAAGCTCTGATAGAAATTGCATGGGAGCATCCACTATTGTTTAATACACAAGAGCACCTTTACGATTATGAAGTTCTAACGGAAATTGTCCGGGTATAAAGATGACCACCAATAATGCAGAGTGAAATGGTGGAGGCAATCCAACATATGAAAAGAGGCAAAGCTCCAGGTCTCGACAATATAGCAATCGAAGAAATGAATGAATTAGGAGAGCTGGGAGTACAAGTCATAACAAAACTACTCAATGACATATATAACACTGGACTCATACCCGAAGATCTACTAAAATCTATCTTTGTAGCCAAAGCGAAGAAGTCAGGTGCCACTGATTATGAAGATCATCGCACTATTAGTCTCATGAGCCATATGGCGAAAATATTACTAAGAATCATCATGAAAAGTGTAAAGAATAAAATAAAACCATAAATAAGTGAGGAACAATGTGGATTTGTGGAAGGAAAGGGCTCCAGTAATGAAAAATACATCTTAAGAACATTAATAGAAAGATCTATAGAGGTAAAGAAAGATCTATATATGTGCTTTATAACTACACAAAAGCATTTGACAAATTAAAGCATGTGGAAATAATTAATATACTGGAGAAATTAAACATTGATGGCAAGGATCTGCGAATCATAAAAAACATGTACTGGCAACAAACAGCAACTATACGAATTAGCAACCAAACAGGACAATTCCAGTTTATAAAACAAGGAGTCAGACAAGGCTGTGTTCTGTTACCGGATTTGTTTGCACTTTACAGCGAATATATTATGAGATCAATAGTAGACAAAAAAGGAATTGAAGTCAATGGTCACAATATAAATAATTTGCGATTACATTGCAACAATGTTGAAAGTTCACTGGACAGCTAAAAAGTTCAATACAGAAATTTTGAAAGAGGCCAACACAAAAAGGGAACTCTTAAGAAACATCAGAAAGAAACAATCAACATTTTTCGGGCACATCATGAGAAGAGGAAAGTTGAAACACTTGGTTACAAATGGCAAAATAAAAGGAAAGAGAGATCGCGGACGACAAAGAGACAAAATACTGGATAACTTGGTGTCATGGCATGGAAAACAGTCAACAACAGAACTGATACGATTCACTTTAGATAGAAGATTGTGGAAGGACATGATCGCCTGCGCCAACCGGTATGGCAAATAATGATGATAATACAGATGGCCATTCAAATACACAACTACAAATACTGAGATACTCGGTTAATGCACTAGATTTGTAAACTAAAAATCGTTACTTCCTTTCTTGATGGCGATCTCCATGTTTCTAATTGTGCTGGTAGAAATTAACTTATAATGGCGTGTAATCGGTTTGTTCGAAGAACTCCCATAATGGAGAACTTTCTCTACGAACACCTACTGTTTTTAAATCTCATCATCTATTTTTGTTATGCCAAGAAGAGAGTGACTGAGAGTTACAGTTGTCATCACTGGCCAGCTTCCATTGTTTCATACATCGTTCATTGATGTTACAGTTGTCATCACTGACTAGCTTCCATTGTTTCATACATCGTTCATCGTTGTTACAGTTGTCATCACTGGCCAGCATCTATTGTTTCATACATCGTTCATCGTTGTTACAGTTGTCATCACTGGCCAGCATCTATTGTTTCATATATCGTTCATTGTTGTTACAGTTGTCATCACTGGCCAGCATCTATTGTTTCATACATCGTTCATTGATGTTACAGTTGTCATCACTGACTAGCTTCCATTGTTTCATACATCGTTCATCGCTGTTACAGTTGTCATCACTGACTAGCTTCCAATGTTTCATACATCGTTCATCGTTGTTACAGTTGTCATCACTGGCCAGCTTCCATTGTTTCATACATCGTTCATCGTTGTTACAGTTGTCATCACTGGCCAGCATCTATTGTTTCATACATCGTTCATCGCTGTTACAGTTGTCATCACTGGCTAGCTTCCATTGTTTCATACATCGTTCATCGTTGTTACAGTTGTCATCACTGACTAGCTTCCATTGTTTCATACATCGTTCATCGTTGTTACAGTTGTCATCACTGGCCAGCATCTATTGTTTCATACATCGTTCATCGAGAAAACCCTGTTTTAAAACCAATTATTTTAATTCAATTTATGTGATGGCAATTTAACCTTTCAAGCATCAGAGTGACTGCATTCAGTAAGTGGGACTGAACATAAACATTAACAAGTTAGAAATTGTGTCACTTAATGCTTTTTTTACTTCAAAAACGGCCAAATAGAACCAGAAGCTTTCAACAACAATTATATTTACATCCTTCTGAAACAGATGAAATACCTGATTTGGCAAGCTGATAAGATTACCAGCGAAAGGATAAACAATGAGATAATGATTTCTGTCATTCCGACATCACTGAGAGAAAGAACAAGTGAAATTGAAATACTAAAGTCTTGTTCGTAATGCGTCGGTTGAGTGTTATTGTATGGATCAAAACAGCTATAAATGGTGTATCAAGCAAGTCACAATCATATGTGTAAAAAATATCTCAGAACATTGTGAGTTAATAAAGTTATCAAGTATGAACTGCCCAAACGGTGTAACCAAGAGAAGATGAGAAAATGCTCACATGACAGGAGGGAACTGACAATCCAGACATGATGACAAGACCTGCTGTTCGGTGATCTTCTGGGAGAAGGTGAACAGGGGGCAGACCGTGAGCAACCGGAAGGCAACGTGTGAGGCGAAGAAGTACAACTTGTACCAGATCTGTCGAAGAACATTTAAAGCGAAATTGTACATGTGTCAGAACTGATAGTGAACTTTTGAGGCGAAGATGTACATGTGTACCACTTGAAGGAGGGTGCTTGAGGCGAAGATGTACATGTGTACCACTTGAAGGAGGGTGGTTGAGGCGAAGATGTACATGTGTACCACTTGAAGGAGGGTGGTTGAGGCGAAGATGTACATGTGTACCACTTGAAGGAGGGTGGTTGAGGCGAAGATGTACATGTGTACCACTTAAAGGAGGGTGGTTGAGGCGAAGATGTACATGTATACCACTTGAAGGAGGGTGGTTGAGGCGGAGATGTACATGTATACCACTTGAAGGAGGGTGGTTGAGGCGAAGATGTACATGTACCAGACCTTGAAGAGAGCGTTTGATGAGAAAATGTACATGTGTCAGAATTGAAGAGAACAATTGATTCGGAAATATACAACATGTGCCAGATCTGGAAGAGAACGTTTGATGCAAAAATGTACATGTGCCTGATCTGGAAGAGAACGTTTGAGGCGAAGATGTACAACTTGTACCAGACCTGGAAGAGAACGTTTGAGGCGAAGATGTACAACTTGTACCAGACCTGGAAGAGAACGTTTGATGCGAAGATGTACACCTTGTGCCAGACCTGGATTAGAACGTTTGAGGCGAAGATGTACAACTTGTACCAGACCTGGAAGAGAACGTTTGAGGCGAAGATGTACAACTTGTACCAGACCTGGATTAGAACGTTTGAGGCGAAGATGTACAACTTGTACCAGACCTGGATTAGAACGTTTGAGGCGAAGATGTACAACTTGCACCAGACCTGGATTAGAACGTTTGAGGCGAAGATGTACAACTTGCACCAGACCTGGAAGAGAACGTTTGAGGCGAAGATGTACAACTTGTGCCAGACCTGGAGTACGATGTACAGGGTGACTTCAGCAGACAAAGCAAAGTTGATAGATGTTGTTGTTGACCACGTGATATTGCAAGACGTGCTTACCACACTTTACAAGTCTGTGGGCAAAATCAAGAATAAAGATCTGTTGTCGATGTATTTGTAAAAGAAAAAGAAACATAGTTAGAAGAAGACGACAATGATGGCGTAGAGGTCACGGTAATTAGTGAACTTATCTATTCTGACCAGAAGGTCAGGATCGACTTGCATCTACCTCAAATCAACGCCAGATATTTTTATAATAAGTAAGACGGCACTGACATAGTGCTGACTATTTTACTTAAATTCGTGCTTCTTCTTCTTCTTCTTCTATCCTTCCTCCGTTGCCGTTGGCATCGAGGGAAGATACAATCTGCGATTCTTTGCTTTGCGGTTGGCCTCTTCTGGTGTTATCCCTCCTTGTGACTCTAATATTCCCTTTATCCATCTCTTTCTCGGCGTTCCTCTTAATCTAACGTTTTCGTGGTGTTTGTTTATGGTTCTTTGGGTCATTGTTAGTTCTTTTTGTCTTGTTATGTGGCCGAACCAATTTATTTTTTGTTTCTTTATGTATTCGATGGCTGGTTCAATTTTGAGTTTCTTCCTCAAGTCAGTGTTTCTTACTCTGTCCCTTAAGCTGTTTCCTGTCATTCTTCAGACACATTTCATTTCGGTGGTCGTTATCTTTCTTATTGTTCTAGAGTCCAGCGTCCAATTCTGGCACTGATAGCACAGAGTTGGTAGAAAAATTGATTTGTATATTGCCCTTTTTGCTTCCGTAGTTATTACTTTGTTTTTCAATAGTGTTGATACTTGGCATATAATTTGGCATGCTTTGTTACACCTTATATCTATCTCTGTCTCTTGGTTATTGTCTTGTGTTAGCGTGCTACCCAGATATTTTAAATAGTCTACTTGATTCAGAGTTGTATTATCTATTATGATGTTCAATTTTCTTTCATTCTCGCTACTGCACGCTAAATGCGTGCTGATGGTAACAAATATGGCCATAAACGGTGGTACATGTCCTTTGCAGAACGCTGTGCTCATTACAGTCCGTCTGAAAGATCCTGCCTAAAGTCAGATCTCCCTTTTCTTCTACTGTTAAGTTCAAAGTCTCTTTAATGTCTTGAGATCACCTTCTTCATGGTCTGTCCCTGTCTTATCTTCCCGTAACATGTCCCCAATTATTATATTTCCCAGTCCACATTTGACGTGACCATAAGTACTTAACTTAAGTTCAGAACTTTTAATGTCTTCATTGCTGTATTATATTATCTATAATTACTTAACTTCCTCATTAAGTTCAGAACTTTTAATGTCTTCATTGCTGTATTATATTATCTATAATTACTTAACTTCCTCATTAAGTTCAGAACTGTTAATGTCTTCATTGCTGTATTATATTATCTATAATTACTTAACTTCCTCATTAAGTTCAGAACTGTTAATGTCTTCATTGCTCTATTATAATATTTAATGTATCTTAAGGATTTATTTGTCAGTATCATTGTGTTCCAACATATTCTTCATTGCTGTTTGCGGATTGTCTATGATTCCCTACCATAATAAAACGATACATGCCATCAGTAGGTTGAATTGTACTGCCTAGTTGGTATGAAGAGCAAAAAGTTCATTTCAAATGTAGAATGTTTAAAACGTGCTGGAGAATTCAGAAATATCATCAAAATCATAAGAAGGGGGTAATCTACATTTATTGAACATGTCATATGAAATGAATGTGTAGAGAATGCCATGACAACGTGCAGAATGAATGGAAAGAGGAGCTGATGAAAATCAAGAGAATCAAAGATTGAAGCAGCTTATCGAAATAGCGTAATAAAAGGTCACCGATTGAAATTAAGATAT
Organism: Megaustenia siamemsis; assembly: GCA_032433765.1. Taxonomy (NCBI): domain Eukaryota; kingdom Metazoa; phylum Mollusca; class Gastropoda; order Stylommatophora; family Ariophantidae; genus Megaustenia; species Megaustenia siamemsis. Next base: position 175,939,431 of record JAVIAB010000092.1, on the reverse strand, counting down.
GCATGAAGGAAATACTCAAAAGCCACAAGTGGATATCAAAATTGAAGGAATAAGTCTGGAGACAGTTCAGAACTACAACTACCTTGGGCATACTATAACCAGTGATGGTAAATGTACGACTGAAATAAACAAAAGAATAGGTATGGCAAAAAGTAATTTTAATATCATGAAGAACATACTAACATCAAAACAAATAATACCAGGACTAAAACTAAGAATAGCAAAATGTTACATCTTCTCAATATTCCTATATTGTGCAGAAACATGGACATTAGACAAGAAAACAGAACAGAGAATTGAGGCCTTTGAAATGTGGATATATAGAAGAATAGGTAGAATTGGATGGAAGGAAAAGAAAACAAACGATAAAGTCTTAAAACAACTAAAACTTAAAAGAGAACAACTAAGCACAATTCAAACAAGACAAATGTGATTTTTGGGCCATGTTAAAAGACACAACAGCCTACTAAAAGTAATCCTGAAGGGGAAAAAACAAGGTAAAAGAGGCAGAGACAGACCAAGGTTAACATGGACGAGTAACATCAAAAGATGGAAAAATCAGCCTATGACAACCTGCACCATCAAAGCAAGAGACAGAGCAGAATGACGCTCCATGGTAGCCAATCTTCGTTGCAGAGACGGCACTCGATGATGATGATGATGAAGGACCGAGAGATATGGAGAGAGATGATCGCCAATATGACCAGCATGGCACCTGATGATGATTATGATGAGTTGGTATCATGTAATATGGTCTACGTGGCATTTAATATTTTGAGTTGTCATTGCTAGTCTCGTCTAGATTTTTTGTGTAATGTTTTTTTAAATAAAAAAAATATGGTCACAAAACACTAGCTCCAAGTCTCAAGGGGGTTCTTCATTTTGCTTTCAAATAACAGGGAGGTAGAGCACACATCTGCACATTCTACTGCCTGGTATTGTGACAGGAACAAATACGTCTCATCCTTGCAACATTAACTACCAAAGCACTACCTTCACTTTGATGGGCCCTCACATCCCATGCACTTAATGAAGCGAATCTCATTATGAATAATTCACATCGCGTGTATTCAGGCAAAATGTGTAACCAGCACTTAGTTCTTCTAAAACAAACATAATTTTATCCAAAACATAACGAGTACTGAGACTCAACTATTACCATCCTGTAATCAACGACAGATCTTGTCCTGTTTTTATATTCTGTATCGACTATGACATTTTCTAAATTGATTTCCTTATGCAGAATTGCACCGACTGCTGTTATCTTTCCTATTGATTAAAATCTTAACAAAGCAAGTTTCCCTTATTATTCTGTATTGATTTGCAAGTACATTATGGGTTGTGTAGAATAAGACAATGAACTTAGTTTTTGTTGTCTAGGAAACGTATGGCTTGCGTACGTACATTTTTTATATTATTTATCCTTCATTCTAATATTCATTTGTTGTACCATCAGTTGTTCATCTGCGAATCTTCTGTAAAAATCTGGTTTATTGATTTCCTGTCCTGGACCAGTCATTACAGTTTTCGATAGATAACGTATTTCTGGAATCTTTACAACTTGGATTGAAATCTTTTAGTTTCTTTCTTTGCCTTCGCTTGTTTTATAGATTATAACGTGTCACTGTCATCTTTGCTCACTCCATTGTAATATAAACTAGACCGTGTCACTGTCATCTTTGCTCACTCCATTGTAATATAAACTAGACCGTGTCACTGTCATCTTTGCTCACTCCATTGTAATATAAACTAGACCGTGTCACTGTCATCTTTGCTCACTCCATTGTAATATAAACTAGACCGTGTCACTGTCATCTTAGTTGTCTTTTAAACTTTTTAACCATTTTAAACTACATCATGTCATTATCGTTGTCATTCTAATATAAACTATGCCGTGCCACTGTCATGTTTGCTTTCTCCATTCAAATATAAAGTATGTCATCGTTGTTCCTGTCATTTTGATATAAACTATGCCGTGTCACTGTCATTTTTCTCTCCCCATTCTAATACAAACTATACCATGTCACTGTCATCGTTGTTCCTGTCACTCTAATATAAACTATACCTTATCACTGTCATCTTTGCTCTCTCCACTCTAATATAAACAATATCTTTTTTACTGTCATTTTTGCTCACTCCAATCTAATAAGCTATATCTTGTCAATGTCATCTTTGCCCTCCCAATTCTAATACAAACTGTATCGTGTCACTGTTATTGTGACAATGACACAATAACACTGTTCCTATCATTCTAACATAAGCTATAACGTGCCACTGTCATCTCTATTCCTGCCATTCCAATATAAACTATACTTTGTCACTGTCATCAGTGTTCCTGTCATTCTAATATAAACTGTACAATGTCCTGTCATTGCTATTCCTGTAATTCTAATATAAACTATACCGTGTCACTGTCGCAGTTGTTCCTGTCATTCTGATATAAACTATACCGTGTCACTGTCGTAGTTGTTCCTGTCATTCTTTTATAAACTATACCGTGTCACTGTCATAGTTGTTCCTGTCATTCTGATATAAACTATACCGTGTCACTGTCGTAGTTGTTCCTGTCATTCTGTTATAAACTATACCGTGTCACTGTCATAGTTGTTCCTGTCATTCTGATATAAACTATACCGTGTCACTGTCATAGTTGTTCCTGTCATTCTGTTATAAACTATACCGTGTCACTGTCATAGTTGTTCCTGTCATTCTGTTATAAACTATACCGTGTCACTGTCATAGTTGTTCCTGTCATTCTGATATAAACTATACCGTGTCACTGTCATAGTTGTTCCTGTCATTCTGATATAAACTATACCGTGTCACTGCAATTCTTCTCTGATTGATTATTTCTTTCCCCTCCCCTTTTTGCAGAATCAAGCCTTTAAAGTGGACACTTTTGGCGGGAGAAAGAGCAACGGACAGAGTCGAGTTCAAGCTGGATAGATGTTGATAGCACTTCAGAGCAAGCTGATTTGCTGCTCCGACTGTACCCGTGGACCAAGAAATCATTACAGCAAAATCTCGACGTGATGGCGAGGGCACTAGGATGTTGGTGTCGTCGTCTTGATCGTTGCTGGCATCGATATGGAATTGGAAATGAATCCCCATCCTTGACCTTGAACTGTCCACGTTGAATGTGTTAGTGAAAGCTGATAATGTGGTAGCGGAAGTAGAATTTGGGTGGGGATGAGTTGAGCTAAAGGTCAGATTTAGTGTATGAAATGATCGATATGACAGCATGATTGTCAAAATTAGCAGTCTGTGACACTTCTGGTGGGAACTGACGTTATCAGTACAAAGAAATAAATCGATTCCACGGATTGGGATTGTATCATTCGTAACGACTCAGCTTTGGGACCCGTCCACTTTCTTTGACCTTTTTGAATTCATTGTCACCAGGTTGGATTGATGGTTGACAGCGGACAGACAGAATCATGAAACAACGTATTCCAAACTAGATATTCAAAGACGTGACAATGGTTGAACAAGTTTAGTAATATATGTATTTGTACACATAAGTGACAACTTCTGAATTATTTCCGTTGATTCAAGCACAATATTAATTTATATAATCAGTAATCACAGTCCAGATTGAGTCAGTGTGAGAGCAGTTCTTTTACATCAAGTTTATATTAAAATAGATGTTATCTATTCTAGTGAAGTCAGTGGTTTAGTACTTCCAGTGGAATAAATAACATGAATCATATAGGGAGTCGGTGATAATACAATTCAAGTTGATCAACAGCTGAACAATGCTAGTGGAGTCATTGAATGAATAAATTCTTGTGAGGTCAATGGTTGAGTAATTCTGGTAAAGCAGTGAATTAACAGTTGTAGTAAAGTCAACGACTGAACACTTCTAGCAGAGTCAACGACTAACACTTCTAGTAGAGTCAATGAATGAACACTTCTAGTAGAGTCAATAACTAAACACTTCTAGTAGAGTCAATGAATGAACACTTCTAGTAGAGTCAATAACTAAACACTTCTAATAGAGTCAATGACTGAACACTTCTAGCAGAGTCAACGATTGAACACTTCTAGTAGAGTCAATGACTGAACACTTCTAGTAGAGTCAATGACTGAACACTTCTAGTAGAGTCAATGACTGAACACTTCTAGTAGAGCCAATGAATGAACACTTCTAGCAGAGTCAATGAATGAACACTTCTAGCAGAGTCAACGACTGAACACTTCCAGTAGAGTCAATGACACTTCCAGTAGAATCAATGACTGAACACTTCTAGCAGCTTCAATGACTGAACTCTTCAAGTAGAGTCAATGAATGAACACTTCTAGTAGAGTCACTGACTGAACACTTTTGGTAGAGTCAATGACTGAACACTTCTAGTAGAGTCACTGACTGAACACTTTTGGTAGAGTCAATGACTGAACACTTCTAGTAGAGTCACTGACTGAACACTTTTGGTAGAGTCAATGAATGAACACTTCTAGCAGAGACAATGACTGAACACTTCTAGCAGCTTCAATGACTGAACTCTTCTAGCAGCTTCAATGACTGAACACTTCTAGCAGCTTCATTGACTGAACACTTCTAGCAGCTTCAATGACTGAACACTTCTAGCAGCTTCAATGACTGAACACTTCTAGCAGCTTCATTGACTGAAATCTTCTAGTAGAGTCAATGACTGAACACTTCTAGCAGCTTCAATGACTGAACACTTCTAATAGAGTCAATGACTGAACACTTCTAGTAGAGTCACTGACTGAACACTTTTAGTAGAGTCAATGACTGAACACTTCTAGTAGAGTCAATGACTGAACACTTCTAGTAGAGTCAATGACTGAACACTTCTAGTAGAGTCAATGACTGAACACTTCTAGTAGAGTCATTGACTGAACACTTCTAGCAGAGTCAATGACTGAACACTTCTAGTAGAGTCAATGACTGAACACTTCAAGTAGAGTCAATGACTGAACACTTCTAGTAGAGTCAATGACTGAACACTTCTAGTAGAGTCAATGACTGAACACTTCTAGTATAGTCAATGACTGAACACTTTTAGTAGAGTCAATGACTGAACACTTCTAGTAGAGTCATTGACTGAACACTTCTAGTAGAGTCATTGACTGAACACTTCTAGTAGAGTCAATGACTGAACACTTCTAGTAGAGTCAATGACTGAACACTTCTAGCAGAGTCAATGACTGAACACTTCTAGCAGAGTCATTGACTGAACACTTCTAGTAGAGTCAATGACTGAACACTTCTAGTAGAGTCATTGACTGAACACTTCTAGTAGAGTCAATGACTGAACACTTCTAGCAGAGTCATTGACTGAACACTTCTAGTAGAGTCAATGAATGAACACTTCTAGTAGAGTCATTGACTGAACACTTCTAGTAGAGTCAATGACTGAACACTTCTAGTAGAGTCAATGACTGAACATTTCTAGTAGAGTCAATGACTGAACACTTCAAGTAGAGTCATTGACTGAACACTTCTAGTAGAGTCAATGACTGAACACTTCTAGCAGAGTCAATGACTGAACACTTCTAGTAGAGTCATTGACTGAACACTTCTAGTAGAGTCAATGACTGAACACTTCTAGCAGAGTCAATGACTGAACACTTCTAGTAGAGTCATTGACTGAACACTTCTAGTAGAGTCAATGACTGAACACTTCTAGCAGAGTCAATGACTGAACACTTCTAGTAGAGTCATTGACTGAACACTTCTAGTAGAGTCAATGACTGAACACTTCTAGTTGAGTCAATGACTGAACACTTCTAGTAGAGTCAATGACTGAACACTTCTAGTTGAGTCAATGACTGAACATTTCTAGTAGAGTCAATAAATGATCAGTTCTAAAAGAGTCTATGATTGAAGAGTTTTTTGGAGAGTCAATGATTTATCTATTCTATTGGGGGTCAATGACCGGTCTTTCTGACGTGTTAATAAATGAACAATTCTTGTAGAATCAAAGAGTGGAGAATGTTTTAGCCAATGAAGAACAAATATTCAAATGAACATTTTTATTGAAGACAATAAGTAATTTTAAAAATATAGCGGAAGATAATGAACAATTCTATTGCAGTTAATAAGTGAACTATTCTAATAAAGTCCAATCTAAACTCTATTTTGCTGCCCTTATTTAATGACTCATAATGACTTCAACTTGTAGACAAATAATTGACTGTTTAGATTATTGTTCTGTTGATTCCATTTTTGTACTGTCGGTCTTTATATGCTTTTGCTAGTATCACAATTACAAGACGATGGAGACGAACAAACAAAAAAATTAACAACGCTTCAAAGTATGAGGCTTTCATTGTTTATTCGCATGATTTTGGTGCACAAATTAAATTATTAATAAATCAGATCAGAAAATAAATGTAATAAACAAGATATATTTTCAAAGCGATGATATTGTTTTGTTTTTATTTCTACCATGTGTTGTTTGAACTGGCATTCTTTTTTATTACATTCATCATCATCATCATCAAGTACCGGGCCTGCTGGCGTAGGTGATCATGTCTCTCTACAACTTTCGATCACAACAGTAATTTATCATTTCTGTTGTTGACCTTCTGCCAAGCCATTCTCTTAAGCGCCTGATATCTTTTCTCTTTGTTTTTTATATCTCTTCGTCCCTCAATTTTCTCAGTTGTTACAATATATTCCAGCTGTTCTCTTCTCATTACATGGCCACAAAATGATGATTGTTTCTTCCTAATATTGGAAATTAGCTCTCTTTTTTGCTTTGGCCTCTTTCAGAACGTTTTCATTACTCTTCTTAGCTGTCCATGGTATTCTCAACATTCTTCTGTAAAGCCATATTTTTATAGACTCCATTCATTTTCTTGTCTGTTGTCCTATTGTCCATGAGTCACATCCATATGTTAAGACTGGTTCTACATAACATTTAAGAACCCTTTTTCTTGTCTCTTTATTACATTGCTGCTGTTATTTAAGAGTTTAGTTTAGTTGATAGGTTATCCTCATTACACATCGGACAAGTCCATATGTGCTCAGATCTGTTCCGAAGAATATCCCTCAAAGTGTAGCGACTAAAGATACCGCTGTTGTGTTAGTTGACAAGTCTTCCTTAGATGCTAGCGTTACTATCTCGTCTGGCATCTCCCACCTCCACATGATATTCGTTAAATCTGTTCATAACTGCGGATTCAGTGTCATTTTTGAGTCTTTCTTTCGTTCAGCGTCCCTGGGGCATTCAGAATGTCCAAGCGGCCCATAGCCCTTCCGCACTCAGCATCAGTCAAACTGGTAATGCTGTCAACACATTTATTACCTCTTACATCAGAGTGTCCAGGCACGAAAATAGAGGAAACCAGGTAGATCGACAGCATTACTTTATATATATATTTTTTAATAGATTTGTTGCCTGTTAGTGTTTGTTCCCTGTTCCCACTTCATCTGTTGTATACCAACTATTTATATCGATGGCAATGGTTTGACATCTGAAGAGAAATAAATCAAAACATTTGTAGTTTAATTAGTTTATTATGTAAATCGGCAGGTTTAAAAGTCTGTATTTTTTGTTAAAGAAATGTAGACAGTTTTGATAGAATTCCCAAGAGAAGCGCTGAAATAATTGTGCGGCTTAGTTTGAATGATTGTGTAGGCGTTGTATATCGCATTGTGTAGACAATATTTTTAGATTAGAATTGTGTATGCGGTGTTTATAGAATTGTGCAGGTAATATATTTAGAATTGTGTAGGCAGTGTATATAGAACTGTGAAGACAATATTTTTAGATTTGAGTAGACAGTGATTATAGAATTGTGCAGGCTGTTATAGAATTGTGTAGGTAGTGTTTATATAACAGTGCAACCAGAGTGTATTGAAAAACGTAGACAGTGTTTATAGAGTCACGTAGATAGTGTTATAGAATTATATAGACAGCGTTATAGACAATTTTATAGAGCTGTGCATGTGATATTGTCATTAACGTTTAGACAATGTTTATAGAACTGTGTTAAACACTGTTTATAGATTTGCATTGGCTTTGATTATAGACTTATGTGGGTTATGTTTATAGAATTGTCGAAGTGTTTATTGAATTGTGCTCACATTGTTTATTGAATTGTGCTCACAGTGTTTATTGAATTGTGCTCACAGTGTTTATTGAATTGTGCTCACTGTGTTTATTGAATTGTGCTCATAGTGTTTATTGAATTGTGTTCACTGTGTTTATTGAATTGTGCTCACTGTGTTTATTGAATTGTGCTCACTGTGCTTATTGAATTGTGCTCATAGTGTTTATTGAATTGTGTTCACTGTGTTTATTGAATTGTGCTCACTGTGTTTATTTAATTGTGCTGATAGAATTTATAGAATTTTATAGGCAGAGTCCAGGCAGTGTTTATAGAACATTACAGAGAGTATTTAGAGAATTTCTGAGGAATTTTTATTAATGAGTGCACTCAGTGTTTATATAATTGTACAAGTGGAGCTTTTAGTTGTTGTTTTTTTTGCACGTAGTGTTTATTGAATTGTTAAAACAGTTTATGGACACGTTATGTGCACGTAACAAAATACACACACAAAGACTTCTTGCAGATTAGTTTCTAAAATAAATAGACATGATATTAAGTGATTAACATTCAGTAACAAGTACATCAACTTACTTTAAAATTATTAAACGTCAAAGATTATCAAGTAATTAATTCCAAGGATTATAGCAGAAAAATTAGACAATTAATATAACAATAAGACGAATATTAGCTTCTGGCACAGTTTTCACAATTTATAGCTTTGCTATCTTGATATGGTTATTAGATTACTTGTCACATTGTTATAAGAACATCTGAATATAGAATGTAAACATAAATAGAACAGACAACTTGCACTAGCATGTAAACATTTGGGAAATTAATACTAAACAATAGGATGAATTTTGAAATATAAATAACCTGAAGATGAACCTTGAACTCTTACTCTTTCCGTACGTTGCGCCGCACAGTGCGTCACTCTCAATTTGAATAGTGTAAATTATCATTAAACCATATTCTCTTTACATATATTGTATCATCTTTGTATTGGTGAAATTGTTTATTTAATTATCTAAAAATTCATATATAATATATTAAGTGTTGGATAAATATAAACATGTAGATTGATATTTAAAATCATGAAACATTTTGTCTCTGAAATCTTCACCGTTGAATTGGTAAAAACATTCCGTACTGAAACAGTTAAAAACAGGCATTGCCTCATAACTGACACTTGCGTCAGGACTATCCTGACTCTACTTCACTTCTTCGCTGCGGCTCTAGAAACAGGATATAATCCTGTAATCTGGTTTGGCCAGTGAGAATTGACCGGGAGAGAATGCAACCCGAAACTTAAAAACGTCAAGCTGAATACGAATGTTTTGGTCTGAAAGACGCAAACAACAGAACGCATCAACTCCTACTTAACATATCTTTATAGGGCGGATGATGAAAACAACTAAATGAAAATGCCTTTAGTCGGTTAAACGCAGTACGCATACGCTCACGAAACTACAACACATCTACACAGTGCCAAGTCACTAGGGAAGTGTGCTAACTACTTATCCCAAAACTGTCATGTCACTATAGAAGCTTGTTAACTAATTACAGACCCACACAGTGTCAGTCACTAGGGAAGTGTGCTAACTACTTATCCCAACAGTGTCATGTCACTATAGAAGCTTGTTAACTAATTACAGATCCATACAGTGTCAAGTAATCACTAGGGAAGTGTGCTAACTACTTATCCCAACATGTCATGTCACTATAGAAGCTTGTTAACTAATACAGACCCACACAGTGTCAAGTCATCACTAGGGAAGTGTGCTAACTACTTATCCCAACAGTGTCATGTCACTATAGAAGCTTGTTAACTAATTACAGACCCACACAGTGTCAAGTCATCACTAGGGAAGTGTGCTAACTACTTATCCCAACAGTGTCATGTCACTATAGAAGCTTGTTAACTAATTACAGATCCATACAGTGTCAAGTCATCACTAGGGAAGTGTGCTAACTACTTATCCCAACACTGTCATGTCACTATAGAAGCTTGTTAACTAATTACAGATCCATACAGTGTCAAGTCACTAGGGAAGTGTGCTACTACTTATCCCAACAGTGTCATGTCACTATAGATGCTTGTTAACTAATTACAGATCCATACAGTGTCAAGTCATCACTAGGGAAGTGTGCTAACTACTTATCCCAACACTGTCATGTCACTATAGAAGCTTGTTAACTAATTACAGATCCATACAGTGTCAAGTCATCACTAGGGAAGTGTGCTAACTACTTATCCCAACACTGTCATGTCACTATAGAAGCTTGTTAACTAATTACAGACCCACACAGTGTCAAGTCACTAGGGAAGTGTGCTAACTACTTATCCCAACAGTGTCATGTCACTATAGAAGCTTGTTAACTAATTACAGATCCATACAGTGTCAAGTCATCACTAGGGAAGTGTGCTAACTACTTATCCCAACACTGTCATGTCACTATAGAAGCTTGTTAACTAATTACAGACCCACACAGTGTCAAGTCACTAGGGAAGTGTGCTAACTACTTATCCCAACACTGTCATGTCACTATAGAAGCTTGTTAACTAATTACAGATCCATACAGTGTCAAGTCATCACTAGGGAAGTGTGCTAACTACTTATCCAACAGTGTCATGTCACTATAGAAGTTTGTTAACTAATTACAGACCCACACAGTGTCAAGTCATCACTAGGGAAGTGTGCTAACTACTTATCCCAACAGTGTCATGTCACTATAGAAGTTTGTTAACTAATTACAGACCCACACAGTGTCAAGTCATCACTAGGGAAGTGTGCTAACTACTTATCCCAACAGTGTCATGTCACTATAGATGTTTGTTAACTAATTACAGACCCACACAGTGTCAAGTCATCACTAGGGAAGTGTGCTAACTACTTATCCCAACAGTGTCATGTCACTATAGAAGCTTGTTAACTAATTACAGATCCATACAGTGTCAAGTCACTAGGGAAGTGTGCTAACTACTTATCCCAACAGTGTCATGTCACTATAGAAGCTTGTTAACTAATTACAGATCCATACAGTGTCAAGTCATCACTAGGGAAGTGTGCTAACTACTTATCCCAACAGTGTCATGTCACTATAGAAGCTTGTTAACTAATTACAGACCCATACAGTGTCAAGTCACTAGGGAAGTGTGCTAACTACTTATCCCAACAGTGTCATGTCACTATAGAAGCTTGTTAACTAATTACAGATCCATACAGTGTCAAGTCATCACTAGGGAAGTGTGCTAACTACTTATCCCAACAGTGTCATGCCACAATAGAAGCTTGTTAACTAATTACAGATCTATACAGTGTCAAGTCATCACTAGGGAAGTGTGCTAACTACTTATCCCAACAGTGTCATGTCACTATAGAAGATTGTTAACTAATTACAGATCCATACAGTGTCAAGTCACTAGGGAAGTGTGCTAACTACTTATCCCAACAGTGTCATGTCACTATAGAAGCTTGTTAACTAATTAAAGATCCATACAGTGTCAAGTCACTAGGGAAGTGTGCTAACTACTTATCCCAACAGTGTCATGCCACAATAGAAGCTTGTTAACTAATTACAGATCCATACAGTGTCAAGTCATCACTAGGGAAGTGTGCTAACTACTTATCCCAACACTGTCATGTCACTATAGAAGATTGTTAACTAATTACAGATCCATACAGTGTCAAGTCACTAGGGAAGTGTGCTAACTACTTATCCCAACAGTGTCATGTCACTATAGAAGCTTGTTAACTAATTACAGATCCATACAGTGTCAAGTCACTAGGGAAGTGTGCTAACTACTTATCCCAACAGTGTCATGTCACTATAGAAGATTGTTAACTAATTACAGATCCATACAGTGCCAAGTCACTAGGGAAGTGTGCTAACTAATTACGTATCCCCACAGTACCACGTGGGAACCGTGATAGATCAGTGGTTAGTGAACTGGACTACAAAGGACAAGACTTCCGGTTTCACTCAGCCTTAAATGGGTAGGGGATTTTTTTTTTCCTGGACAAGTACGGCGACACGGGCGTGATACCGACCACATTACCCCCAAAAATTATGTGCCCAAGGTCTATAAAAATTATGTTCACTAACACCATATATAACAAAGAGAACTCCACACCCATTGATATAACAAGAGGAGTAAGACAAGGATGCATCCTATCACCAAGCTTGTTCAATCTATACACTGAGCAAATCTTTAAAAGAACATCACAGAGATGCCAGACCTAAACATTAATGGAAAGAATCAATAACCTAAGATATGCTGATGGTACTACTAGCAGAAAATCCTAAAGATCTACAACAATTACATAACGAAATAAACATGACAAGCAAAAATATGGAATAGATATGAATATCAAAAAGACTAAAACTATGATCATAAACAAAGAAAATACTCAAAACCCACAAGTGGATATCAAAATTGGAGGAATAGACCTGGAGACAGTTCAGAACTACAACTATCTTTGACTTCTATAATCTGTGATGGAAAATGTACAATTGAAATAAACAAAAAAAAAGGAATGGCAAAAAGTAATTTTAATGTCATGAAAATTATACTAACATCAAAACAAATAACACCAGGGCTAAAACTAAGAATAGCAAAATGTTACATCTTCTCAATATTCCTATATGGCGCAGAAACATGGACATTAGACAAGAAAACAGAACAGAGAATTGAAGCCTTTGAAATATGGATAAATAGAAGAATAGGAAGAATTGGATGGAAAGAAAATAAAACAAATGGTGAAGTCTTAAAACAACTAAAAATGAAAATAGAACTACTGAACACAATTCAGACAAGACAAATGCGATTTTGGGGCATGTTAAAAGACGCAACAGCCTACTAAAAGTAATCTTTGAGGGGAAAATACAAGGCAAAAGAGGCAGAGGCAGACCAAGACTAACATGGACGAGTAACATCAAAAGATGGACAAATCAGCCTATGACAACGTGCACCATCAAAGCAAGATACAGTGCTGAATGGCGCTCCATGGTAGCCAACCCTTGTTGCAGGGATGGCACCCGTAGATATGATGAACACCAAATACTCTATACGCAATTTGGCGTGACGGGGCTCTCTACATTTTTTTTTTATTGCCATGTCGCTAGAGAAGATTATTAACTAATTGCCCATCCATGCAGTGCTTTGTCATTTTGAAATGTGCTAGCTAATTACTTATCCGTACAGTTTCATGTTACTAGAGACGATTGTTAACTTATTACACATCCATGCCAATCTATTAGAGAAGCTAATTAACTAATTATACATCCATACAATGCCTTGTCACTAGGGAAGCATTTAAACTAATTATTTATCTATACAGCACCATGACAACAGAGATGTGTGTTAACTAATTACTTATCCCTGCAGTGGCATGTCAACAGAGATGTGTGTTAACTAATTACTTATTCCTGCAGTGGCAAACAACAGAGAAGCGTGCTAACTAATTACTTATCTCTACAGTGCCATGCCAACAGAGAAGCATGTTAACTAATGACACATCCATACAGTGTCTTGCCAACAGAGAAGCATGTTAACTAATGACACATCCATACAGTGTCTTGCCACTGGGGAAGCGTGTTGATTAATGGCACACCCATATAGTGTCTTGCCATAGAGAAGCGTGTTAACGAATGACACATCCATACAATGTCTTGCCACTGGGGAAGCGTGTTAATTAATGACACATCCATATAGTGTCTTGCTAATAGAGAAGTGTGTTAACGAATGACACATCCATACAGTGGCTTGCCACTGGGGAAGCGTGTTAATTAATGACACATCCATACAATGTCTTGCCACTGGGGAAGCGTGTTAATTAATGACACATCCATATAGTGTCTTGCTAATAGAGAAGTGTGTTAACGATTGACACATCCATACAGTGGCTTGCCACTGGGGAAGCGTGTTAATTAATGACACATCCATATAGTGTCTTGCTAATAGAGAAGTGTGTTAACGATTGACACATCCATACAGTGTCTTGCCACTAGGAAAGCGTGTTAACTAACTGCACATTGTCTTATCCTCAAAGCTGAAGAAACCATATTTGTAGTCACATTATTGTATCTGCGTCTGTCTTGAAGCGACATCGTGCAGTTATCAAAAGTCCCTGTCACACATTGCCTGTCAGCACCAAATAACGTGATTACAATAAAGAGCTAAAAGAACAAGAAAAAGACAAGGAAAAATACTAATGAGAGCGTTCTAAAGAAGTCAAGGTAAAATGGAAGCATATTACCAACATCAGGAGTCAATGTAATGATACTGAGACAGCTGGAACAAATGTGATGACAGGAAGAAAGATTCAAGTAGAAGAGAAAATTACAGAGAAATCGTATGAAGCAGCTTCAGAGAATGGAATAGCAGGAAGTCAAAGCAAAATGGATGAAGTTTTATGCAGATTTTAAGTTGTGTAGAGACATGATCATTTACGTTAGAGGACGTGGTACTTGATAATACGCAATCACCACAGCCATCTATAGATTTACTAAGACCTACGGGCTGACAGGAAATTTCCGAAAAATCTTCAACTAACGTGACGTTTTCGGCTTTGCTAGCGGGGAGGGTTGTGGGTAGAGTGATGTCAGCTATCTATAACTTCTATAGCTGATAACATCACCGCTAGTTGGAGGGTTTCCTGGATTTGTTCCTGCTCGCAGGGCATTGTAAATCTACAGATGGTTATGGTAATTTATAACCTATTTAGTGAAATGTACAAGTGCGGCAACTTAGAAAGTTAAAAAAAAAAGTAAAGAACCCCGTCACGCCAGGTGATGTATAGGGAATATAATTCTAGTGCCTATAATTTAATTTATTTTTTACCTTCGTCACAGGATTTTTGGAATGATGTAGTCAGCATTACGCCGAGCTGCTTTACTTTCACCCCCCAAAAAATATGGTACCAATGTAAGGCTGGGTGAACCCGGAAGCCGTTGATCAGGATCGAACCCGTTCTCTAGTTCTTCCTAGTCCAGTTCACTAACCACTGAGCTATCGCGGCTCCCCGGCAACTTAGAATGCAATCTATAAATTGTTTGCCAACAACAACAAAATATTAAATTCAAACAACAGGAAGGCGTAACCAATTTGCATCATCATTAAAGCCACATTCCATATTCTCCGGGAAGCAGCGGAAAGGTAGCTTTTATCTGTAAATACCTGTGTCAGCTAATAATATGTGATGAGCGGCTTAGAAAAAGAGAGGCGGGAAAATAGGAGTAAGCACGTGAACAAAAACAAAAAAATGATGTATTCGCCGAAGAAATAATAAGAGTAGTTTTTTAATGCAGCGTACAGCCATTCTAAAATGCCGAAGCAAATTATTGAGAAATGTAAAACAAAAATAACTATTGAATGTTGCAGGGAAAATGGGTTGATATAATAATGTTTAAAATCCCATGGACAGCTGGGGAAAAAGCGGTCAAGTGTCCGGAAGGAGTTCAGAGTTGAAAGGAATTTTTTCTAAAGATGAGAAAAATGCGTTGCTCTTTACTTATGAAGGTCTTGAGAAGGGGGAAATATATTTAAAATATATTGTATAAACAAATACAATTTATCTGTATCTGAGAGAGGCAAAATTGGCCACTTAGGAATGTTATGCTGGACAACATAGGAACAAGCAAGAAGCGTGGTTGAATACAACAAAAATCAGCATTTGTTTGAAAACTGCGTCATGTCTGGAAGATAAATATACATTTTAAAACTAGCTTTACAGATGAAGTTACTTGCATTGCACTGGCCACATCGGTAAGGTTCACACTTTTTAAAGTTCATTCTTGTTGAAAAATATTGACAGCAGCTTTCTTTTTCTGACATTCAGCAACGTTCCACAGATTCAGCAAGTAGATATCAACTGGTAGTTAGTTCGATAGAAGTGCTGTCAGAACTCCGCAGCGAACGTGTGGTGCTTGTACTTTGATCAAACATCTTCCTCTCTCTGTACTGAGACACGAGATCTCCCCGAGGAATTGATGATAGGACAATAGAAATTTGAAATATGAAAATAAAAAAGGTGATCATCACCTCAGTGCAAAATAAAGTCAAGTGAAACAATATTAAAACAGGTAAAGGAATTTAAATATTTGGGAACTTTGTTAACCTCAGACGGAAGATGTACAAAAGAGGTGAGATGAAGAATGGCTCAGGCAAAAGCAGCTTTCCAAAAAATGAGGACCATACTATGCAATCCATTTTTGACAATAGAAACAACAACAAGAGTTCTTAAATGTTATGTAGAGCCAGTCTTAACATATGGATGCGAATCATGGACAATAGGACAACAGACAAGAAAATCAATGGAGTCTGTAGAAATGTGGTTTTACAGATGAATGTTGAGAATACCATGGACAGCTAAGAAGAGTGATTAAAACGTTCTGAAAGAGACCAAAGCAAAAAGGGAGCTAATTTCCCATATTAGGAAGAAACAATCATCATTTTTTGGCCATGTAATGAGAAGAGAGTAACTGGAATATATTGTAACAACTGAGAAAATTGAGGGACGAAGATTTAGAGGGAAGCAAAAAGAAAAAATACCAGACAGCTTAAGAGAATGGCTTGGCAGAAGGTCAACAACAGAAATGATAAATTACTGTCGAGATCGAAAGTTGTGGAGAGACATGATCACCTACTCCAGCAGGCCTGGTACTTGATGATGACGATGAATAAAAAATAAAACTATGACAAAACATATCAATGAGGATAATGAAGGCGATTGTTTGATGAGGTCAATATCATAATCATTAATTACCGAGCTTGTTGGTGCAGTTGACCATGTCCCTCCACAAATATCTATCACTGCAGTTGTTTACCATTTCTTTTGTTGATTTCTTATCAAATAATTTTCTCAAACTGTCTAGAATATTTTCTGTTCACTTTTCTTCTTTCTTCAAGTTTCCTGTTGTCACATTCTATTCCGTGTGTTCATTTATAATTTACATGGCCAAAAGAATCAATAACTGCTGTTCTATCATGAGAATATGCTCATGCTAATTACAAATACACTGGATCCATTCAAGTATATTTAAGAATGGTTATTCATTTAAACAATTAATTTTACTGCAGTTGACGTGCAACGGAATGAGAAGTTTTTTAATTTTTTTTTTTTATGTTTATGGCATTTGTCTGCAACGGAAAGATAATTTTCTGATAAATTGTGTTTATATGTATACTATTATTTTGCAACGGAAAGACAGCTTTACTAATTTGTGTTTATATGTACAACATTATTTAGAAACGGAAGGACAATTATTGCTAATTCTGGCATGATGGAGATCTTCGACAAAGAGGCTAAAATAATTTAAGTCCTAAATTAAATACACTCGTGCTATTGAAGTGAAACAGATAGTAACCGTTCTCCCATCACTTGCTAAAGAATATTCACACCGACCAACGAGAAAACAATCTTTAAGCGAAATACCATACATACCATGACTCTTTTGCGAGAGAACATAAGAACTTGCGCAACACAAAAATTGTCCACAATTCTTCACAAATAACCAAGAAAAAGTATGAGAACGAAGCGAAGGTAAAGATAAAGAAACTAAGATTTTGATAAAAATGTTCATCGTTTCACGTAAACAGTTTACGCTTTATTTTGACAGCCTGTGTATGCATCTCCCCTCGACGGTGAAAGGCAAATGGGGAAGGAAATAAGAAGAAGAAGATGATGATGATGATGATGATGATGATGATGATGATGATGATGATGACGTTTGCATAGCTAAATACATAGTTATAGCAATTTCCTGGAACTGGACACAGTGCACGCTACAGCTACTTGAATGACAGATAAGAGCTGAGCGATCTCATCTTAAAATTCCTTCTTGATCTTTACAGATTGTTGGAAGCAGACTGGTGTCGATCGTCTGTGTACCTTTTTTGTCTGGGCAGATATTATAGATCTGGATCCATGTCGCTGTAACCTTCACTGGACTCATCTCTGTAGGATTTGAAAGAAAAAACAAGATATGAATCCAGCGGACAGGTTGGACACACTTCAACATTGACTGAGTCCCTCCCTTCTATTTTCTATTGGATTTACTACCGGAGCTTAAGACTCTAGAGAGCTACGCTCAAATTGTTTGACAGCCGCAGGAATTAGCTGCTATTTTTATCCGGAAGAAGGTGAACTTTCCAAGACTTTCTATGGTGAGCAACCTGAGGCCCGCGCTCCAGAATTGGCACGCCATGCAGGATTAGCCGGCCCTAGAATTTGATTGAAAACTACGATTTACTCTACTGTTTTGGTTGAAAAAAACTTTAGGTTACAAATTTAACAAACTTGTGAAGAATAACTTACAAAATTTAGGATACAAACTTAACACACTTGTGAATAATAACTTATTTAAAAAATATTTAGCTTACAGTGTAACCAATAGGGAAATAATTTTTTTTTTAATCTTTGATAACACAAGACGCGAAGATCAGTGTCTTGGATAATGAAACACTTAGATGACGTGGTAATGGGAGTGTATGGTATGTACATTTTATTAAAGAAGGTATTGCATGGTAGAATATAAGAATTTCAGAAAACCTCAGACTTCTACTCTTTTGTCATAGCTGCGAGGCCAAAATGATTTTGCAGCTTTGTTTTGTAGTATCGAGTTGGTTGGATGGATTGTATGAACATTTTAATAAGAAAGGCACTGTAAATTAGTTTCCGTTTGTTACGAATTAATAATGCAACGGCACTATCAAGCAAAGAAACATGGATAAATGATTTTGTACTTTCATGAAAGACGGACTTTGAATTGTTTCTTCATCCTGAACCGCTATAACCCCATGCGTTTAATCGTGATTAAAGTACAAGACTCTGGTTAAACCGGTAAGCGTTCAATTTAATATTGATAGTTTATTCATCAATTTCTTTTTTCTCTCTTTTCTTCACCTCTCTCCCTTTCTCTCTTATTCCACACTCTTCCCTGTCCTTCATTTTCTAGCAATAATATAATGTATGTATTAATAAATCATTCATTCAAATCAAGCGATATACATGTACATCAAGGCCTTCAATATGTAGCACTATCAGGTCATATGAGCCGCGATAGCTCAGTGGTTAGTGAACTGGACTACAAAGGACAAGAGGTATGGTTCGATCCCAACCGACGGCTTCCGGATTCACCCAGTCTTTAATGGGTACCTGATTTTTTTTCATGGAAAGTGAAGCGACACGGGCGTAATACCGACCACATTACCCCAAAAATCATGTGCCGAAGGTCTGTAAAATATAGGGTCACTAACACCATATTCACTATATGCCACTTGGCGTGACGGGGTTACTTTACTTTACTTACTTATCAGGTCATATGTATCTTTATATTGTTCAGATATAAAAAAAAATGTAGTATATGAAAACCTTTGTTTTAAAGACTGCACACACACACACAAAACTGCCACAACTTCACAAAGAGGATGGTTGACTTGACATTAATATAATTACGACATGATGTGATAATTATATAATTATATAATTACAAGTAATTAAAATGATGATACGTACGGTAACGCCTTCAGGCATATGAAGAATATGGTGTCGGTGCCAATGTTTACACTGTGACCGGTGACACATTTCTATGTGTTATGAGATCTGTATCGAGCTACTCTGCTGTATTTTCCCAGAAGAAAAAAACACTAACAACTCTGTAACCCATTTTCAAAGTCTAAATGAGGGGTTGGTTGGTCTTGAGGCAAGACGTCGGTCTCTCGAGACATATAGGTTGTGAGTTCAAATCCCGGCTACTTGAGATTTTTATTTCCGATTTCTCTCTGAGTTAACCACTGGTCTCCGCAACGAGGCCCGGCTTGCAACGACAATTACCCATCGATAGAAAAAATATTAGTACCTCCGAATTCGAAGTCATTTTCCTGTGCGGCGAGGGATCCCTGTGTTCACGGTTGCCAGGGAAAGATGGATTAACAGGCAAAATTTAACCCCTAGATTCATCGATAGAGGTGAAAGATGGTGAACGAAAAAAAAAGTTAAATGAACTCTGAAGCTGTATCGGTTGCAAATATATCAGCTACTTCTGGGAAACGAACATAACCTTACAGGTCATTAGCCAATGCATTCACTAATCCCTGAGCCACCGTGCTCCACACTGTAGGTCATTAACCAAGACTAATCGCCGAGCCACCGCGCTCCACACTTCAGGTCATTAACCAAGACGTTCACTAATCGCCGAGCCACCGCGCTCCACACTTCAGGTCATTAGCCAAGACGTTCACTAATCACCGAGCCACCGGGCTCCACACTTCAGGTCATTAGCCAAGACGTTCACTAATCGCCGAGCCACCGCGCTCCACACTTCAGGTCATTAGCCAAGACGTTCACTAATCGCCGAGCCACCGCGCTCCACACTTCAGGTCATTAGCCAAGACGTTCACTAATCACTGAGCCACCGCGCTCCACAATTCAGGTCATTAGCCAAGACGTTCACTAATCACCGAGCCACCGGGCTCCACACTTCAGGTCATTAGTCAACGCGTTCACTAATCACCGAGCCACCACGCTCCAGACTTCAGGTCATTAGTCAACGCGTTCACTAATCACCAAGCCACCGCGCTCCAGACTTCAGGTCATTAGTCAACGCGTTCACTAATCACCGAGCCACCGCGCTCCACACTTCAGGTCATTAGTCAACGCGTTCACTAATCACCGAGCCACCGCGCTCCACACTTCAGGTCATTAGTCAACGCGTTCACTAATCACCGAGCCACCGCGCTCCACACTTCAGGTCATTAGTCAACGCGTTCACTAATCACCGAGCCACCGCGCTCCACACTTCAGGTCATTAGTCAACGCGTTCACTAATCACCGAGCCACCGCGCTCCACACTTCAGGTCATTAGTCAACGCGTTCACTAATCACCGAGCCACCACGCTCCACACTTCAGGTCATTAGTCAACGCGTTCACTAATCACCGAGCCACCGCGCTCCACACTTCAGGTCATTAGTCAACGCGTTCACTAATCACCGAGCCACCGCGCTCCACACTTCAGGTCATTAGTCAACGCGTTCACTAATCACCGAGCCACCACGCTCCACACTTCAGGTCATTAGTCAACGCGTTCACTAATCACCGAGCCACCGCGCTCCACACTTCAGGTCATTAGTCAACGCGTTCACTAATCACCGAGCCACCGCGCTCCACACTTCAGGTCATTAGTCAACGCGTTCACTAATCACCGAGCCACCACGCTCCACACTTCAGGTCATTAGTCAACGCGTTCACTAATCACCGAGCCACCGCGCTTCACACTTCAGGTCATTAGTCAACGCGTTCACTAATCACCGAGCCACCACGCTCCACACTTCAGGTCATTAGTCAACGCGTTCACTAATCACCGAGCCACCACGCTCCACACTTCAGGTACAAAACATTCTCATTTTTTATCTCTTCCATTTTCAGAAAGAAAACAAAATCTGTGTCCATCAGAGTGAAGAATAAAGCTCTCTAGTGCGGAACTGAGTCACAAGCATGCACGAACGGAGTGCGGAACTGAGTCACAAGCATGCACGAACGGAGTGCGGAACTGAGTCACAAGCATGCACGAACGGAGTGCGGAACTGAGTCACAAGCATGCACGAACGGAGTGCGGAACTGAGTCACAAGCATGCACGAACGGAGTGCGGAACTGAGTCACAAGCATGCACGAACGGAATGCGGAACTGAGTCACAAGCATGCACGAACGGAAGATCTGGCACGCAAGAACCACAGATATGTCTCAAATGTTCACTAATGATCAGTCTGGTGGGACTACGTGGAGTTCTATTTTATTTTTAAATTCTACCACAATTGGGTGTGCGGACAAAGCAAATGTGTCTTGCTGTAAAGCAAGTCCCAGCTTGTATGAAACGTTCTTTGGTTCTTTGGTTATGGAAGGCCCCGGTATCACTGCAAACGAATTAAAATCCATAATTGCTTAACCGCCCCTTGCCTGTGGAATCATCTGAGTTACTAACTCATCTCCCAAACAAAGAAAGATAGCTGTAGTCCCCATAATAGCAGTCTCAGCATACGCCAGAAGACAAAATGCGGAACCGCACGTTGTTCTTAAAGTGACCAGAAGAAAAGAAATTATTCAGCCATCGTAATTTATGAAAGCAAGTCAACAATGCTTGTGTTGCATCCACAAACAAACAATTCAAAAGGAAAGTTAAACAACAAATAAGCAATGAAGACAGCATGCAGATACAGATAAGAGATTTGTATGAAAACATCTACAATGGGTGACAAAAACAGCTATCAACGATGTGCTTAAAGAAATTAACACACATAGCACTGTTGTTTTCAATGATACTTTAGTTTGCTCACTTGTGTCTCTCCAGTCAGATAAAAGACACATACTTCTATTGTACATTCAAAGTGATTAGAAGAAGCTGTATCTTACAATAAAAACTCTTGTGATTAAAAATTGAATAACGTATTCCTTGATAAAAAGTTCTTAAATGTTATGTAGAGCCAGTCTTAGCATATGGATGTGAATCATGGACAATAGGACAACAGACAAGAAAATCACTGGAGGCTGTAGAAATGTGGTTTTACAGAAAAATGTTGAGAATACCATGGACAGCTAAGAAGAGTAATGAAAACGTTCTGAAAGAGGCCAAAGCAAAAAGGGAGATAATTTCCAATATTAGGAAGAAACAATCATCATTTTTTGGTACGTAATGAGAAGAGAACAGCTGGAATATATTGTAACAAATGGGAAGATTGAGGGACGAAGAGATAGAGGGAAGCAAAGAGAAAAGATACCAGACAGTTTAAGAGAATGGCTTGGCAGATGTTCAATAACAGAAAGGATAAGTAACTGTCGAGATCAAAAGTTGTAGAAAGACATGATCACCTACTTCAGCAGGCCAGGTACTTGATAATTATGATGATTCCTTGAAACTCTCAGCTGCCAATCTTTGATCTTTCTGTTACGAGCAATATAGCTCGTTTCAAATCACGTGCCCAACTTCAAAACGCTATTACTCAGTGACCGTTTGTTAAATACTGTTGAAATTTTCCAAATGTTATTAGAATGCAAAAAGACCCTTTAAATGTATATTTAACAAATATCTTGCAGCTGCAGTTTTCTTAAAGCGGCGAATTTCTTTGATGTTTGTCAAAATTGTAAATTGTGAACCCCTAAAGAATAGAAATTACCGTAGTTGCTAGTCTATGATTAATTTTCACTAGGTAAAGGCGTGGCCGTAATGGGGAAATAACCTAATAAGACAAAATACCATTTGAGAATTATTGTCTTCTCAGTTCGAGGACGGACGATAATATCAAGGTATACCTGTATGTCCAATTTTCATAGTTGTGTGGTCCTGAAAAGGACCGTTTGTTGAACTAATTTAAGGTAATATAGGGGCCAACATTGTGGGGGCTATATACTTTCATTCTGAATCAGACGAGTCTAAAAGATTAATAACTGTTTGGGGTTGAACATTCCACAAACCATCATTTTTCCAATATTCCTCTTCCTGTTTTAAGACGTGGTCTTCACATTTAGCCCAATAATCTTTGTCTATATTTAATAAAGCGAGATTAGCAAGAGTCTTTACATCGCATATTTTGAATGTTGTATTTTCATCTGCCACTTGTCCTTTTAATTTTGCCCAGATTAGTTCTATTGGATTTAAATGAGCATGGTAAGGTGGCAGCCTCAAACTTATATGACCGTGCTCTTGGATAATCTTATCTATTTGAAAAATCTTTGTCCTTTGTTTTTGCTTTACTAGAGATAGTAATTCAGGTTTTAAGTACATGTTATTAAATTGTATGTGCTCCTTTGTGAGCCATATCTTAATAGCATCTTTTGTACTGGATGACGTCGGGACTTTATCTTCAAGTGCAACAATGTTGTGGTACGCTGCATTATCCATTATTAGGCAAGATGGTCGATCTAGTGATGGGAGAACAGAATTTTCAATCCAATGTCTAAATATGTGGCCATTCATCTCAGAGTGATAATCCCGATTGTCTATGGATTTTGAAAGAAAAATGAGCTCTGCATCCTGTATTAGTCAATGTTGTCTACCTGCATGAGCAATTATCAAGCGCTGTCCTTTGCTGCTAGGTATTCATCTCTTAATCTTTCCATCTGATGACTGCCATTCCCTTTGGTTAGTGCGGTGAGCATTGATCCATGGTTCATCCAAGTACACAATATCATAACCTTGCTTGCGCACCTCTTTTACTTCACGTAAGTACTTGCTTCTCATGACTACTATATGTGGCTTCTCACAGATGATGTTTCGTCCATTGGAATACTTTCTGAATGTAAAGCCTGCAGCTCTCACATTCCTCCATAATGTAGACTTTGATATTTCAATACTGTTGTTCTTTTTCAGCGATACTTTTAATTTTCTTATTGTAACAGTTTCATTTATACCCAACATTTTGCGAATTTCACTTCTAATAAGTTCACTGTCGAAATTATCCAACATTTTTGCTCTTCCTTGTGATTTTGTATATTTTGAACATTGACGGTCACGTGCTTGAATCCAGCGGTTAAATGACCGTTTAGATAAATCCAAAATGTGTCTTGTCCTATTCTCAGTGTTTTCTAATGAATGAAATAATCTTCCTCGTTTAGCCTCTTTGCAAAAATAGTCATACATTTTTATTGCGATGTTTTGTAAACTGCAGAATTTCATTTTAAGACTCATGATAAATGTGGATCGAAATGTGAATTTATAGAAGAATAGGTAGAATTGGATGGAAGGAAAAGAAAACAAACGATGAAGTCTTAAAACAACTAAAAATGAAAAGAGAACTTCTGAACACAATTAGAACAAGACAAATGCGATTCTTGGGCCATGTTAAAAGACACAACAGCCTACTGAAAGTAATCCTGGAGGGGAAAATACAAGGTAAAAGAGGCAGAGGCAGACCAAGATTAACATGGACGAGTAACATCAAAAGATGGACAAATCAACCGATGACAACCTGCACCATCAAAGCAAGAGATAGAGCAGAATGGCGCTCCATGGTAGCCAACCTTCGTTGCGGAGACGGCACTCAATGATGATGATAAATGTTATCGTTCCACGTCTTCACCTATGAATAAACGGAAATGGAACACACAATTTCTCGTGTTTTTTACAAGTGTCTAATTGTGTCAAAAAACCACGGTAAAAGCGTGCTAACACGTAAATTTTACCGTGTATGGATTTTTACTCGCTATTTTTAACTTAAAATACTGTAAACATTAAGTTTTGACTACATCAAAGGGTCGTTTTAAATTTATATAAATCAAATAAGCAACAATAATAACCAATGTTTTTTTTAAATGAAATTAATTCCCTGTTGGGTTCTAATCATTATAACTTTACATGCAAATTTTGAACAACTTACAACAAGCGGTTAAAAAGCTATCGATTTTAAAAGTTGGGCACGAGTTATGAAACAAGCTATAATTACCAAAGTATCTCTTCATACACAAATTGTGACTTTATCTAAAAATGTGACATTGAATCCACTTCCATCAAATATCAATTTCAAGAACAAGGGGAATGCCCCAGGTTCAGAACATCACCTTTCATAAACAATGCAAAATGTCCAAGGTTATAACTAAAATACTACACAGAGAAGTAAAATCAGTAGCTGTGATAGAAAACCTGTCACAGGCAAAAAGAAACAATAATCGGTTTGACAGCAATGAAGGTAAATTTTAAGAAGAACATAACTGCAGAGAAAGAGGGAGAGAGAGAGAGAGAGAGAGAGAGAGAGAGAGAGAGAGAGAGAGAGAGAGAGAGAAAGATAGAGAATATGAAATCGTTGCATTGAATAACTCTTGAGAACTAACATACAGAAATTAAAACATGAAGTTGTGAAAATCCAAAATCACTTTCACGAGCGGAAACGCCACATGATATTGTGTAGTCCAACTTTGAATTAATACACAAATATAAAAATAATTTAAAACGGATAGAACTAGAAAAGTCCTTATGTTGAATGGGCATGTTGTAAACTCTGGGTTTGTTGAGCTGTTTATTATTATGTGCGGACTACTAGGTATCGTACCAATGTTGCTGTCTTCATGGTCAACACTTTTCTAGGAAACAGGAATATATTTTTAACCCTTCTCAGCTAAACTATTCATAAACACATCCTTACCTTTATATATCTGTGCATGTACATTATAATATTTATATATGCCTGCATGTACATTATTATAATATGTATATCTGCCTGCATGTACATTATAATATTTATATCTACGTGCATGTACATATGTATATTTATATTTGAATGTATGTACATTACCATTTGTGTGTATGTATGCACATTACTATTCTTATATCTACATTCTTCATTGCACAATGTTCAACACAAACATTTCAATCAATCAACACAATCGTCAATGTTCAACACACACATTCCAATCAATCAACACAATTGTCAATGTTCAACACACACATTTCAATCAATCAACACAATCGTCAATGTTCAACACACACATTTCAATCAATCAACACAATTGTCAATGTTCAACACACACATTTCAATCAATCAACACAATTGTCAATGTTCAACACACACATTTCAATCAATCAACACAATCGTCAATGTTCAACACACACATTTCAATCAATCAACACAATCGTCAATGTTCAACACACACATTTCAATCAATCAACACAATCGTCAATGTTCAACACACAAATTTCAATCAATCAACACAATCGTCAATGTGTTCAAATTTCCCCTTCTCTCTCTCTCTCTCTCTCTCTCTCTCTCTCTCTCTGTCTCTATCTCTCTCTCTCTCTTTATCTCTCTCTCTCTCTCTCTCTCTCTCTCTCCCTATTTCTTCTTCCTTCTCGATTTATTTCTTATCGTTCCCTCTCTTAAAAATTAATTTATCGCGGGATTTCTCCTTCAAAATAAAAAAAAATGAAAATTTGCGAGAATCGCTTCAGCGATTGAGCAAAGTAGGAAATGCTAATGTAAGATGAAAGCCTCCAAGAGGAGAGAATGAGATTTTGATGAGATTGTACTCATTCTTTCGTGATTCTGAATTTTAAAATGCTCTCAGTTTCAAAAGGACAAGCAGACCAAAGAGGCAAATTCAAATATGTAAACTTATTTGTTCACTTTATTTTCTCGGTGAGTGTCTTTTCATTAATATTTGTTTTAAAGAAATTGCTCACTAATGGGCACTACATCGTTCTCCTGTATTGCTTCTGCGTGATGACGACACAGTGTACTTTTGTGTAGGAGGTAGAAGAGTGGACACTGTCGACAATGTTGGTTTCCCTTTTCACGTTTTATTTACCAAAAAAAGAATGTCGAGAATAACCGTTCTCATTTTCTTTACATTAAAAGACATTTAAAGTAAAGAAGTAAACGTAATCAAACACAAATAAGGCTATTTGTAAGAGTGCTATGTTTAGCTGAGTCAGTAAATGTCTCAGTAAACTATTTTAAATGAGAACATAAAAGGTACAGCCAGTGATATAGAAAACTAAACATGGTACTGGTAAGTATCAAGAATGATGGTGGGAAACGACATTGTGGAAGCTAGTATCATGAAGGAAGGAAGTTATAAATAAAATAGTACAACTAGTATCATGAAGGAAGTAAGTTATAAACAATATAGAACAACAAGTATCATGAGGGAAGGAAGTTATAAATAATATAGTACAACAAGTATCATGAAGGAAGTAAGTTATAAACAATATAGAACAACAAGTATCATGAGGGAAGGAAGTTATAAATAATATAGTACAACTAGTATCATGAAGGAAGTAAGTTATAAACAATATAGAACAACAAGTATCATGAGGGAAGGAAGTTATAAATAATATAGTACAACTAGTATCATGAATGAAGTAAGTTATAAACAATATAGAACAACAAGTATCATGAGGGAAGGAAGTTATAAATAATATAGTACAACAAGTATCATGAAGGAAGTAAGTTATAAACAATATAGAACAACAAGTGTCATGAAGAAATTAAGTTATAAATAATACAGTACAACAAGTATCATGAAGAAAGTAAGTTATAAATAATATAGTACAACAAGTATCATGAAGGAAGGCAGTTATAAACAATATAGAACAACAAGTATCATGAAGGAAGGAAGTTATAAACAATATAGTGCAACAAGTATCTATAGTCCGTTTCATAACTCGTGCCCAACTTTTAAAATCGATATCTTTTTAACCACTTTTTGTAAGTTGTTCAAAATTGGCATGTAAAGTTATAATGATTAGAACCCAACAGGGAATTAATTTCATTTTAAAAAAACATTTGGTTATTATTGTTGCTTATTTGATTTATATAAATTTATAACGACCCATTGATGTAGTCAAAACTTAATGTTTACAGTATTTTAGTTAAAAATTGCGAGTAAAAATCCATACACGGTAAAATTTACGTGTTTGCACGCTTTCAACGTGGGTTTTCTGACACAATTAGACACTTGTAAAAAATACGAGACATTTTGTGTTCCATTTCCGTTCATTCAGCAGCGAAAACGTGGAACGATAACATTTATCATGAGTCTTAAAATGAAATTCTGCAGTTTACAAAACATCGCAATAAAAATGTATGACTATTTTTGCAAAGAGGCTAAACGAGGAAGATTATTTCATTCTTTAGAAAACCCTGAGAATAGGACAAGACACATTTTGGATTTATCTAAACGGTCATTTAATCGCTGGATTCAAGCACATGACCGTCAATGTTCAAAATATACAAAATCACAAGGAAGAGCAAAAATGTTGGATAATTTCGACAGTGAACTTATTAGAAGTGAAATTCACAAAATGTTGGGTATGAATGAAACTGTTACAATAAGAAAATTAAAAGTATCGCTGAAAAAGAACAACAGTATTGAAATATCAAAGTCTACATTATGGAGGAATGTGAGAGCTGCAGGATTTACATTCAGAAAGTATTCCAATGGACGAAACATCATCTGTGAGAAGCCACATATAGTAGTCATGAGAAGCAAGTACTTACGTGAAGTAAAAGAGGTGCGCAAGCAAGGTTATGATATTGTGTACTTGGATGAAACATGGATCAATGCTCACCACACTAACCAAAGGGAATGGCAGTCATCAGATGGAAAGATTAAGAGATTAATACCTAGCAGCAAAGGACAGCGCTTGATAATTGCGCATGCAGGTAGTCGACAACATGGACTAATACAGAATGCAGAGCTCATTTTTCTTTCAAAATCCATAGACAATCGGGATTATCACTATGAGATGAATGGTCACATATTTAGACATTGGATTGAAAATTCTGCTCTCCCATCACTAGATCGACCATCTTGCCTAATAATGGACAATGCAGCGTACTTCAACATTGTTGCACTTGAAGATAAAGTCCCGACGTCATCCAGTACAAAAGATGCTATTAAGATATGGCTCACAAAGGAGCACATACAATTTAATAACATGTACTTAAAACCTGAATTACTATCTCTAGTAAAGCAAAAACAAAGGACAAAGATTTTTCAAATAGATAAGATTATCCAAGAGCACGGTCATATAAGTTTGAGGCTGCCACCTTACCATGCTCATTTAAATCCAATAGAACTAATCTAGGCAAAATTAAAAGGACAAGTGGCAGATGAAAATACAACATTCAAAATATGCGATGTAAAGACTCTTGCTAATCTCGTTTTATTAAATATAGACAAAGATTATTGGGCTAAATGTGAAGACCACGTCTTAAAACAGGAAGAGGAATATTGGAAAAATGATGGTTTGTGGAATGTTCAACCCCAAACAGTTATTAATCTTTTAGACTCGTCTGATTCAGAATGAAAGTATATAGCCCCCACAATGTTGGCCCCTATATTACCTTAAATTAGTTCAACAAACGGTCCTTTTCAGGACCACATAACTATGAAAATTGGACATACAGGTATACCTTGATATTATCGTCCGTCCTCGAACTGAGAAGACAATAATTCTCCTGGTGTTTTGTCTTATCCAGTTATTTCCCCATTACGGCCACGCCTTTACCTAGTGAAAATTAATCACAGACCAGCAACTACGGTAATTTCTATTCTTTAGGGGTTCACAATTTACAATTTTGACAAACATCAAAGAAATTCGCCGCTTTAAGAAAACTGCAGCTGCAAGATATTTGTTAAATATACATTTAAAGGGTCTTTTGCATTCTAATAACATTTGGAAAATTTCAACAGTATTTAACAAATGGTTACTGAGTAATAGCGTTTTGAAGTTGGGCACATGATTTGAAACGAGCTATAGCATTAAATTATAAAAGGTTATCAATGACAGCAAGCTTAAGGTACCATAAACGTGTTAAGTTAGTATTTTAGTATTTGTTGTCTCCACACCTTAAATCTATAAGAACTTTTTAGGATATTTGTATACAACAAAGTCATATGTTATTGTCTATGTGACTGGTATAAGTTTTCTGGGGAAAAAAAAGATCTCTGGTATCCATTTACAGAGGTGGGGGGGGGGGAGAGAGAGAGAGAGAGAGAGAGAGAGAGAGAAAGAGAGAGAGAGAGAGAAATATGTCGTATATACGGAAATTGAATCAGAGGCTCTTCTTGTTGTTAGCGAGCGCAACTGCACCAGGTCGCCTTCATATGAAAGTAGGTGTGATTGGAGGAAGCCTTATGACGAGTACAATTTATGAAAGTAGATTTTATTGAAAGAAATCTTGTGACAAGTACAATTCATGAAAGTAGATTTGATTGAAAGAAATCTTGTGACAAGTAGAATTCATGAAAGTAGATTTGATTGAAAGAAATCTTGTGACAAGTACAATTCATGAAAGTAGATTTGATAGAAAGAAATCTTGTGACAAGTACAATTCATGAAAATAGATTCGATTGAAAGAAATCTTGTGACAAGTACAATTCATGAAAATAGATTCGATTGAAAGAAATCTTGTGACAAGTACAATTCATGAAAGTAGATTTGATTGAAAGAAATCTTGTGACAAGTACAATTCATGAAAGTAGATTTGATTGAAAGAAATCTTGTGACAAGTACAACTCATGAAAGTAGATTTCATTGAAAGAAATCGTGTGACAAGTACAATTCATGAAAGTAGATTTGATTGAAAGAAATCTTGTGACAAGTACAATTCATGAAAGTAGATTTGATTTAAAGAAATCTTGTGACAAGTACAATTCATGAAAGTAGATTTGATTTAAAGAAATCTTGTGACAAGTACAATTCATGAAAGTAGCTGTGATTAAAATAATCTTTATGACAAGTGTAGTTAATGAACGTTAGTTATATAAGTAAAGTACCCGTCACGCCAAGTGGCGTATAGGGAAATATGGTGTTAGTGACCCTATATTTTACAGACCTTCAGCACATGATATTTGGGGTAATTATGTCGGTATTACGCCCGTGCTGCTTTACTTTCCCAGAAAAAATCCGGTACCCATTTAGGGCTGGGTGAACCCGAAAGCCGTCGGTTAGGATCGAACCCTACCCCTTGTCCTTTGTAGTCCAGTTCACTAACCACTGAGCTATCGAGGCTCCCGTTAGTTATATAGTCGTTGAATTTTCCTCATCCCATATAGAACAGTCCATGAGCGTTCAGAACTCCTCCCCAGTAAATCCCGCAGTATGAAACGATAAACTGGTCCACAAATCGTTCCAACGTTACCTTTGTAGCTGTCTTGAATTTAGGCAACATCCTTCTTGACTAACATGAAGATCCGGGAGTCCCACCAGGACTGCATATTCACGAACAGCATCGACATCATTATCAACCCGCCCTTTTTTTTAGCATACGGCAAGATTAGGGATGTACAATCAACCGTCAATTTGGCATAGCAGGTCCCCAACATTGACAATGGATGCACCCACAACGCTTGATTCACTCTAAAGAACGCAGATGCACGAACTAGTTAAATTAGAGGATGTTAATTGACACCTTTCAAAATGTATTTAAAAAATATTTACCAACAAGAATCCTCTTCAACAAAAGTAAAAGTTTTCCAATTGAATATTGGTTTAAATGGACAGATTCTAAACAACATAATTATAACTTATGCCACTTTAAAACATAAACACACAACAAACATATAACAAACAAACAACAAACATATAACAAATACTGCTACAGAAGACAATGAGAATGCGCGTCAAATCAATTTGTAACATAAGAAATGTCATCGAGTAGACCTGCTGTCAGTTGTAAATGGCGCGGAAACACGGACATTCAATAAGAGTGAAAGGGAAAAGCAAAAAAAAAACATGCAATGAGAATTTGGAAAAAAAATAACATCCTTTTCTGTCATTATGTTGAAAAATACTTGTGAAGATAAGTTTCTATGGAAAAAAAAATACTTGTGAAGATAAGTTTCTATGGAAAAAAAAATACTTGTGAAGATAAGTTTCTACTGAAAAAAAACATGTAAAGATAAGTTTCTACGGATGAAAAGTACTTGTGAAGATACGTTTCTACTGAAGAAAAACATGTTAAGATAAGTTTCTACGGAAGATAAATACTTGTGAAGATAAGTTTCTACGGACAAAAAATACTTGTGAAGATAAGTTTCTACGGAAAAGAAATACTTGTGAAGATAAGTTTCTACTGAAGAAAAACATGTAAAGATAAGTTTCTACGGATGAATAATACTTGTGAAGATAAGTTTCTACTGAAGAAAAACATGTGAAGATAAGTTTCTACGGAAGAAAAATACTTGTGAAGATAAGTTTCTATGGAAGAAAAATACTTGTGAAGATAAGTTTCTATGGAAGAAAAATACTTGTGAAGATAAGTTTCTACTGAAGAAAAATACTTGTGAAGATAAGTTTCTACTGAAGAAAAACTCCGCAAATGAATAAATTACAAGATTTGCAATAGATATGATAGTCATGCATATTTATTTCGTATCAATATTGCGGACTTAAGTCCTGACCTGATGACGACAGCGATAGGGTAAATCTTCAATAGAATAAAGCCAATAAGAAATAGATAGTGCAAGAGATTACACCAAATATTAATTGATGGATAAATAACAGTGTATCAGACTGTCTCATCAAAAATAGTATAAAGGCTTTTTACATTCTGAGTAACGCTCTACGATGGTACAGATGGTGGTCGGTTGCAAAAAAATTAATTGAAAACAGAATTAATATATTTGTTGATAACAATAAAAGCCTAAATATCTTTTCAGGGGTTCACCGTATTCTTTTCTTTCCTTCCAGAATGTCAGACAATACCGCTGGAATAATTCTCCATTGATTTGATTTTCCTTGATTCAGTTGATGTGTAATATGTAAAAATATATCTGTAAAAAAGGTTGGACATCTGAGCTGACTATGATTGACAACAACATTTTAGACATCTGAGCTGGCTATGATTGACAACAACATTTTAGACATCTGAGCTGGCTATGATTGACAACAACATTTTAGACATCTGAGCTGGCTATGATTGACAACAACATTTTAGACATCTGAGCTGGCTATGATTGACAACAACATTTTAGACATCTGAGCTGGCTATGATTGACAACAACATTTTAGACATCTTAGCTGACTATGATTGACAACAACATTTTAAACATGTGAACTGGCTATGATTGACAACAACATTTCAGACATCTGAGCTGGCTATGATTGACAACAACATTTTAGACATCTGAGCTGACTATGATTGACAACAACATTTTAGACATCTGATCTGGCTATGATTGACAACAGCATTTTAAACATGTGAACAGGCTATGAATGACAACAACATTTCAGACATCTGAGCTGGCTATGATTGACAACAACATTTTAGACATCTGAGCTGACTATGATTGACAACAACATTTTAGACATCTGAGCTGGCTATGATTGACAACAACATTTTAGACATCTGAGCTGGCTATGATTGACAACAACATTTTAGACATTTGAGCTGGCTATGATTGACAACAACATTTTAGACATCTTAGCTGGCTATGATTGACAACAACATTTTAGACATCTGAGCTGGCTATGATTGACAACAACATTTCAGACATCTGAGCTGACTATGATTGACAACAACATTTTAGACATCTGAGCTGGCTATGATTGACAACAACATTTTAGACATCTGAGCTGACTATGATTGACAACAACATTTTAGACATCTGAGCTGACTATGATTGACAACAACATTTTAGACATGTGAGCTGGCTATGATTGACAACAACATTTAAGACATCTGAGCTGGCTATGATTGACAACAACATTTTAGACATCTGAGCTGGCTATGATTGACAACAACATTTTAGACATCTGAGCTGGATATGATTGACAACAACATTTCAGACATCTGAGCTGGCTATGATTGACAACAACATTTCAGACATCTGAGCTGACTATGATTGACAACAACATTTTAGACATCTGAGCTGGCTTTGATTGACAACAACATTTTAGACATCTGAGCTGGCTATGATTGACAACAACATTTTAGTCATCTTAGCTGTCTATGATTGACAACAACATTTCAGACTTCTGAGCTGACTATGATTGACAACAACATTTTAGTCATCTTAGCTGTCTATGATTGACAACAACATTTCAGACATCTGAGCTGGCTATGATTGACAACAACATTTTAGTCATCTTAGCTGTCTATGATTGACAACAACATTTCAGACATCTGAGCTGGCTATGATTGACAACAACATTTTAGTCATCTTAGCTGTCTATGATTGACAACAACATTTTAGACATCTTAGCTGACTATGATTGACAACAACATTTTAGACATCTGAGCTGATTATGATTGACAACAACATTTTAGACATGTGAGCTGACTATGATTGACAACAACATTTTAGACATGTGAGCTGACTATGATTGACAACAACATTTTAGACATCTGAGCTGACTATGATT
Source organism: Megaustenia siamemsis (assembly GCA_032433765.1). NCBI lineage: Eukaryota > Metazoa > Mollusca > Gastropoda > Stylommatophora > Ariophantidae > Megaustenia > Megaustenia siamemsis. Next base: position 175,904,547 of record JAVIAB010000092.1, on the reverse strand, counting down.
AACAACAACATTTTAGACATCTGAGCTGACTATGATTGACAACAACATTTTAGACATCTGAGCTGACTATGATTGACAACAACATTTTAGACATCTGAGCTGCTATGATTGACAACAACATTTTAGACATCTGAGCTGTTATGATTGACAACAACCTTTTAGACATCTTAGCTGACTATGATTGACAACAACATTTTAGATATCTGAGCTGGCTATGATTGACAACAACATTTTAGACATGTGAGCTGGCTATGATTGACAACAACATTTTAGATATCTGAGCTGCTATGATTGACAACAACATTTTAGACATCTTAGCTGACTATGATTGACAACAACATTTTAGACATCTGAGCTGACTATGATTTACAGCAAAAATACAAACATGGAGCCATTAGTGGGGTGTAACTTACACTCCTATAAGGTAAGGTGAGAGCTCTACAAAAAATGAACACAACAAAATGTTGTTTCGGCCCACATGCTGACCTTCCTCAGAAAAGGAGAACAACAACCACACACGATGGGAAACAGACAACTATACTTACATCTGCCATGATGGGGGCATAAAAGGTCAAAGAGAAGTAGCCAGTGGGGCAAGACAGGAAATGATGAAACTAGAAAGGGATGGATGTGCTACATGATAAAGAATAAGAAAGAGGTGTAAATAGAATAGAAAGTAATAATGAATATAAAAGGACAGACACCTTATCTGACTATGATCGTCAACAAAAAGAAAAGATAACAAAGCTGCCTAGGATCTTCACCAAAAGGTCAGACACCTGAGCTTATTAAGACATTAACCAAAAGGTCAGACACCTGAGCTGATTAAGATATTAACCAAAAGGTCAGACACTTGAGCTGATTAAGATATTAACCAAAAGGGCAGACACCTGAGCTGACTAGGATCTTCACCAAAAGGCCTGACACCTGAGCTGACTAGGATCTTCACCAAAAGCTCAGACACCTGAGCTGACTAGGATCTTCACCAAAAGCTCAGACACCTGAGCTGACTATGATCTTCACCAAAAGGTCAGACACTTTAGCTGATTAAGATCTTCACCAAAAGGCCAGACACCTGAGCTGACTAGGATTTGCACCAAAAGACCAGACACCTGAGCTGACTAGGATCTTCACCAAAAGGCCTGACACCTGAGCTGACTAGGATCTTCAGCAAAAGGTCAGACACCTAAGCTGACTATGATCTTCACCAAAAGGTCAAACACCTGAGCTGACTAGGATCTTCACCAAAAGGTCAGACACCTGAGCTGACTAGGATCTTCACCAAAAGGTCAGACACATGAGCTGACTAGGATCTTCACCAAAAGGTCAGACACCTGAGCTGACTAGGATCTTCACCAAAAGGCCAGACACCTGAGCTGACTAGGATCTTCACCAAGAGGTCAGATACCTGAACTTACTAGGATCTTCACAACAAGGCCTAACACCTGAGCTGATTAAGATCTTTACTAAAAGGTCGGACACCTGAGCTGACTATGATTGTCAACATAACGGACAGAAACCTAGCTGACTGTGATTGTCAACATAAAGGACAGAAACCTAGCTGACTATGATTGTCAACATAAAGGACAGAAACCTAGCTGACTATGATTGTCAACATAAAGGACAGAAACCTAGATGACTATGATTCTCAACATAAAGGACAGAAACCTAGCTGACTATGATTGTCAACATAAAGGACAGAAACCTAGCTGACTATGATTGTCAACATAAAGGACAGAAACCTAGATGACTATGATTCTCAACATAAAGGACAGAAACCTAGCTGACTATGATTGTCAACATAAAGGACAGAAACCTAGCTGACTATGATTGTCAACATAAAGGACAGAAACCTAGATGACTATGATTCTCAACATAAAGGACAGAAACCTAGCTGACTATGATTGTCAACATAAAGGACAGAAACCTAGCTGACTATGATTGTCAACATAAAGGACAGAAACCTAGATGACTATGATTCTCAACATAAAGGACAGAAACCTAGCTGACTATGATTGTCAACATAAAGGACAGAAAAGCTGACTATGATTGTCAACATACAGGATAGAAACCTAGCTGACTATGATTGTCAACATAAATGACAGACACCTGAGCTGACTATGATCGTGTTATGGCACATGTCGATGTCCTTTTCCAGCCGCCCATTTTATTTGGTTTATTGTGTGCGTGTGTGTCTAGGTGTGTGTGTGTGTGTGTGTGCGTGCGTGCGTGCGTGCGTACGTGCGTGTGTGTGTGTGTGTGTGTGTGTGTGTGTGTGTGTTTTCAGGAAGAAACATTGTTAGGGGTGGAAGTAATGGAAAGATATTGCGTCAATGAAAGATAAGGTGACCATATTTTTGAAATCTCATTCCGGGACGGAATAATTTTACTTCAATTTTCCACCAATAAAATTACATTTCTTCTTGCTGTCATTTTCAAGTGAATAATACATACATTTTAAAACATCTAATAATATAGACCTACAATACGCTATCAGGATAATCAGGAGATTAAAAAAACAGTGATACTCACTTAAATTGAAGGTGAAACAGAGATGCTGTACTTTTTAGAAGAGTGAATTTTCTGTAAAATCTTTTTATGCAGCATCTTATAAAATTCGACACATGTTCCCTCATAGTTCACTTTGGTGATCAACATGGCTTTTAAAGTTTCAACACCTAGTTGTGTTTTATCATTTGTCCACAAACTGTTCATCAGAGAAAACACTCGTTCTGTTGCAGCATTTGTTCCAGGTAGACACAAAAAGAACTCTGCCAACTTCAGAATATGTGAAACGGGCACATGATTGTTTCTGAAGTGGAAAGCTAGTTCGACCCAACGCTGCCCTGGTAATGTTTTATTAAGACTCCACTCACTAATTTTTTGTGAAGTAACGAACTGTTTCATGTAGACATATTCGTCATACATTTCATTTTCTGGAAAGTCGACTGAAGGCACTGTTTGACTCACTAATGATGAAGACTTCTCAATATCTTCCCAATTTGGTGTTCTGTTCAGCATTACCCAGCTGTAAGACTCTAGGTTTTGAAAATTATTTGCAGCCCATTTCTTCAAATAACTTAAAGCTGTTTCATAAAATGAAGAAACACTGGCGTTAAACTTTTTCACATCATCACGTGGAAATCCTTCCATTTCCAGCTTTTTAAGGATTATCTGAACTCTTGATGGCAAGAAGCCGTCTTCCAGCTTGGACTCCAAGATAGCTTTCAACCTATTGATGTTGTCAATGACTTCAAATACAGTGACCATCTGTCCCTCTACTTTCTGCACTGCTTCGTGGAAAGAGGATGCCTGACTGTGAACCAAAATAAGCCATGCCTCAGACAGTGGGTTTTCAAAGAATTCCTGTATAAAAACTGGGCATCTGTCTTGAGATTGAAAATATGATTTTAGAGGCAGGAACATGTAAAGAACCCTTTCAACAGCAGGCAAGAGCGCAAGCCACCTAGTTTGTGCATAACCTAAAATCATCTGGAAGTCTGTGTCGACAAACTGACAAAACTCCTTGAGACTTTCAACTCTAACTGTGTATGATTTGAAGTACAGATACATTTTTGCAATAGTCATTTCAACATCAACAGGCAATACGTCTGCAGCTGCTCGAACAGTGTTGTGGAAAATATGGCAAGCACACCCAACGCCTATCAAACTATGTCCAAGGTTTTCTTTCAGTTTTGTGAAAACATTGTTCTGTCCTTTTCTTTCAGCGCCCCCAAAATTAGAATTTGTGTTGTCTGCATATAATCCAACTACTTTCAGTTCTAAACCATTTTCAGTTAGACAGTCAATAAGAAAACTACTTACTATATCAGATGTTTCACCCGGCAATGACTTCAACTCTAATATTTTAACTTTCAGTCCCTTATTGCGATCAAAGTATCTGACAAGCATAGGAAAAATCTTGATTTCTTTGTGGTTGGAGGCACCTGTCAGTATGGAGATAAATGTTACGTTTTCTAGGTCACATCTCAACTCGTTTAGAGCATGGGGTGTGAACACATTCCGAATAATAGCTTCTGTTTTCGTACGTGCACAAGCAAATTTTGGTTCTAAAGTTACCTGAAACAATTTTTATGTGCAGTCCATAGATCTAAACGTGTGATTGTGCATCACTGTATGATATGCAAAGGCACCTTCTGTAGCAGCTAACTGTTCTTCTTTGTCACCAAGCTGTTCAGCTCGAAAAAAAATTTTCAACGACGAGCTTGATGCAGCAGTAGCGACGGCTCTCTTATGTTTATCACTATTTATGTGGCTCTTAATATCACCACGTCCACTATGGTTAATAGTAAACCCGGATGAACATATATTACATCTTACAGTGAAGTCTGATGACGATGTAGACTTTTTTATAAAAGGGTATTCCTTTTGTAAATCTTGATTAAAACTACAATTACGCTTCGGTGCCATTTTTTGCGAAAGTGAAAGTGAAAGTTAGTAACACCAGGGTTGCCAGATGTATTTTTGGATTTTAGGCCAAAAAGTGTTGAAAAAAAGCCAAATTAGGCCAAATAGTCAATTAAAAAGCCAAAAAAAAAGGCCAAACATTTCTGCTATACTCACATCACATGAAACTCTCCAGATCAAGATTATTAACGTCATCCGCATCAGAGCTACCTGATTCTACAGCATACAAATTCTCTGATGTAAATTCTTTGAGCATTTTTGCTGATGGGATGAAGTCTTTACAACATTTGTTTGAAAGCAACAGTTCTGCTCTAATCCTGACAATAGAGTCAAGCAAATGCAGTTGCATCTTATTCCTTGCTTTTGTCTTCACTGACGTTACAATGGAGAAAATTCTTTCAACTATGACATTGCTGCATGGGGTGATCAGACAAGTTAGGGCAAAGTTGGCTAACTCTTTGAATGACTGATGCTGATGTATGCCAATCCAAAACTGTTCACTGTCAGTAGGAAGTCCATCTTTCTTAAACATGGTATCTTCTTTCCAATCAATCAATATAATTTTTCTGTATTGTTCTTCAATAGTGCTGATGTTACTTCCTGCTAGGTGTAAGAAGGGTAAGTCTGAAAACGTTGCTCTCGAAGCTTGATTTAAAATAATCCGTGGACTCAGCTTTGATAGATTTTGAAATATATTACTCGCCGAAGGAAGTCTACATGTTATTTGATTGAGAGCTTCCTCTAGCATACACATACATCTTTCTTTGACATTTTTAATTTCGTGATGAGCGTCAGTGTTGTTGTTCTTTTGTAGGAACGTATTACATTCTGTTAAAAATTTGATACCAAAATCAACTTGATTTATATCCTTTCTTTGTCCATTTGTATCATACAATCTGTTCTGAAGACTTGCCTTTTGTAAAAATAATTCTTGACACAGTTCATGAGGATCAGCTTTAGTTTGTTGAAAAAGGCCATTGAGTCTTTCAAATTCCTGCACAACGGGTGTTGCGAAAACAAAGAACAAGTAATTGTTATAATCTAACATCATGTCCTTTAACAATCGTGCTTTGTATTTTGTGTCAAACTTTGACTGGGCTAATTCAGTACTCATGAAATAAGCCTTTAGCTCTTCCCAATTCATCAGAATATTAAACATAACTTTTCCTCGCACAAGCCATCGAGTAGCTGATGGTTTCTCAAAAGGCAGTGGAGCAGTTCTGGTTGACTCATATTATGTAGGTGTATTCATCACTGTAAATAATTCTTTGTAGGCTTCTCGTCTTAGGCTACTGTGGGAAAACCATTGCGGTATTTCTGATAGTAAAAATCCTATATTTGACGGTAGCTTAGCTACTGCATAATAAATGCAAAGTGCCAAAGAAGGACAAATACATTTCAGCTGTACACATGAAGGAGATACATTTCTTAATCTAGACCACACTGAGTTGTTACAGCCAACCATGTTTGACGCTCCATCTGATGCAAATCCAATGCAATTTGTGAGACTGGCCACATTTTTTTATTTCACCATCAATCAAATTAAATATGTTTTCTCCTGTTGCTTCTTGCACGGGAATTAGCCCAAGATACCCTGTTAGAATTTCCTGTTTTCTTTCACTGAAAAACCGAATTAAGATACACAAGTATTTTTGTGTGGAGACATCTGTAGATTCATCTAAAATGATGGCGTATTTCTTGTCCTGAAAGTCATGGATGAGATCAGTTTTTAGTGCTGGCGATATTATATTTTGTATTAAGCATGAACATTTAGTTCTGTGCAATTTGATGTTTCCTAATGTACTGCCCTGGCCATGTGCTGTCATAATTTCACTCAGATGGTCAATTGTGCGAATTGCACAGTGGCAGGTCATGCTTACAGCAATTTGGAGCTCTGCTGTTTTAACTTTATCGTTATTTTGTCTAGGACTTTGAGTGACACTAAGTTGTGTCTGACTATTTGATGGAACTCTCATCATGTGCTTAGATGATTTCTCATGATTTGAGATGTTTCCTCTTTTTGGTACAATCGTACACCGGCAGAGTTTACAATATGCTGCCTCTGATCCATCAGAAGCTTTCATGAGCCATGGGTATGTTTCTTCCCAAATACTATTATACATACAATTGCTATCATAAGATGCTTTCCATTTCTTTGATGAAGAAGCCATGAGTAACACAAGTAATATCTTTATCAAACACAGCGTAGACTAATGTAAATAATTAGTCGACTTGTTAAGCGCACGTCCTAGGCACACTCCTGTACGACGACTCACGACTCACGACTAGTCACGAGTCACGACACGTTCGTTTTGTTTCAATTTTGAAAATGAACTATTTTGAAGAATATTCCTAGAATGAAACATTAAGAATTAAGACCTATGGATTCTGAAAGTGAAAGTAATTTGCAAAAGTGCGCCAAATTCTTATTAAAGTCAGATGATTTGATGCATTTTTGGAGCAAAATAATTGTATTTTTAAAGAACTTTTACTGAAATTGTGGTTTATACTTTTTTTTTACTACTGGTTTAGAAAAAAAAGCCAGGAATAAGCCAAAAAACCCAAAAAAGCCAAAGAATTTCTTTAGGCCAAACAAAAACCAAAAAAGCCAGATTTGTGGAATTTGGCCTAAAAAAAGCCAAATTGGCAACCCTGAGTAACACAACGAATATATACGAGATTTAAAACTAGGAGCGCATTCTACTGTTTTGATATTAAACAAAATTGTCTACACAGCAACGGAATAATATTTTTTTTAATTGAAGAAATGTACACCGTATACCAAAATGGCAAAATTGGTAAACGTTTGTGTCCCAAATTATTTTTTATCAAATCCGGGACAAAAGCTAAAAAATATGCCAAAATCGGGACAAAACCGGTACGGCAGCTAATCCGGGACAAAGGTTCAAAAAATGTCAAATTCCGGGACTGTCCCGGACAATCCGGGACGAATGGTCACCTTAATGAAAGAGTGAATCAGATTTCTTTGTGTTGAAACATAAATGGAGAAATGTATAAAGTTAGTGGGATGAAGGATGTATTCATCACATAAATGGAGAAATGTATAAAGTTAGTGGGATGAAGGATGTATTCATCACATAAATGGAGAAATGTATAAAGTTAGTGGGATGAAGGATGTATTCATCACATAAATGGAGAAATGTATAAAGTTAGTGGGATGAAGGATGTATTCATCACATAAATGGAGAAATGTATAAAGTTAGTGGGATGAAGGATGTATTCATCACATAAATGGAGAAATGTATAAAGTTAGTGTGATGAAGGATGTATTCATCACATAAATGGAGAAATGTATAAAATTAGTGGGATGAAGGATGTATTCATCACATAAATGGAGAAATGTATAAAGTTAGTGGGATGAAGGATGTATTCATCACACGTGCCAGCCGTCCCCTCATCGAATTTTGGCTACCAAGGAGCGCCATTCCGCCCTGACTCTTACTTTGATAGTGCAGGTTTTCATAGGCTGACTTGTCCATATTTTGATGGCACCCGTCCATGTTAGTCTTGGTCTGTCTCTGACTCTTGCTTTGATAGTGCAGGTTTTCCTAGGCTGACTTGTCCATATTTTGATGGCACCCGTCCATGTTAGTCTTGGTCTGCCTCTGCCTCTTTTACCTTCTATTTCCTCTTCCAAGATTACTTTTAGTAGGCTGTTGTGTCTTTCAACATACCCCAAAAATCTCATTGGTCTTGTTTGAAGAGTGTTTAGCAGTTCTCTTTTAAATTTTAGTTGTTTTAAGACTTCATCGTTTGATTTCTTTTCTTTCTATCGAATTCTTTCTATTTTTCTATAAATCAACATTTCAAAGGCTTCAATTTTCTGTTCTGTTTTCTTGCCTAATGTCCATGTTTCTGTACCATACAGGAATGTTGAGAAGATATAACATTTTGCTATTCTTAGTTTTATCCCTAGTGTTATTTGTTTTGATATTAGTACATTTTTCATGACATTTAAATTGCTTTTTGCAATTTCTATTCTTTTGTATATTTTATTAGGGAATTATTAAGTTACTGGATAAATATAATTGGTAGGACAAGATGCACAAAGCTAGTGATAGGGGAAATGTGTTATGTAATGAGAGGAGGAATATATATATATATATATATATATATATATATATATATATATATATATATATATAAACACATAGACAGACAGAGAGAGAGAGAGAGAAAGAGAGAGAGAGAGGAAACGTGTTACATAATATGAGAGGAAACATTTTTTTAATGGACTGAGTTGGTTGGATGATGAAGGTTAGTTTCACGAGGAATTCAAAATAAAATGTGTATGGGAGAGAAAAGTAAAAAGTCATTTGGGAGGTGGAGAGAGAGAGAGAGAGAGAGAGAGAAGGAGGAGGAATAGGTAATTTCAATAGGCGGCTGAATGGGCATCTCAGAAGAGATACAGCGGATAGAATCAGTGTGTGGTGGATATAGTGGATAGAACTGTCAGTACAAGAAGGATTAAATGTTTTCGATTGATTTCACTATGTCTGAATAAAGTCGATGCAGGTATTAATAGAATCGTGTGAGAACTTGGTCAGATGTATACGATGTGAGAACAACAGGATAGTTTCAGTCTGAAAATAATTGGATATATTTGGTCTGAGAATAATTGGATATATTTGGTCTGAGAATAATTGGATATTCTTGGTCTGAGAATAATTGGATATATTTGGTCTGAGAATGATTGGATATATTTGGTCTGAGAATGATTGGATATATTTGGTCTGAGAATGATTGGATATATTTGGTCTGAAAATAATTGGATATATTTGGTCTGAGAATGATTGGATATATTTAGTGTGAGAATAATTGGATATATTTGGTCTGAGAATAATTGGATATATTTGGTCTGAGAATGATTGGATATATTTGGTCTGAGAATGATTGGATATATTTGGTCTGAGAATGATTGGATATATTTGGTCTGAGAATGATTGGATATATTTGGTCTGAGAATGATTGGATATATTTGGTCTGAGAGTATGTGTATATGTTTGGTGTGAGAATAATTGGATATATTTGGTCTGAAAATAATTGGATAGATTTGGTATGAGAATAATTGGATAGATTTAGTGTGAGAATAATTGGATATATTTGGTCTGAGAATGATTGGATATATTTGGTCTGAGAATGATTGGATATATTTGGTTTGAGAATAATTGGATAGATTTAGTTTGAGAATAATTGGATAGATATGGTGTGAGAGTATTTGGATATATTTGGTGTGAGAATAATTGGATAGATTTGATGTGAGAATAATTGCATATATTTAGTGTAAGAATAATTGTTTATATTTGGTTTGAGAATAATTGGATATATTTGGTTTGATAATGATTAGGTATATTTGGTTTGAGAATAATTGGATAGATTTGGTATGAGAATAGCTGGATAGATTTGATGTGAAAATATTACCTCCAACTTTGAAACTTTCTCTCTCTCTTTATTCATTACGGTAAACCGTTTGAACTACAAATTATTCGATGTAGAAAATAATGTTTTTTTCCATTAGAAATAATGAGCGTGAATTAATCTATTTCCAGACCCGAAAAAAACACGTTCTTATAAATATAAACAGCAAGTACACATAATATAAGGTAAAGTTAACACAATTAAAGGAGCCAATAGTAAATTAATTTACGTCAAAATCTTCATCCAAACTGTGTGCTGACAATGCCAGTCCTGGACCATAGATGCAAGAACAACAAGGAAAAAAATAATCTCTATTGAGATGAAGTGTGTTAGACGAATGACAGGAAACAGCCTGAGAGACAAGATCAGAAATGAAGAACTGAGGGGAAAAAAAGCTAGGAATGACCCCGTGTAGAATATATAAAGAAACAACAGATAAAATGGTTTGGCCACGTGATATGGCATAATGATCAAAACACAACCCAACGAGCTTTCAATAAACGTTGCGAGAAAACCAGGCCTAAGGGACGACCACGATAAAGATGGATTGGCGGAATTTTAGATGCACTAAGAAACATAACAGCAGCAGAGGTGAACAGAAGAGCAAAATGCCACTAACTGTAGCTCCCCTGGACGCTGAAAGGCAAATGAGGAAGGAAAGAAGAAGAATAACAAAAACAAATTAAAACGTGAAAATAATAAATAAAATACGTAGATGCTTTAAATACTTAAGAGGAATGCACACAGAAATAAAGAGAATGACTAAAAAAAATTTAAAAGCCACAGAAGGTGGATGCATTGCAGACAAAAATGGAAAAATGCTAACAGACAATAAGGATATTATAGATAGATGACTGGAATATATAACATAACTATTTCAGGGTCAAAGTGACAAGAAACCAGTTATAAAATTTATATCAGGCTATACAATCTTAAAATCTGAGGTGGAAAAAGCTATAAAAACAACGAAAAAGGGAAAAGCAGCAGGACCTGGCAGCATACAGATAGAAATGATACAGGCACTAGAAGATTTTGGCATTGAAGTGATTACAGACATATGCAACGACATATACCACACAGGATACATACCAAATGAACTAAAAACATCAACTTTCATTGTATTGCCTAAAAAGAATGGTGCAGTTGAATGCAGTGACTTTAGAACAATAAGCCTAATGAGCCATGTTACAAAAATCTTGCTAAAAGTTATACAAGGAAGGATTCAGAATAAAATCAATATTGAATTAGATCAGCTGCAATTTGGATTTAGGAAAAATAGCAGGACAAAAGAAGTCATATTCTGCATGAGAACATTATCGAAAAGTACACAGAAGTAAACAAACCAATATATGCCTGCTTCATAGACTACACCAATGCTTTTGATAGTGTATACATATATTGTGAACATATACATTTATATGCATACAAAATACATACATGTATAGGTATGCATGAGAGTAGGAAATGTGTAGCGGGCATCCTATGGGTATGAGAGCGATATGTTCATGTCTTATTGGGGGGGGGGGGGGGGGGGGGAACAGCGAACCAAACTGGAATATGAGACGATTTTCACAGGCGAACTGGCTACTATTGATTCAGTGATATGAGACAATACCAGTGAGTTGCTTGCATGCCGGGTTTACCACTATTGCCTGGGGAATTGTAAAGGAATGACACCAGAGTGTCAGTCTCAATTCCACATGGGGTCATAGTGGTAAACACGACATGCAAGTAGTTTTTGTTTTTGTTTTGTGGATAGACTTTTTGGGAATCACACTCAAATCAACGTTTACAGCAATAGCAGAGCCCGGGATCTATACCCACCTCCACATATTTTTAGAACCATTCCATTTTAGTTTATTTTATACCTGTGTCCGACCTATTAGCCGACCTTTTTGTTTTCAGTCCAGTTGGTGCCTGACCAAGCTCCGGAGCACAGGAAAGAAACGTATTTTCCTTTTTAGATGGTCTGGCATATTATCGCCGTGTAATTAGATTTGTCATTATATATGTTTGTGTTGATGTTTATCGTTCCAGCTGAAGACCTACTGGGCCGAAACGTCGTTCTAGTTTTGTTTTGGTTCTCATATACTTACAGCTGTCACCATGCCACTTTTCCCCTTTTTTTCATTCATTCATTATTTAAAAAGTACTGAAAGCACACAAGTAAGAGATGGCTTGAATCATCGAATGCCTTTACAAATGATAGTATTCACTGTACCTGCGCACATGCAATTCGAACCCTGGATAAAAGTCCTATAAAAATTTAGCATTCGAGCTCTGGAATGTTCGAAATTGTGATCGTTCGAATTTCGAGACTCCACTGTATTCGGTGTGTGAAGAAATTGATAGAATTTGAGACTGGGAGGAATTAAAAATATGTGCGCAGTTAATGCGTTACTTTAAAAAAAAATATAGAAATCCATAAGATGCGTAATTGATTGATTGCTGTCACACGTATTGTTCTTGCCCTCATCTTGTGGCTCGAGATTCCATCTTCATGAAACTAAAATCTCTGACGAGTGAATGGCGTGACGGCTGTTCATTTGGGTAACGTGATCCCGTCTTGTGACTCACCTGAAGGCTTAATGATTCCAGGAAATGTTTGCATGACTTACTTCATTGACAACTAGCGCCATCTAGCGTGTTTCCATTTACTCGTACATTCTCTTCAAGTGTTTCTCGACTAACGCATCGTTCACAAGCAGCAGTATTGAATCATGGCTACTGCATCATGGGAGCAGTATGTCTTAGCACATATTTTTCTTCTTGACTAATTCTTTTCTCATTTTATATGAAGCGTTGCAGGAAACTGCTGTTTTCTATTTAGGCTCAAATATGCTTGAATGGTTTTGTTAGGCCCTGCAGCATTTATGTTATATTGTCTGTCAATTTGAGTGTTGGTCTCAAGATGACCCAACACTTCATTCTGTTTTTGTTTTTCTGAGTGTTGGGTGCATGGGGTGATTCAAACAATTTTTCTCATGTCATCTTCTTGTAACATTAATGTTTTGTTCTCCAAAGTCACATATCTTTTGTGTTGTGATCTGTCTTTCTTCTGCATAAAGATAATGTCTGTGTTTAACAGCGACAACGGTAGGGGCCCCCGAAATATAAAATGTTTTCTTTCTTTTTCATAGCTGTCATTTTAATGCGTATATATTTCATTAATGACAATAGATGTTGGACAAAACAAGATAAAATAAAGTTTCAGTTATGCAACTAAAGGAAGAAAAAAACAAGTGACATGACATCAATAGTGGGAAAACACAAACAAAATAGGTAGCAAGTCTCAAACAGTCCGAATAAGAAGAATTCAAAATGGTGGACAAACAGACATTATGTTGTATACACAGACCAAACAAAACGTCAAACGGTGACCACTAATATGAAACAAATGCTGCACTCAAAATGTAGTTGTAGTTCATTACTTTCTACGAAACTGTTTGTTACTGATACTTTAGTTCATTTGCTCATGTGTGCCATTCCAGATTTATAAAATACGTTGGCATCTTCGAGTATAGCATCTTCAAGTATAACATCTGCTTGTATAACATCTTCTAGTATAGCATGTTCTAGTATAACATCTTCTAGTATAGCATCTACTAGTATAACATCTTCTAGTATAGAATCTTCTAATATAACATCTTCTAGTATAACATCTTAAGTATAGCATCTTCTAGTATAGTAACTTCTAGTATAGCATCTTCTAGTATAGAATCTTCTAGTATAGAATCTTCTAGTATAGCATCTTCTAGTATAGCATCTTCTAGTATAGCATCTTCTAGTATAGAATCTTCAAATATAACATCTTCTAGTATAGCATCCTCTAGTATAACATTTTCTAGTATAACATCTTCTAGTATAGAATCTTCTAATATAACCATTTCTAGTATAACATCTTCTAGTATAGCATCTTCTAGTATAACATCTTCTAGTATAGCATCTTCTAGTATACAATCTCTAGTATAACATCTTCTAGTATAGAATCTTCTCGTATAACATCTTCTAGTATAGCATCTTCTAGTATAGCATCTTCTAGTATAGCATCTTCTAGTATAACATCTTCTAGTATAGAATCTTCTAGTATAATATCTTCTAGTATAACATCTTCTAGCATAACATCTTCTAGTATAACATCTTCTAGTATAGCATCTTCTAGTATAATATCTTCTAGTATAACATCTTCTAGTATAGCATCTTCTAGTATAATATCTTCTAGTATAACATCTTATAGTATAGCATCTTCTAGTATAATATCTTCTAGTATAACAACTTCTAGTATAGCATCTTCTAGTATAATATCTTCTAGTATAACATCTTCTAGTATAAGATCTTCTAGTATAGCACTTTCTAGTATAACATATTCTAGTAAATCATATTTAAGTATAACATCTTTTAGCATAGTATCTTCTAGTATAACATCTTCTAGTATAGCACTTTCTAGTATAACATATTCTAGTAAACCATATTTAAGTATAACATCTTTTAGTATAGTATCTTCTAGATCTTCTAGTATAACATCTTCTAGTATAACATCTTTTAGTATAACATCATTTAGTATAACATCTTCTATTATAACACCTTTTAGCATAGTATCTTCTAGTATAACATATCCTAGTACAACATCTTCTAGTACAACATCTTCTAGTATAGCATCTTCTAGTATAACATCTTCTAGTATAGCATGTTCTAGTATAACATCTTCTAGTATAGCATCTTCTAGTATAACATCTTCTTGTATAATATCTTTTAGTACAAAATCTTTTTGTATAACATCTTCTAGTATAACATCTTCTAGTATAACATCTTCTTGTATAACATCTTCTAGTATAGCATCTTCTAGTATAGCATCTTCTAGTATAACATCTTCTAGTATAAGATCTTCTAGTATATCACCTTCTAGTATAACAGATTCTAGTATAACATCTTTAATTATAACATCTTTTAGTATAGTATCTTCTAGTATAACATCTTCTAGTATAACATCTTCTAGTATAACATTTTTAGTATAGTATCTTCTAGTATAACATCTTCTAGTATAAAATCTTCTTGTATAACATCTTCTTGTATAACATCTTCTAGTATAGCATGTTCTAGTATAACATCTTCAAGTATAGCATCTTCTTGTATAACATCTTCTTGTATAACTTCTTCTAGTATATCATCTTCTAGTATAACATCTTCTAGAATAGCATCTTCTAGTATAGCATCTTCTAGTATAACATCATTTAGTATAAAATCTTCTATTATAACATCTTTTAGCATAGTATCTTCTAGTATAACATCTCCTAGTATAAAATCTTCTTGTATACCATCTGCTTGTATAACATCTTCGAGTATAGCATGTTCTAGTATAACATCTTCTAGTATAGCATTTTCTAGTATAACATCTTCTTGTATAATATCTTCTTCTAGTATAACATCTTCTAGTACAACATCTTCTTGTATAATATCTTCTTCTAGTATAGCATCTTCTAGTACAACATCTTCTTGTATAATATCTTCTTCTAGTATAACATCTTCTAGTACAACATCTTCTTGTATAATATCTTCTTCTAGTATAGCATCTTCTAGTACAACATCTTCTTGTATAATATCTTCTTCTAGTATAACATCTTCTAGTACAACATCTTCTTGAATAACTTCTTCTAGTATAGCATATTCTAGTACAACATCTTCTTGTATAACATCTTCTAGTATAACATCTTCTAGTATAACATATTCTTGCATAACATCTTCTAGTATAGCATCTTCTAGTATAGCATCTTCTAATATGACATCTTATAGTATAAGATCTTCTAGTATATCACCTTCTAGTATAACAGATTCTAGTATAACATCTTTAATTATAAGATCTTTTAGTATAGTATCTGCTAGTATAACATCTTCTAGTACAACATCTTCTAGTATAACATCTTCTAGTATAGCATCTTCTAGTATAACATCTTCTAGTATAACATCTTCTAGAATAACTTCTTCTAGTATAGCATCTTCTAGTATTGTATCTTCTTGTATAATATCTTCTCGTATAACATCTTCTAGTACAACATCTTCTAGAATAACTTCTTCTTGTATAACATCTTCTAGTATAATATCTTCTAGTATAACATCTTCTAGTATAACATCTTCTTGTATAACATCTTCTATTATAGCATCTTCTAGTATAGCATCTTCTAGTTTAACATCTTCTTGTATAACATCTTCTAGTATAGCATCTTCTAGTATAACATCTTCTAGTATAGCATCGTCTAGTATAACATCTTCTAGTATAGCATCTTCTAGTATAACATCTTCTAGTATAGCATCTTCTAGTTTAACATCTTCTTGTATAACATCTTCTAGTATAGCATCTTCTAGTATAACATCTTCTAGTATGGCATCGTCTAGTATAACATCTTCTAGTATAGCATCTTCTAGTATAACATCTTCTAGAATAGCTTCTTTTAGTATAGCATCTTCTAGTATAGCATCTTCTTGTATAGCATCTTCTAGTATAGCATCTTCTAGTATAGCATCTTCTAGTATAGCATCTTCTTGTATAGCATCTTCTAGTATAGATTCGTCTAGTATAGCATCTTCTAGTATAGCATCTTCTTGTATAGCGTCTTCTAGTATAGCATCTTCTAGTATAGCATCTTCTTGTATAGCATCTTCTAGTATAGATTCTTCTAGTATAGCATCTTCTAGTATAACATCTTCTAGAATAGCTTCTTCTAGTATAGCATCTTCTAGTATAACATCTTCTAGAATAGCTTCTTCTAGCATAGCATCTTCTAGTATAGCATCTTCTTGTATAGCATCTTCTAGTATAATATCTTCTAGTATAGCATCTTCTAGTATAACATCTTCTAGTATAGCATCTTCTAGTATAGCATCTTCTAGTATAACATCTTCTAGAATAACTTCTTCTAGTATATATTCATGTCGGTTAAAAGAAGTTATATCTTAAAATGTAAAAAAATTGTATTGTTAGGGTTAGACTATATTACACTCTACAAACTCTCAAATTTGCCAAACTTTCGTTTTTCTGTTACAATCATAATTCTACTAAAATATCATTCATACATCAACAATTTACTTTAGTTAAACAATTTACTTTAGTTAAACAATTATACGCTGTGTGTGTGACGTCACAGACTGAAACCACGTCCATGAGATATGAATGTTAAAAATGAATGGAATGTACTATGTTCAGGACATCTACACCTAAAAGTGCCTCAAGATTACCAAAATTATTACTAACATGCCACGTTTAGATTACAACAAGCAGCTGAGCTTAGTCATATTGCTTCTTGCTTCACTTTTTCCATGGAATTTCTCGTTTGTTGTCTTTGAAATTAAGTTCCCAAACAATTCTTGTAGCTTATAGATCTCCATATGCTTGGTTTCGTGTTACGTGGATCAAGCGATCTCCTTAGCTTCTGTCATGAACGTGCTAACGTTCATCTTGTACAACTGGTGACAGCTGTGTGGTGTGTACAGTCAGTAACGATTGGTAAAAAATAATGTGAGGGAGGAGGGATATTTCGAAGAGTCATTATTCTGAGCGACAAATATCCCACTGCAACTGACTCTCAAATATTAAAGATATAGACTGCATGTTTTAAATTATTATCGGACACTCCAGCGAACAAGGAAGGATTCAAAAACGTCGCATTCCTGTCAAGGAATGGGCGGATGAAAGTATCTGACTGTGGACTGACACATATAGAGGTTTCTTAACTAGGTAAAGTAATGTACGAGACTTGAACCGGCGCCTCAGCACGCGAGTTTACACTAGGGTGACCATTCGTCCCCGATTTCCGGGGACAGTCCCCGGAATGTAGAAGTTGTCCCCGAAAGAAATTTGTCCCCGATTGTGTCCCCGATTTCAGTGAATAAACAAATGTTCATACACGGAATCGGCCCTCTTTTAAAGTAATCACTAGGACTCAGGAAGTTACTGAGTTGTGTTTCTTTATCCCAGACTGAGCGGCATTAGCAAGAAGATAAAAGAGAAGACTTGGACGCGTTGTGTCGGAGATAGCTCTTTGAACTTTTGAAGCGCGGTGCTACGTCACTTCTATTCCCACCACTCACTTCTATTGGGATGGGTTAATTTTTTTTAAAAAGCAGACACTCTCTCTCCCCCCACCCCAGCCTTTCCGGACATCTCCCGCCAAAGTATCTCGCCAAAGTCGCCAACAGTAAAAACTAACATTAATTTATCGTGTGAAAGCTTCAGTGAAAAACTTGCTTCAAATCATGGGATCTTGAGAAAGATACACTCAAAAAACTAGTACCACGCCGAGGCAACAACCTCTTCAGTATAAATAAGGTACTGTAAACATTACTTTAACACTGCAATTGACATCTATATGTTGTTTAAATTTTTTTTTATTTTAAATATTTTTTTTTTTTTGAGAAACACAACTAGCTATTGTAATGTCATAAAGTGAGTGTATCGCATAAGTACCGTGAATATTAACAAAAATAAAATTAAACAGCAAATGAACAGTTATTATGAAATTTAAAGTTATCCTTTTTTTTGCATCTACAAAATCTCTTGCGCACACACAGTCACACACCCACCCACACATATTATAAATATATATATATAAGTAAATATATATATATATATGTATACACACACACACACACACACACATATATATATATATATATATATATATATATATATATATATATCGTTCGTCCCCGATTTTGTGGGACAGTCTCGGAAATAAGCAAAAAAAATCCTCTGAAATGTAAAAAATATGACAAATATCCCCGGAAACCATGGGAAAAGAATGGTCACCCTAGTTTACACCCATTTGTCATTTGTGCTCGGACGCCTATCCAGAAATGTTCGGAGATTTCTGTATCGTGTAGCCTCAAGCATCGAAACTCAGATGCGAAGCAACATTCCTCACCTTCCCAGGGTAATACCATGGTACCCATTTCTACCAACGGCTGGGTCGACCGTGGGGATATTTTTTTTTTCCAACCACCAGTACAACCCACACTGCTCCCAGCGGGAATCGGACACAGGTTGTCCGAACGTCGGTAGTCCAGTCGAGTGGTTTTCCCAACTCGGCTACCGAGGCCCCTTGATTATAACAACTAATATAACAACTGTCTTAACTACAACAACTGATGGAGATTTACTTTTACTACTTTTAGTGGGCGGGGGGTTCTTAAGAATAAAAGGCGGCGATCGTCTAGCCTGCAAGGCA
This sequence comes from Megaustenia siamemsis, assembly GCA_032433765.1. Classification (NCBI taxonomy): domain Eukaryota; kingdom Metazoa; phylum Mollusca; class Gastropoda; order Stylommatophora; family Ariophantidae; genus Megaustenia; species Megaustenia siamemsis. Next base: position 175,885,462 of record JAVIAB010000092.1, on the reverse strand, counting down.
TTAGCAACGAGGACCGTAGTCACGGATAGTCGATAATTACAATTTATTGACTGATCGTATTTCAGGGGATGCGGTAGTGGATGATGATTTTAGGAACTACAATTGTAGGAGAATTAAAATAAATTTAGAACAAGCAGTGGTAGATGAGGGCCAGTTAAAAGCTTATATGCAACCACAATCAAAGGAATATTATTAACATTAAATGCAAACATAAGAACAGGAAATATACATTTTACTCTATAAAAAGAGACAAATAACGAATAAATGCTAGTTAATTCTGGTGAAGAATTTTGGTGCAGAAGTAAAAGAAAATGAACTCGGAATTGGAGATGAAGCCAAAGAATTTAACTGCTGTTGTTTTGGATGTTTTTTTTTTTTTTATAGATTTGATAGCTTTTGAGCTTTTGCAAGTTTTCACCTAATACACTGCGGTGCATTTTTTGGGAGCCCACGGATTTTCTGATCTTTCTTTTTAACACAAAGATGTGTAAATGTTAAATCAGAGATGTGTCAATGATAAATCAGAGATGTGTAAATGATAAATCAGAGATGTGTAAATGATAAATCAGAGATGTGTAAATGATAAATCAGAGATGTGTAAATGATAAATTGATAAATGTTTGTTTGGTTGAAAATTAAATATAAATATTTTGTATACAATATCTCCCTAGGCGACTGTGCAATTGTATTCATATAACTAGATGGCAAGGACACATACAAATAGAATGAGAGACACGGCTTGGAGTCGTGTAATGTTGCAGTTGTACCCATAACGAAGTATACAATAGTAGTAGATTATGAATCGACATAGAGAATGATATCTGTTAGAAGTGGAAGTAACCTGAAGTCAACGACTTTTCCCTGATATGGTGTGAAGTCAAAGGTCAAGAGGTCAACACTTGAGAACAATGTAACACTAAGGAAGGGTGCAGACAAGGTGTATAAGTATTAATCAATTTAGCTTTTCAGAATACATGCACACTCATTATTGTGCCATTAGAAATGTTAATTTAAAATCATATCATTGTGCTGTCTTGTTTATTTATTTTTGCCACAAAGTTTTTTCAGTTTAAATTTGTACCGTGCACTTGGCAGAATGGACAACTGCTCGCCACACTACAGATAAATATGAATATGACATGCGAGTATTCGAATATGTCAAGTGAAACGAGAGATGGAGAACACAGATTCCATTGCTTGATGAGATCATGTTAGATCGTACATCCTAATTATACCGATCAAATTTGACTTCTTTTCAATATAGCGGGTAGACGGTAGGAACTATTGATTCTAAGTCTGAAAAGTATTCCCTGTTGCAGTTTCCTCATATTCAAAATTCGGCTTGCTGCCGGAGTTTAGTGCTCTGTGCACACCGTGGGCTGTGTTTTTCCTTGGGATCGTGTTTCGATATTCCGATTGCTTTCGATGAATGATAATATCGTATGACTAAGGACAGGTCAGCTGCGTTCGCTTATGGTGCCGCTTGGCCTTATATCGTTTGACGTGTGCTATACCTGCTATGATGGTGACTGCAGCTGCCTTTCTTTGTTTGGATCCTTCAATGAGATAAGTTTTAATTGGGATGATTCCACTAGCACGGCCGGCTGAACAATAATGGTTTTTTATTCGTTTGCTGTGATACCGGGGCCTTCGACTAACAATAACCATATAAGCATAGCCAATCAAGTTAGGTAGTGACAAACAGTTGTAAAGAGATAATTCTGTTAATAAGTGTTTTCTAGAAGTTAGACTTAGAAGTTCATTATGTTAGTTAGATAAAGTGTATATTTCAAATGACTCCATTGATTCTTTTCAACGATAATAAATTAGACAGAGAATAACTTTTTTATCTGGAATAACTCAACTGAGTACCAGTTGAGTCTTGGCAAGAAGCCACTAGCTGCGGTAGAAATGTTCACTAAGTAAAGAACTCAAATCAATAGCCTCATACTGTACAAATAATAAGAGAACAACTGTCCCATCGATGACTCAAATAAATATCGGTGATAACCTAAATGAGCATCGCTAAATCATTAGTAGTAGATATGGTCTTTGGAATGTGTAGTGATGGTAGCTGCTGATGTAAGTTGAACTGTAGTAGTACATAAACCGGAACTTCCGGTATATGGTGGATAGGCGGCGGGAACATGAAAAATGTTCCTTGTTGCAGTTTCCTCATATTCCAAGTCCGGCTTGTTGCAAGAGCTACTGAGTTAAGTGATCAGTGCACACCATGAGCTGTATGTCTCATCCGTTTTGATCATGTTTCGATATTCCAATTGTTTACGATGAATGATGATATCGTATGACAGGGAACAGTTGGCTGTGTTCACTTTCTGCGCAGTTTCGCCTTATGCCATATGTCTTTTGGCGTGTGCTGAGACTGCAACGATGGGGACTACATTTAGCTTTCTTTGTTTGGGAGATGAGTTATTAATTCGGATGATTACGCTGGCAAGTGCCGTTGAGCAATTATGGATTTTTTATTCGTTTGCAGTGATACCGGGGCCTTCCATAACCAAATAACCAAACAACCAAGTACATAAACCAAGTTGTAATATTGGTTATTGGTTATTGGTTGTAATATGTTGTTGAAGACCAAGACGACGACTTAAAAAAAAACTTGAAGTACAACTACATCATATTTAGTGATGATTTACAATAAATGTTGTGATGCCAACAACATTGTAGATTCTCCTTATCGTCCTGGTCTTGTGAGTAACAACTACATGCAGCAAATTCATTTACGACTATCAGTTTCCAATTGTTTTCTACACGCATTACGTGAACACAAGATACGCAATAATCGTCTTTTTCTCATAGAAATATGTACTCGATACAATGTGATACAAAAATGGTGTAGTTTATTAAAGCCGAGACCATTTCATTGTCTCTTTTCTTTATTATTCTTATCTTCAACTTTACAGGAGCACTGCTTTTTTCGATTATCCTTTTCACTCAAAACCACCTTATCTGTGATCAGAAATTACTAGGAAAAAAAATCAATCACTTCATGGAAAATTCGATTTGGGTAATCGGATGGTGAACCTCAGCAACAGTTTCCCATCTTAGTTACCTTAAAAAATGTAATAGCCAAGGTCGCTGTAGGATAACTGGCTGATATGAAGACAATCGATATCACCTTCAAATACAGATATGTCTTAACTCTGACACATTTTATAACATTTGTTGTTTTTTTTTAATTCCTAAATTTAATTATTTTTTTATAAATTGCCTCCCTTGTTGCTATTTTTCTCTACTATGTTAACCATTCTAAAGAGCATGAACGTTGCAACACATCTGCTAAGTAGGCCGGCATATCTTTGTAAAGTAGAAAAGTCACAAGAAACAATTTAGCGTGACCTTGTCAAGGATCTGAAAGCTGTGAAGGAGAGATGATTTAATGAACGTACCTGTGCCAGATGTCAAGCACATAGCCCCCACAAGATTTTTGTTTATTTATTTGTTTACGTGTAGAACAGGTATACAGGTTTTCTCTTCACTGTTACGAGCCATGAGGATTATTTCCCTTTCCTTGCCTTGTTACTCTTTGATTCAAGATATGCTTTGTGAAGACGTCTGGTTATTGTGATTGTATGCGTTCATGTGCGCGTGTGGTACTTTTATGAATGTATTGTGGACATTTAGAAAGCAGATATTATATGCTTGTGCAGCACAGGCGTGTATCAATATGTACGAGTGCATATATGCATGTGTGGCCGGGGAAGGAGAAATGTAGGGGAATTGTTGGAGTAGGGACGGTGTGAGGAGAATTGAGAGAAACACCGTATGTACGGGGAAGGTGACATTTACGGGATGTTGGCTGAATTGTTGCTTGGGTGAGTGGAGATGAGAGAGTCTCGTGATATTGGGGACCGGTGAGAAGCACGGAGATGTAAACAGAAATAAGGTAAGGTTAAGGTGAGAGAGAGGTTATGACGTCAATAGAAGTCATTGGCTAGGAAATTAAGGAAGTAGCTGTTGATTGGCTGGGGTAGGAGGTACTTAATGCCATGCGAGGGTTTTAGATAGAGAGAGAGATCACATGCAAGCTAGAGACTCAGGAGACTGGTGCACGCCACTAGGGAGTGTGGCCTTAATAGCCTTAGTAGAACTCATGCTCTGTGTTTTATAGCAGTGAATATGATTAAGTTTCGATAGGAGGTAGAAACTCTCATGTAGGAGAGTAACTCGAAAGTGAGTCCTAGAGTCAGAGGTACCTGGATAACTTTGATACCCTAGCGAAGTTATCAGGCCGCTGGGTTTTAATGATTGTACATTGGTATTTGTGGAATTATGAAATTAAAGTGTTTCTATGTTTTGACACGAGAGGCGTATATGTGTAATTGATTCATTGAAACATGTGTATTGTAAACCAACCCAACGCCCGGAGTCAAACAAAACGCGAAGTACAGAAATTAGAGAGCTGACACCAACAACTGAGTACAGATCTTAAAGGAAGAGCGAGTGGCGACGGTGAAAGGAAATCACCAAAAACAATTAGCCTGTATCCTATCGACAAGTAGACGCTGTAGAGCTCGACGTTCAGGCGTGGCCTGTGCTACGTTAAAGACAATAGATTATAACGGCCTTCCATCGTGAAGACGCCCAGTTTACGCTACTGTGTTACCGCGTTACCTTGTGATGCCTTTGAACCTGGGTGCGGTACAGTTACATTTACGCGTGTGACGCTACTGAGACGTTTTCGAAAGGACATCATAATGCATCATTATTTACATTTTAAGACATCATAATGCATCATTATTTACATTTTAAGACATCATAATGCATCATCATTTACATTTTAAGACATAATAATCAACTACATTTACATTGATGTCGTTTTGAACCTTTTGAACTGGACAGCAACACATTCATTTTACACATGTAGATCATCACAATAATATATGTATTATATATGTGTGTATGTATGTATGTATGTATGTCATCATCATCATCATCAAGTACCGTGCCTGCTAGCGTAGGTGATCATATCTCTCCACAACTTTCGATTTTTACAGTTATTTATCATTTCTGTTGCTTTGTTGATCTTCTGCCACGCCATTCTCCTAAGCTGTTTGTTATATTTTCTCTTTGCTTCCCTCTATCTCTTCTTCCCTCAATTTTACCAGTTGTCACAATATATTCCAGCTGTTCCCTTCTCATTACATGGCCAAAAAATAATGATTCTTTCTTCCTAATATTGGATATTAGCTTTCTGTTTGTTTTAGCCTCTTCCAGAATGTTTTCATTACTCTTCTTAGCTGTCCATGGTATTCTCAGCAATTAATTATTAAGTAATTAACCTAATTTATTTGGATTTCCATGTTTCCCAATGCAACGATTGCTCCTCTTGCTTTTGATATCCTTACTTTGGTATCATTCTCTGTTTCTCCATCTTTGTCTATATTACTGCCCAGATATATGTACGATTGTACGTCTAGCAGATGTGTTTCTTCTTTGTTATTTGGGTTTTTGCCAACTGCATTAATTCTCATAATGCTGGTCTTATCTCTATTTATTTTCAGTCACAGCTGATGTGAACTCTCATCAAGTATGCTCATATCATCTTGCATCTGTTGATGATTGTGTGATAGGAGAATCTAGGTCAGCAGCAACGTCTATGTCATTAAGTTGTTTGGTCAGTGACCACTGGATTCTGTTTCCGTTGTTCTGAGTAATTTTAATAATACAATCAAATATTAATTCTAACTTCATCCAATTTACAGCTAGTAGAAAGAGAAATGGAGATAGAAGGTATTCCTGCCATATTCCTGTTCTTATTTCAAATGCTTCTGTAAGTTGCCCTTCGTGCACAACACTACATTTAATTCCTTCATACGTTGTTCTTATAAGGTTAAAAAACGTTATGGGGATTCCGTAATAACTCAGTAATTTCAAAAACATTCCTCTGCATAAACTATCAAATGCCTTTTCGTAATCTATGAATCTGATATAAAGGGACTGTAGTTCTAAGCTTTGTTCAACTATTATACATAAGGTTGTGTTTTGATCAGCACATACTCTGTCTTTACGAAAACCTGCTTGTTCATCTCTCAAATGCTTCTCTATGGCCTCTTTTAGTATCTCCAGAATGATTCTGCTTAGTATTTTTCCTGCCACTGATAGTATCATAATAATTTGTGCACTCCTATAAACTTTATTTCATTGATTTGTCCATGTTTTTTTTTTTTAATTTTGCAGCTTATTTCTTTTTTCTTTTCTTTTTTTTTACAGTACAGGATAGCCAGTTCCATGTCCAACCCTTCCTAGTCTCCACTTACAAATAAGCCTGGTAAGGAACAGTCTACAACTCTTTACTCCCCCCTCCGGGCCCCGGCAGCGCACGGGCGCAGAAACCTATTAATTACATAATATTTTTTTTCTTAATTCGGTGTCTTCATTTAAGAGTCGGGAAAAAAAAAATGTAAAGTCGATGTCCTCGCAATTCTGTGCCATGTCTGGCAACAATAACGTAGGTTCATAAAGCCTTGAGCAAGCTCAGGAAATTTACTTTAGGTAAACGATCTTGTGGTCTCCCATTTCTGTGAAGTAGTAGGATTAAATAGTCCCACTGAGAGGCAGATTGAGGCATGACAATGCCATCCGGAGTGCGTTCAGACTTCTCATTCCTCTCATTTCCGTGCGATGCCATTTCAGTTTTCCTGTCTTCCTTGAATGACGTGCCATGATGGCTAAATGAAAACCAGAACTACCGCCCAGTTCAGATTTTTTTTTACATTTTTTTATTCCGTCACGCGATCACAACTTTGTCACGGAACTCCGCTATTGATTCCGATTGGCTCTTTCAAGTACACCCCTGAGGAACTCTTCTCAAACGGTGGTCGGAGAAAAGCACAAAAGATTAAAAACTGGTTTGTGATTTGGCGTCTTCCTGTTGCTCGGGTTACATAATGGACGATGTATTCTGATACAAGATTAATTATTTCGGATGCCAATTCCAAGACATTCAACAGTCTCCTTTGTCATTCTTGCATTCCTTCTTATTCTCTATTTGTTTTATTTACCACCTAGCATTTTTTTTTTTAAACTCGTTTCTGTTTCTGAAATCTCTCATTTGCGTGAGTCTGCGGTGGTAAAGGTGTCATTTTATATTTAACGTTAATGACACTCTGCCTTAAAGTAAATTAGTTCGAGAAATATCTTTTCTTATTTTTATTTTTAACGTATCCGCTGTGCTATAGTTCCTTGAATCATTACCCTTATTTCTTGCCCCACACTTTAGTGCATGTTTCATTTTAAATCCATTCTTCGTCGCAATTAAACCATATTTCTTTCACACCTTTTCTTTCATTTATTCCTTTCTATTCCTTTTTGTTTCTTCTAGAATTGAGCTGTTGCATATTTCATGCATTTTTCCAATGAGAACAAACACATTTTACATTTTCTGCGAAACCTGTTCTGATTGATTATTTTACAAAAAATAAAACTGATATTTTTAATTTCAGTTTTCTTGTCATTCTATTCCCACAATTTCTCTGCAACTTCCTGCGGACTCTATCTTCGCTCTAAACTGCAAGAAAACAGAGGTAACGATTGTCTTAAAAATAAATGATCCACCAAAATGTAATATAGAAATATACGAAGCAGTACAGAAATAAAGTAGCTACTTATACAATCTTGTCACGATAATACTTTCGGGTGGGAGGTCAGCTCTGAAATGAAATGTAGAATATCCGTTGCAAAGAAGGAATTCTAAAAAATGAACAACACTTTTCACAACAAATCTCTATCAATAGCAATCAGAATTATTTAATACCATATAGGACCTGCCCTATCGTACGATAGTCAATCATAGATAATTAATTGAAAAAAAAATCGTTCTTCTTCTACTTTCCTTCCTTATTTGTCTTTCAGCGTCGAGGGGAGATATAATTTGGGGTCTTTTGCTCGTCTGTTCGCCTTTCCTACTGTTATGTTACCTATAGTCCGTTCAGAATCGTTTGCCGAGATGTTATGATTTATAATTCAAAAAGTTCTTGATGATTTCACATGATTTTTGGCATACGGTGTTAAAATGTCATGTCACGAGAACATATGTGTTACTCGATGTCTAGCTATAACGGTTTTCTTAAAGCGGCGAATTCCTTTGATCTTTGCCCATGTAACTATTATTTTGACCCTAATCAAAATGTTTTACAGTAATCTAGTGCAACGATGACCCATAGGCGTGTCCATAAAATTTTACTTGGTGGCAAGTATACAAATTTTAAATTATATATAGAACTGTTGTTCGTAGAGTCAATTTGATATAGTTCCATGCTCTTGGTGTGAGTTTCCCAAATGTTGTCGCTGCCTTTCAAATACGTACATTTAGTTCCTCATCTAAGGAAAGTGTGGCTGTAATAGTGGATCCAAGATAGCTGAACTTCTGTACTGACTCAAGCAGGCTTCCATTCAAAGTAATGGTTGTTTGTTTGCTTATAACATATTTTTGATTGCTTGGGTGGTCTTGAACAATAAACTGTTTAACAAATCAACTAGGAAATTTTGCAAATCAAACTATTTATCTGTAGACTTAATCAGAGTAATGATCATTCAGAATCAGACGAGTCAAATAGGTCGATTACTGCTTTCGGCTGAACAAACAACAAACCATCCTTTTTCCAATATTCCTCTTCTTGTCGTAACACATGATCCTCACATTTTACCCAGTAGTCTTTATTTATATTTGATAGAGCCTGATTTGTAAGTGTCTCAACATCGCATAATTTGAAAGTTTTATTTGTATATGCTACGTGTCCTTTAACTTTTGCCCAAACTAGTTCTATAGGATTTAAGTGTGCATGATATGGAGGTAGTCTCAAACATCTATGGCCATGTTCTTGAATTAACTTGTCTATTTTAAATATCTTTGTACGTTGTGTCTGTTTTACAAGGCTAAGCAATTCGGGTTTCAAGTAGCTGTCGTTAACTTGTATGTGCTCTTTTATGAGCCACGTTTTGATTGCATCTTTTGTACTTGATGATGTTGGGATTCTATCTTCTACGTTAACTACGTTATGGTATGAAGCATTGTCCATTATCAGACAAGAAGGTCGATCTAATATTGGAAGGATACTTTTCTCGATCCAGTCTTTAAATATGTGCCCATTCATTTCGGAGTGGTAGTCTCTATTGTCTATGGATTTTGAAATGAAAACGAGATGAGCATTCTGCAACAACCCATTATGTCTGCTACCTGCATGTGCAACTATCAAACGTTGCCCTTTACTGCTTGGTACTGATATTTTAATACTTCCATCTGCTAACTGCCATTCCTTTTCATTTGTATGATGAGCGTTGATCCAAGTTTCATCTAAATAAACAATATCATAATCATTTTCGCGCATTTCCTTCACTTCACGTAAATACTTGCTTCTAAGAGCTACTAGATGTGGCTTCTCACAAATAATGTTTTTTCCACCAGCATACTTTCTAAAGGTGAAGCCTGCACTTCTTAATATTTTCCATAATGAAGTTTTTGATATTTCAATGTCGTTGTTAGTTTTCAGCCAAAGCTTCAACTTTCTAAGTGTCACTTCTTCGTTTATATCAAACATTCGACAGATTTCTCTTTTTACTAGGTCCTTATCAAAACTGTCTAAAGTTTCTTTCCTTCCTTGCTTTCTTGCATTTGTTGGCAATAAATATCCGCTAGTAGTATAGCAGGGTGCATTTGACCCGTATTTTGACCGTAAATTAACAAAGACATATAGTGTGGTGCGCAGCGCACCACATGTACATGAGAGACAGGGGGAGTTAACCGTGACATTTCGTGTCGAGGTATTGACCTCTAAGCCCGATGACCCGGAAGTGACGTGTTTATGTCTGGTGTGTGCTGACTTTGGAGTTCTTTATGTACTTGATCGTTAGTGATAGGCTAGTAGATTATACAACATCAATGAAAAACAATCAATATAAAACAGAAGACAAAGATATATTTTATTCTTTTATTATCTCAATAGGTGTATAACATACATTGATATTATATAACATTACAAACATATTCAGTACAGTGAGTCAATATATAGTACATGGATAACATTTATTTATAGATAGGTAGTTGGGTGTCTGCTTAGCTCTATGTCATAAATGAATCATAAGGGGTGAAACTATTAGAGATTGCTGGGTAGTCTAAGCTGGTAGTGTAAAGAGTTAAATATCTAGAGGAGTTGTCGAGACGTTATCATCAGCTACCTTTCTTTTTATATAGAAATAGGAAAGAGCATTTCTTGTTTGACTGTAGGAAAATATGGAATTATTTAAGACTTTGAAACCTACATTTTTCCCAGCCTTAGCCTTTTGCGTAGCGAGAACCTCTAAAAACATATCTTTATCTAATTTGTTGTGTTGCTTGCTTAGCCCTTTACAACTGATTTTATCGTAATCCCCACTACAATGGTATGTCTTACTACATAAGCTAACAAGAGCTGGCCCTTCGTACTCTAGTTTAAAAAGACCGGGCGTTCGTTTGGTGTATGCTTTAACACCCTTACAGTTTATACAGTCTGTTTTGCTAATATGTTCATCGCAGCGATAGGTGTATGGAGGTCGCCTAGTGTGTAATAAGGGCTGTATAGGGGTCGTCTAGTGTGCCGTGATGGGTCAATGGAGGTCGGCTAGTATGTCGTGATGGGTGTACGGAGGTCGTCTAGTGTGTCATATTGGGTGTATAGAGGGCGTTTAGTGTGTCATGATGGTTGTATAGGGGTCGTCTAGTGTGTCATGATGGTTGTATAGGGGTCGTCTAGTGTGCCGTGATGGGTGTACGGAGGTCGTCTAGTGTGTCATATTGGGTGTATAGAGGGCGTTTAGTGTGTCATGATGGTTGTATAGGGATCGTCTAGTGTGTCATGATGGTTGTATAGGGGTCGTCTAGTGTGCCGTGATGGGTCAATGGAGGTCGGCTAGTATGTCGTGATGGGTGTACGGAGGTCGTCTAGTGTGTCATATTGGGTGTATAGAGGGCGTTTAGTGTGTCATGATGGTTGTATAGGGGTCGTCTAGTGTGTCATGATGGGTGTATAGGGGTCGTCTAGTGTGCCGTGATGGGTGTACGGAGGTCGTCTAGTGTGTCATATTGGGTGTATAGAGGGCGTTTAGTGTGTCATGATGGTTGTATAGGGGTCGTCTAGTGTGTCATGATGGTTGTATAGGGGTCGTCTAGTGTGCCGTGAGGGGTCAATGGAGGTCGGCTAGTATGTCGTGATGGGTGTACGGAGGTCGTCTAGTGTGTCATATTGGGTGTATAGAGGGCGTTTAGTGTGTCATGATGGTTGTATAGGGGTCGTCTAGTGTGTCATGATGGTTGTATAGGGGTCGTCTAGTGTGCCATGATGGGTGCGTGGAGGTCGGCTAGTATGTCGTGATGGGTCAATGGAGGTCGTCTAGTGGGGTATGATGGTTGTATGGAGGTCGTCTAGTGTGTCATATTGGGTGTATAGAGGGCGTTTAGTGTGTCATGATGGTTGTATAGGGGTCGTCTAGTGTGTCATATTGGGTGCATAGAGGGCGTCTAGTGTGTCATGATGGGTGTATGTAGGTCGTTTAGTGTGTCATATTGGGTGTATAGAGGGCGTTTAGTGTGTCGTGAGGGGTGTATGGAGGTCGTCTACTGTGTCGTGAGGGGTGTATGGAGGTCATCTAGTGTGGTATGTGGGGTGTATGGCGGTTGTCTGGTATATCATACTTTAATCAACCAATAAGAAAAATGAAGGAACATTACATTCAACATTACTTATCTTAACTACTTTACATCAATACAGTTGAATAACATGTTATCGTTAAGTCTTACCATACTTTAAGAGAAAACATTCAAACTTACAGCGTAAAATATAGTCTCAATCATCTACACCGAATATAACCTGTTATCGATAAGCCTTAACATACGTTAAGAGAAAACAAGCCAACTTACTGTGCAAAAATCCGCTAGTGTGAACAGTAACTTTCCTTGAATCAACCAAACTTATAACGCCGTCTAGTTTAAATATAACCTGGTAAGAAATGAATAAATTAACCAATCAGCGAGTGACTATGCCAACATCGCTTGATATCGGGATTAACCAATCAGAAAAGAGTACTAACATAGGAGGCGGGGCGAAGAAATGGCTGACAGGTGGATTAACCAATCAGAAAAGCGCGTTAGCCCAAGCGTAGGTAGTGGCTGTCGGGTCAGCAGTGGGGGAAAAATGCGGGGTGGTGGGTTACTTGAACTCGTTTTGACCCCTGAGGCAATTCCAGAAGAGTTCTATGACCTCATTTTGACCGCTGAAGGCTTTAATACCAATGTTTCCCACTTCAACGAACGACATACATCATTAAAGGTGATTACTTCAGCTCTTAGACTTTGGAGTTCCATATCTTTATCACTTCAACGAATGACAGACAACAGTAAAGATGATCATTTCAGGTAAGAAAACTTAGTTCCAAACCCTAAAATTTCGTTTCATAACCAAAAAGTTGAACTCAAAACCCTAAAAATTTAGGCCCAAAGTTGTAATTGTTAGACACGAAAGTCGTAAATGTTATATGCAAAGTCCAAAAGTTTGTCAAAAAGACAACCCAAACTCAAAATAGTTAGACACAAAACCCAACAATTTATAGGCAAAGTCCAAAAAGTTACTCCAAAAGACAACTAATGTAACTCTTAATCCCAAAATTTCGGCTCATATGCACAAAGTTGAACACGAACTCTACAAATTTAGTCCCAAAGTCGTAATTGTTAGACACGAAAGTCGTAAATGTTATATTCAAATCCAAAAGTTTGTTAAAAAGACAACCCAAACTCAAAATAGTTAGATGCAAAGCTCAAAAATGTATATGCAAAGTCCAAAAAGTTACTCCAAAAGACAACTAATGTAACACTTAACCCCAAAATTTCGTCTCATAACCAAACAGTTGAACTCAAAACCATAAAAATTTAGTCCCAAAGTGATACTAGTTCGACACAAAAGTCGTAAATATTATATACAAAGTCTAAAAGTTTGTCAAAAAGACAACCCAAACTCAGAATAGTTAGACACAAAACCCAACAATTTATAGGCAAAGTCCAAAAAGTTACTCCAAAAGACAACTAATGTAACACTTAACCCCAAAATTTCGTCTCATAACCAATCAGTTGAACTCAAAACCCTAAAAATTTAGTCCCAAAGTGATACTAGTTCGACACAAAAGTCGTAAATGTTATATACAAAGGCCAAAACTTTGTCAAAAAGACAACCCTAACTCAGAATAGTTAGACACGAAAGTCATAAATGTTATATGCAAAGTCCAAGAAGTTACATAAAAACAACTTTTGAAATTACTACCCCTGTACCCATTTTTGGCGGTTACGCCCATGAAATCGATAAAAAAAATTGAAGTTTAACCTATTGGCATACATCAAACATAATATGTGACACGCCCATGTATCAAATTTGCCTAAAAATCAACCAAAAATTAGTAGTATACAATGTCAATTAGGATGGATAGACTATAAGGAAAAACGGTAGACTCTCATATAAGGAAAAACCGCACCAAAAAATGTGCTTCCATGTGAGGGTAGACTCTCATATAAGGAAAAATGTGCTTCCATGTGAGGGTAGACTATTTATATAAGGATTTAGGTGCTTCTGGAAGAACATTTGAGGTCCCTAATTGACATTGTATACTACTAATTTTTGGTTGATTTTTTAGGCAAATTTGATACATGGGCGTGTCACATATTATGTTTGATGTATGCCAATAGGTTAAACTTCAATTTTTTATCGATTTCATGGGCGTAACCGCCAAAAATGGGTACAGGGGTAGTAATTTCAAAAGTTGTTTTTATGTAACTTCTTGATATGGGGATGCTTAATATAAAGTTTGGGATATGTCTAGGTGTTATATTGACTATTTTTAACAGTTTCATGGGCGTAACCGCCAAAAATGGGTACTGGGGTAGTAATTTCAAAAGTTGTTTTTATGTAAATTCTTGCTACGGGGATGTTTAATGTAAAGTTTGGAGTAACCCTAGAGTGTAAATTTACTATTTCTAACAGTTTCATGGGCGTAACCGTCAAAAATGGGTACAGGGGTAGTAATTTCAAAAGTTGTTTTTATGTAAATTCTTGATACAGGGACGACTAAAATGAAGTTTGGGGTATGTCTAGGTGTTATATTTCAATTTTTTATCGATTTCATGGGCGTAACCGCCAAAAATGGGTACAGGGGTAGTAATTTCAAAAGTGATTTTTATGTAAATTCTTGATATGGGGATGCTTAATATAAAGTTTGGGGTATGTCTAGATGTTAAATTTTAATTTTTTATCGATTTCATGGGCGTAACCGCCAAAAATGGGTACAGGGGTAGTAATTTCAAAAGTGATTTTTATGTAAATTCTTGATATGGGGATGCTTAATATAAAGTTTGGGGTATGTCTAGATGTTAAATTTTAATTTTTTATCGATTTCATGGGCGTAACCGCCAAAAATGGGTACAGGGGTAGTAATTTCAAAAGTGATTTTTATGTAAATTCTTGATATGGGGATGCTTAATATAAAGTTTGGGGTATGTCTAGATGTTAAATTGACAATTTTTAACAGTTTCATGGGCGTAACCGCCAAAAATGGGTACCGGGGTAGTAATTTCAAAAGTTGTTTTTATGTAAATTCTTGATACAGGGATGACTAAAATGAAGTTTGGGGTATGTCTAGGTGTTAAATTTCAATTTTTTATCGATTTCATGGGCGTAACCGCCAAAAATGGGTACAGGGGTAGTAATTTCAAAAGTTGTTTTTATGTAAATTCTTGATACGGAGATGCTTAATATAAAGTTTGTGGTATGTCTAGATGTTAAATTGACTATTTTTAACAGTTTCATGGGCGTAACCATCAAAAATGGGTACAGGGATAGTATTTTCAAAAGTGGTTTTTATGTAAATTCTTGATATGGGATGCTTAATATAAAGTTTGGGGTATATCTAGAGGTTAAATTTACTATTTTTAACAGTTTCATGGGCGTAACCGCCAAAAATGGGTACAGGGGTAGTAATTTCAAAAGTTGTTTTTATGTAAATTCTTGATACGGAGATGGTTAATATAAAGTTTAGGGTATGTCTAGCTGTTAAATTTACTATTTTTAACAGTTTCATGGGCGTCCCCTCATAAAGGGTCAAGGGGCGTAACAACCCTAAAAGTGAGTTTTAATTAAATTTTTGATACGGGGATGTCTAATATAACATCTGGGGTATGCCACTAGGTTAAATTTACTATTTCTAACAGTTTCATGGGCGTCCCCTCATAAAGGGACAAGGGGCGTAACAATCATAAATGTGGTATTTTAAGCAAAATCTTGTTTTTCTTAGTGGGTTATGGTAGGAGTGTAACCTACGTGTTTGGTAATACTTTCGTTTAGTAGAGTTATAGCAGGGGACATAACTTTCATGCTTCGCAGTACTTTTCTTAGCAGAGTTGTGACAGGGGCGTGAACTTTAAGTTCATTCTTTCAATGTGGTGTTTTAGTGTGCTTGGTTTTTACTAGAGTTCTATGAATATTTTCAATAATGATTTAGACACAGTCGCAACTATCATCAAGGGCAACATTTTTAGTAAATTGTAATTATTTATTAGGGTTTTCTCAGCTGTATTAAAGACTTTGGTTGATAAGTGGACACTTTTTAGGGTTTTGAGTTCAACTTTTTGGTTATGAAACGAAGTTTTGGGGCTTGTTGTTATATTAGTTGTCTTTTGAAGTAACATTTTGGACATTGAGTATACCTTTTTGACCTTTCATGTCTAACTATTTTGAGTTTGGGTTGTCTTTTTGACAAACTTTTGAGTTTGGGTTGTCTTTTTGACAAACTTTTGGACTTTGAATGTAACTATTTGGTCTTTTGTGTCTAAATATTCTGAGTTTGGGTTGTCTTTTTGACAAAATTTTGGACTTTGCATATAACATTTATGACTTTCGTGTCTAACTATTCTGAGTTTGGGTTGTCTTTTTGACAAAGTTTTGGCCTTTGTATATAACATTTACGACTTTTGTGTCGAACTAGTATCACTTTGGGACTAAATTTTTAGGGTTTTGAGTTCAACTGTTTGGTTATGAGACGAAATTTTGGGGTTAAGTGTTACATTAGTTGTCTTTTGGAGTAACTTTTTGGACTTTGCCTATAAATTGTTGGGTTTTGTGTCTAACTATTCTGAGTTTGGGTTGTCTTTTTGACAAACTTTTAGACTTTGTATATAATATTTACGACTTTTGTGTCGAACTAGTATCACTTTGGGACTAAATTTTTATGGTTTTGAGTTCAACTGTTTGGTTATGAGACGAAATTTTGGGGTTAAGTGTTACATTAGTTGTCTTTTGGAGTAACTTTTTGGACTTTGCACATACATTTTTGAGCTTTGCATCTAACTATTTTGAGTTTGGGTTGTCTTTTTAACAAACTTTTGGATTTGAATATAACATTTACGACTTTCGTGTCTAACAATTACGACTTTGGGACTAAATTTGTAGAGTTCGTGTTCAACTTTGTGCATATGAGCCGAAATTTTGGGATTAAGAGTTACATTAGTTGTCTTTTGGAGTAACTTTTTGGACTTTGCCTATAAATTGTTGGGTTTTGTGTCTAACTATTTTGAGTTTGGGTTGTCTTTTTGACAAACTTTTGGACTTTGCATATAACATTTACGACTTTCGTGTCTAACAATTACAACTTTGGGCCTAAAATTTTAGGGTTTTGAGTTCAACTTTTTGGTTATGAAACGAAATTTTAGGGTTTGGAACTAAGTTTTCTTACCTGAAATGATCATCTTTACTGTTGTCTGTCATTCGTTGAAGTGATAAAGATATGGAACTCCAAAGTCTAAGAGCTGAAGTAATCACCTTTAATGATGTATGTCGTTCGTTGAAGTGGGAAACATTGGTATTAAAGCCTTCAGCGGTCAAAATGAGGTCATAGAACTCTTCTGGAATTGCCTCAGGGGTCAAAACGAGTTCAAGTAACCCACCACCCCGCATTTTTCCCCCACTGCTGACCCGACAGCCACTACCTACGCTTGGGCTAACGCGCTTTTCTGATTGGTTAATCCACCTGTCAGCCATTTCTTCGCCCCGCCTCCTATGTTAATACTCTTTTCTGATTGGTTAATCCCGATATCAAGCGATGTTGGCATAGTCACTCGCTGATTGGTTAATTTATTCATTTCTTACCAGGTTATATTTAAACTAGACGGCGTTATAAGTTTGGTTGATTCAAGGAAAGTTACTGTTCACACTAGCGGATTTTTGCACAGTAAGTTGGCTTGTTTTCTCTTAACGTATGTTAAGGCTTATCGATAACAGGTTATATTCGGTGTAGATGATTGAGATTATATTTTACGCTGTAAGTTTGAATGTTTTCTCTTAAAGTATGGTAAGACTTAACGATAACACGTTATTCAACTGTATTGATGTAAAGTAGTTAAGATAAGTAATGTTGAATGTAATGTTCCTTCATTTTTCTTATTGGTTGATTAAAGTATGATATACCAGACAACCGCCATACACCCCACATACCACACTAGATGACCTCCATACACCCCTCACGACACAGTAGACGACCCCTATACAACCATCATGACACACTAAACGCCCTCTATACACCCAATATGACACACTAGACGACCTCCATACAACCATCATACCCCACTAGACGACCTCCATTGACCCATCACGACATACTAGCCGACCTCCACGCACCCATCATGGCACACTAGACGACCCCTATACAACCATCATGACACACTAGACGACCCCTATACAACCATCATGACACACTAAACGCCCTCTATACACCCAATATGACACACTAGACGACCTCCGTACACCCATCACGACATACTAGCCGACCTCCATTGACCCCTCACGGCACACTAGACGACCCCTATACAACCATCATGACACACTAGACGACCCCTATACAACCATCATGACACACTAAACGCCCTCTATACACCCAATATGACACACTAGACGACCTCCGTACACCCATCACGGCACACTAGACGACCCCTATACACCCATCATGACACACTAGACGACCCCTATACAACCATCATGACACACTAAACGCCCTCTATACACCCAATATGACACACTAGACGACCTCCGTACACCCATCACGACATACTAGCCGACCTCCATTGACCCATCACGGCACACTAGACGACCCCTATACAACCATCATGACACACTAGACGATCCCTATACAACCATCATGACACACTAAACGCCCTCTATACACCCAATATGACACACTAGACGACCTCCGTACACCCATCACGGCACACTAGACGACCCCTATACAACCATCATGACACACTAGACGACCCCTATACAACCATCATGACACACTAAACGCCCTCTATACACCCAATATGACACACTAGACGACCTCCGTACACCCATCACGACATACTAGCCGACCTCCATTGACCCATCACGGCACACTAGACGACCCCTATACAGCCCTTATTACACACTAGGCGACCTCCATACACCTATCGCTGCGATGAACATATTAGCAAAACAGACTGTATAAACTGTAAGGGTGTTAAAGCATACACCAAACGAACGCCCGGTCTTTTTAAACTAGAGTACGAAGGGCCAGCTCTTGTTAGCTTATGTAGTAAGACATACCATTGTAGTGGGGATTACGATAAAATCAGTTGTAAAGGGCTAAGCAAGCAACACAACAAATTAGATAAAGATATGTTTTTAGAGGTTCTCGCTACGCAAAAGGCTAAGGCTGGGAAAAATGTAGGTTTCAAAGTCTTAAATAATTCCATATTTTCCTACAGTCAAACAAGAAATGCTCTTTCCTATTTCTATATAAAAAGAAAGGTAGCTGATGATAACGTCTCGACAACTCCTCTAGATATTTAACTCTTTACACTACCAGCTTAGACTACCCAGCAATCTCTAATAGTTTCACCCCTTATGATTCATTTATGACATAGAGCTAAGCAGACACCCAACTACCTATCTATAAATAAATGTTATCCATGTACTATATATTGACTCACTGTACTGAATATGTTTGTAATGTTATATAATATCAATGTATGTTATACACCTATTGAGATAATAAAAGAATAAAATATATCTTTGTCTTCTGTTTTATATTGATTGTTTTTCATTGATGTTGTATAATCTACTAGCCTATCACTAACGATCAAGTACATAAAGAACTCCAAAGTCAGCACACACCAGACATAAACACGTCACTTCCGGGTCATCGGGCTTAGAGGTCAATACCTCGACACGAAATGTCACGGTTAACTCCCCCTGTCTCTCATGTACATGTGGTGCGCTGCGCACCACACTATATGTCTTTGTTAATTTACGGTCCAAATACGGGTCAAATGGACCCTGCTATACTACTTCCGCTTCCTTTAACTATTCGATCAAATGAACGTTTACACAAACCTAAAATATGCATTGTTCTCTTCTCAGGGTTTGATAAAGAACAATAAAGATGTCCCTTTTTACGCTCTCTGCAGAAGTATTGATAAATCTTTATAGCAATGTTATGCTCAGTAAAATATTTTGCCTTTATATTCATTCTCACATAGACTTGCAGAAGATAATATGGATAGTGCCGCCTCCTTTCTGTAAATATTGAGATTTGCCTCTGAATTATGACTCGAACTCGAGTCTACGGCCGTGATTTTGACGTCACATAATTTCCGGTTTCGGCTAAAATGTCATTTTGTGCTAAACGGGAAATTTCATATGTAACATTTCTTTATAAAAATTTATAGTGGAAACATAACTATTTTAGGACGGTGCGCATTCAGCCGTGAAGGTCATGCCTATATGTTAAAGAATCAGCTGTGAGATGTAAGCATCTACATAATCCCGCCGGTGTTTATAATATCGATTAACTTTTTTAAAATATAGGTTAAATAAGGCATCTTTGAAACTGGATCACATTTCTTTGATAAAAAAATATTTTTATAGCGACATTAGTATTCTAAACCTAACTTCAAAAGATCAATGCAAATGAACAATAAGTTTTTGAAAAAAATAAATTAATGCCAAGGCAAACGAATCTGAACGGACTATAGTGTTTCTAATATTCCACTAATCCATCATTTTCATGGTCGGCCCTTGGGTCTGGTGTTCTCGCAACGTTTATTGAAGGCTCGTGTTGTGTTTTGATTTTTCTGCGTTGTTTACAGGGCCAAACAATTTAATCTTTTGTTTCTACACATATTCTATGACAGGGGCTATTTCTAGTTATTTTTCAGTTCTTCATTTCTGATCTTATCTTTTAGGATGTTTCCTGTCATTCGTCTAACATATTTCATCTCAGTAGAAGTTATTTTTCTTATTGTTCTTGCATCTGGGATCCGTGACTGGCATTGGTAGCACAACATTGGGATGAAAATTATTTTTAAAAATTGTTGGAGGTAACAAAAGTGTGTTTCTTCAAGACAATGTTGAGAATTGTATGGACAATTACAAGTGTATTACAGACGTCCTCAGTAAAGCTAATGTAGAGTTTATATTTGTGGTCGTCATGTTATAAGAAAAGCAAAGCTTGAAAATATTTATCAACGGGGAAAAATAGAGGGAAAGAGAAACATAGGAGGGCAAAATAGAACAAAATATTAGAGTGGCAGTTTAACAGCTTGATCTTGTCATAGGTAAGTAGTATAAATGAGCACATCATTGATCGGAATATGAAGCAAAACTTCATTGTTTTCGAGAACATATCAAATGATGATAATTATGATGAGAAATATTATTATTATTAATTCTTCAAAGGGAAAAACATCTAGCACATAGAAGCTCTGACCATATACTATACATACATACAGGTCTATTACTCCATACAATTTTTGTTCTTTGTTGCGTTGCTCATTTTATGAAATACAAATAGTAAATAAGTTGCACCTGGCACACACAGAATTAAACTAATACTTAACCTTGCCAGAATTTTTTTTAAGAGGTGGTAGATATTATGATATCAGTACATCAAAAGTTGGATTACTTTTTCTCCTAAGCAAAATCGTCTATAGCAAAAAAAAACAAAAAACACAAAAAAAAATGTATTACTAAAATATGAACATTTTCAACATCTAATATCCATTTTTTTTAAAAAAAAGAAGTCAAATACAGTGGTTTCAGAGCATATCGTGTCTCAAACGATTCAGACTACATAATCGAAGTTGAGTAAATGCAAAGTTTAAAGTGAAACGAACATCTTAATCGTCAGCGATCAGCTGTTGCTATGGCATTAACACGAACAAGACATGAACAGTCTGCGCCTGTTCCCCATAGTTTATCTTGCAGGGTTGTTTCTGTGGGCCATATTTCTGTTCGAATAACAACTGTAATGTGTCCGTGGTCAACGAATGATGAGATCTCGCATCAACATCTAATTAAAGTCACTTCTGTACTCAAAAAAGTGATATAAAGCAACAAGACGCTGAAATAACTATAGTATTGACCATTGTTACATTTCTCACTTTATTGGGCTTCACTCCGATCAAAAGTGAGGTTATTCTGGTGTGAAAATAGAGATTATAATCTTTGATTTCTGCTCTCAAGAGTGAGGTTATTCTGGTGTGAACATAGAGATTATAATCTTTGATTTCTGCTCTCAAGAGTGAGGTTATTCTGGTGTGAACATACAGATTATAATCTTTGATTTCTGCTCTCAAGAGTGAGGTTATTCTGGTGTGAAAATAGAGATTATAATCTTTGATTTCTGCTCTCAAGAGTGAGGTTATTCTGGTGTGAACATAGAGATTATAATCTTTGATTTCTGCTCTCAAGAGTGAGGTTATTCTGGTGTGAACATACAGATTATAATCTTTGATTTCTGCTCTCAAGAGTGAGCTTATTCTGGTGTGAACATGGAGATTATAATCTTTGATTTCTGCTCTCAAAAGTGAGGTTATTCTGGTGTGAACATAGAGATTATAATCTTTGATTTCTGCTCTCAAGAGTGAGGTTATTCTGGTGTGAACATAGAGATTATAATCTTTGATTTCTGCTCTCAAGAGTGAGGTTATTCTGGTGTGAACATACAGATTATAATCTTTGATTTCTGCTCTCATGAGTTTACAAAAACATATATTTTAAAGGAACAATGATCATCTCAGCCAATGTTTCGATGGGTCCAGCACTGTTGTTACCGCAATGTTTCGATGGGTCCAGCACTGTTGTTACCGCAATGTTTCGATGGGTCCAGCACTGTTGTTACTGCAATGTTTCGATGGGTCCAGCACTGTTGTTACCGCAATGAATCGATGGCAATTGAAATATGGAAACTGACTTTAAAATAATAATCGTGCGGTTGTATCGCTCACATCTGTCTATCGTTTGGAGCAATGAAAGAGCTGATAGGAATAACAATATTGATAATGCTGGTTTTCTTATAAATTTAATAATAATAACAATATTGATAATGCTGGTTTTCTTATAAATTTAATAATAATAACAATATTAGTTACGATAATGATGATAATGGTTAAATCCAATTGTGATGATAACGATAACAGTGATAACATATTGTAATTCTAATTGTGATGTTAATAATTATGAAGTAAAAAATTAAAGAACCCCCGTCACGCCAAGTGGCGTATAGGGAATTTGGTGTTAGTGACCATAAATTATTACAAACCTTCGGCACATTATTTTTGGGGTAATGCGGTCGGTATTACGCCCGTGCCGCTTTACTTTGCCAGAAAAAAAGTAGTTACCCATTAAAAGCGGGATGAACAGGAAGCCGTCGGTTGGGATCGAACCTTACCTTTTGTCCTTTGTAGTCCAGTTCACTAACCACTGAGCTATCGCGGCTGCCAATAATTATGAAGGTATCAGTAATATACGTTACGACGATACTACTGATTAGTATGATGATGATGATGATGATGATAATGGCGATAAGTGGAAAAAAAATGGAGATGACAATAATTTTTTTTTAATCCTTTAAACAGGGATCCAATATGTTCTGTCCATAAGGTAGCTTACACCTGACTGCCTGATTGAGAGTCAGCGAACCATACTTCACCAAAACCCTTCACCCCACTATGTCTGTGTCACGGAAACAAGTTACTCCGTTTGACTGGGTGGCTTACCTGACAGACGATCACAAACATAGACCCAGACAAATGATGTGGGAAACGTTGCTTTAATGTAGGACTCGTGGAAAAACACAACTTTTCAAGCAACTCACAACGAAAAAATAAATCTGCCAAAATACTGGCACCACACACATCAACAAATACCATGCCTGCTGGCGTAGGTAATCATGTCTCTCCAAAACTTTCGATCTTTACAGTTATTTATCATTTCTGTTGTTGACCTTCTGCCAAACCATTCTCTTAAGCTGTTTGGTATCTTTTCTCTTTGCTTCCCTCAATTTTTCCAATTGTTACAATATATTCCAGCTGTTTCCTTCTCATTACATAGTCAAAAAATTATAATTGTTTCTTCCTAATATTAGAAATTAGCTCTCCTTTTGCTTTGGCTTCTTTCAGAACGTTGTCAATACTTTTCTTAGCTGTCCATGGTATTCTCAACATTCTTCTATGCAACCACATTTCTACAGGCTCCAGTGATTCTCTTGCCTGTTTTCCTATTGCCCATGATTCACATCCACATGTTAAGACTGGTTCTACATAACATTTAAGAACTCTTTTTCTTGTTTTTATTTGTCAAAAATGGATTTCACAGTATCTTCCTCATTTTTTGGAAAGCTGCTTTTGCCTGAGCAATTCTGCATCTCACCTCTGCTGCACATCTATCATCTGAGGTTAACATTGTTCCCAGATATTTAAATTCATTTACCTGCTTTAATATTGTTCCACTTGTCTTTATTGTGCTTTGTGGTGATGCCTTTTTCTTTGCTAGCACCACATTAAGAAAATAAATGACGCTCCAAGTATCCGTTATTTCACACTCGGCTGGTCCACTGATAACAAATGGCCTGCCCATCAGGGCTCACAATACCTGTAATGACTACTCAAGTCTAGGGTAGTAATTGTCTCGTTTCTAGTGAGTTCTAAACAATGCCAAGAACATCAGAGAGCTCCTTCTGAAACTAGAAAATAAACTCCATGAGACGTTTCAAGGGAAGTAATCATTAAAAATATAGCAGGACTGGTCTTTGATGTCCCGCAGAATCGACGTAATTAGATGTCATTTGTGATGCTATTGTTGTACGTCCATTTCCTTGTATTCTGGGCAGTTAGTTCCTCATGAATGAAGAAAAACCTCAGGGAGACTAATGAGCATTATTGTTTCTAGTCTTGTGTTCACTATTTTTTCTTCTCTCTCTCTCTATTTTTCTACCTGTATAATTGTGTGCTGTGTGTGTGTTGAGTGTGTGTGTATGATACTGTGTCTATGTGTCTGTTTGTGTGTGTCTACGTGTGAATGTATGTGTTAGTGAGTGTGTATATTTGCGTTGGTCTATGAGTAAGTATGTGCGTGTAAGTGAGCGTGTGTGTGAGTGTGTATGCGCATGCGCGAGTCTGAGTATGTTTTAAAGTAATGAACCTCCAACGAATGACTGAGGCGAGTCATGATTACAATTTGTAATACACCCATACTGGCCATTTCATTTTCTTGAAACTGTAAAGATTCAGATTGTTATTTCAACCAGTAACTCCCTCCAACCCACACCACACCAACTCCCTCCAACCCACACATCACACCAACTACCTCCAACATACATAACACCAACAGCCTCAAACACACATAACACCAACAGCCTCCAACACACATTATACCAACAGCCTGCAAAACATATAACACAAACAGCCTCCAGAACACATAACAACAACAGTCTCCAACACACATAACATCAACAGCCTCCAACACATATAAAACCAATAGCCTCCAACACATATAACACCAACAGCATCGAACACTCATAACATCAACAGCCTCCAACACATATAACACCAACAGCCTCCAACACATATAACACCAACAGCCTCGACACACATTACACCAACAGCCTCCAACACACATCACACCAACTTCCTCCAACCGACATCACACCAACCCCCTCCAACCCACATCAAACGAACTCCCTCCAAACCACATCACACAAACCACCTTCAACTCACATCACACCAAACTACTTCAAACTACATCACACCAACTCCCTCCAACCCGCATTACACCAACTCCCTCCAACCCACATCACACCAACTCCCTCCAACCCACATTACACCAACTCCCTCCAACCCACATCACACCAACTCCCTCAAACCCAAATCACACCAGACTCCTTCGACTCATATAACACCAACTGCTTCCAACCCACATCACACCAACTCCCTCCAACCCACATTACACCAACTGCCTCCAACCTACATTACACCAACTGGCTCCAACCCAAATTACACCAACTCCCTCCAACTCACATTACACGAACTGGCCCCAACCCACATTACACAAACTTCCTCCAACAAACATTATACAAACTCCCTCCAACCTACATTACACCAACTCCATCCAACCCACATTACACCAACCCACATTAAACCAAATGCTTCCAACAAAAATTACACAAACTCCTTCCAACCCATTTTACACCAACTCCCTTCAACCCACATCATACCAATTCCCCCCAACCGACATCACACAAACTGCCTACAACCCACATTACACCAACTGCCTCCAACCACATTACACCAACAGCCTTCAACACACAATAAACCAACTGCCTCCAACCCACATTACACCAAATCCCTCCAACACACATTACACCAACTACATCCAACCCACATAACATCAACTCCCTCCAACCCACATTACACCAACTCCATCCACCCTATAACACACCAACTCCTTCCAACCCACATTACTCCAAATGTCTACAACACACATTGCACAAACTCCTTCCAACCCATATTACACCAACTCCCTGCAACCCACATCACACCAACTCCCTCCAACCGACATCACACCAACTCCCTCCAACCCACATAACACCAGCTCCATCCAACCCATATCACAACAACCTCCTTCAAATAACATCACACCAATTCCCTCGAACCCATATCACACCAACTCCTTCCAACCCACATTACACCAAATCTCTCCAACCCACATTACTCCAACTCCCTCCAACCCATATAACACCAATTCCTTCCAACCCACATTACACCAAATCCTTCCAACCAACATTACACAAACTCCCTCCAACCTACATTACACCAACTCCCTCCAACCCATATCACCACAACTCCTTCCAACCCACATTACAACAAATACCTCCAACCCACATTGCACCAACTCCCTCCAAATCATATCACACCAACTACTTCCAACCCACATTACTCCAAATGCCTACAACACACATTGCACAAACTCCTTCCAACCCATATTACACCAACTCCCTGCAACCCACATCACACCAATTCCCTCCAACCGACATCACACCAACTCCCTCCAACCCACATTACACCAACCAACCCATATCACAACAACCTCCTTCAAATCACATCACACCAATTCCCTCCAACACATATCACATCAACTCCTTCCAATCCACATTACACCAAATTCCTCCAACCCACAATACTCCAACTCCCTCCAACCCATATAGCACCAATTCCTTCCAACCCACATTACACCAAATCCTTCCAACCAACATTATACCAACTCCCTCCAACCCACATTACACCAACTCACTCCAACCCACAATACACCAACCCCTTCCAATCCACATTACACCAATCGACTCCGACCCACATCACACCAACCCCCTCCAACCCATATTACACCAACCCACTCCAACCCACATTACACCAACCCACTCCAACCCACATTAAACCAACCCCATCCAAACCACATCACACAAACTCCCTCCAAACCATATCACACAAACTCCCTCCAAACCATATCACACCAACTAACTCCAGCCCACATCACACAAAGCCACATTACACCAACTCCCTCCAAACCACATCACACAAACTCCCTCCAACCCATATTATACAAACTCCCTCGAACCAACATCACACAAACTCCCTCCAACCCACATCACACAAACTCCCTCCAACCCATATCACACCAACTACCTCCAACCCACATCACACCAAGCCACATTACAACAACTCCCTCCAACCCACATCACACCAACTCTCTCCAACGCACATTACACCAACAGCTTCCAACACACATTACACCAACCCTTCCAACCAACATTACATCAACTGCCTCCATCCACATTACACCAACACCTCCAACCCACATTACATCAACTGCCTCCAACCCACATTACACCAACACCTCCATCCCACATTACATCAACTGCCTCCAACCCACATTACACCAACCCCTCCATCACATATTACATCAACTGCCTCCAACCCACATTACACCAACCCACATTACATCAACTGCCTCCAGCCCACATTACACCAATTGCCTCCAACCCACATTACATTAACTGCCTCCAACCCACATTACACCAACTCCCTCCAACCCACATCACACCAACCTCCTTCAACTAATATCACACCAACCCACATCACACAAACTCCCTCCAACCCACAACACACAAAGTCCCTGCAACCAACATCACACCAACTCCATCCAACCCACTTGACAACAAATCCCTCCAACTCACATCACTCCAACCTAATTCAACTCACATCACACTAGCTGCCTCCTACCCACATCACACCAACTCCCTCCAACCCACATCATACCAACTCCCTCCAACCCACATCACACCAACTCCCTCCAACACATATCACACTAACTGACTCCACCCACATCACACCAAGCCACATTACACCAACTCCCTCCAACCCACATACACCAACTCCCTCCAACCCACAGCACACCTTCCCCCTCCAACCCACAATGCACCAATGCATCCAACCCAAATTACACCAACTGCCTCCAACACACATAAAACCAACCCCCTCCAACCCACATTACACCAACCCCCTCCAATCCACATTACACAAATCGACTCAAACCCACATCACACCAACCCCCTCCAACCCACATTACACCAACCCCCTCCAACCCACATTACACCAACAGCCTCCAACTCACATTACACCAACTCCCTCCAACCCACATCACACGAACCTCCTCAAACCCACATCCCACCAACCCCCTCCAACACACAGCACACCAACCCCATCCAAACCACATCACACAAACTCCCTCCAACCCAAATCACACAAACTCCCTCCAACCCACATCACACAAACTCCCTCCAACCCACATCACACAAACTCCCTCCAACCCACATCACACAAACTCTCTCCAACCCACATCACACAAACTCTCTCCAACCCATATCACACCAACTGCCTCCAACCCACATCACACCAAGCCACATTACACCAACTCCCTCCAACCCACATCACACCAACACCCTCCAACCCACATCACCACACCCCCTTCCAGAAGTAGGGATAGGTTAAGTAGAGAAAAACAATCTTTAAAAGGTAGTTTATTGTAATAATAATTATTTGTCCCTATTTTTAAATTATTTCCATTCTGCTCAAGAACACGTAATTAACAATTAACGTACAACGTTTACAGAGTTATTGAGCTATTTGCGGGTCGTCATCATCATTGCACTCCGAACATGCCCATAGGTGTTCAGATCCCCTCCTCAGCAAGTCCTGCAGTGTCCAGCGACTGACGACTCCAGTGATCCGTCTGTTGGTTGATTAGTCTTCTTACAAGGCCGCTAAGTTTCTCATTTCTGGTTGTGCCTGTGCCCATCTTAACTCCCATTTCCATCATCCGAAGAAGTGACGTGGATCTGTGCTTGTCGAAGTCCTGTGCTCTTCCCACATCACGGAGAGCATTGATGATGTCTGCCCGATCCATTGGTAGCCCGTTATCAACGACAGCACAGCTAGCCAACCTGTCCGCTCCTTTATTTCCATGTACTCCCCCATGTCCAGGGACATAGACAAAGGTGACCTTACGCATTTTGAACTTCTGCAAAGACTCTACCCATTGCATGCGTACATAGCCTGCCTCCACTTTTTTTTTATCATGCTCATCGAATCACTCAGTGTACATGCGTGGGTGTAGTCTTGTGACTCTAGTCATTTGAATATCTTTGTCACTGTCATCACCTCCATTGTCATGCTACTCGTGGTCACGACGTATGCACCACTGTCTTCTTTGACTATTCTGCCTGCCGAGTGTGCTGTAAATGTCCATGCACTTATTTGGTGTCGTCTTACAGATCCGTCTGTATAGATGACTGCATCTTTCTCATCGGTGTTATCGCAGATGAGACCGTTGACCTCAGCATTAACCACGACCGGGTTCTGTTCCCTACATTTCCTGTCGAGTGTGATAATACACGAGAATGTCCCCGTGAATGACGTAGGCACCGGTATCCACTCCTCACCAACGCTGATATTGGTAAACCCACAGACCTGTTTGATGACATCTTCTGCTCGGCCCACCCATGATTTGCCTCTTTTTAGCCTGACACCTTTCCCTGTGTTGAGCACGTGGTGCTATGGATGTTTTTTATCTGTACTAATCTTCAGGTATGCTCGTGCTCTCCAGATCATGATTCTGTCATCCATGGTTGGAAAGTCAAGAAGATACCTCATCGCTACACAGGGATTGTCCCTTGTACATCCCAAGATAATGCGCTTGGCTTCATTTTGTATTTTCTCCAGCCTATCAATTTGAGTCGTACTGACAGTTCTAATCCCTGGAACAGAAGAGTAAGCAGCCTCTACTTGATGTTGGCAGCTGTCATGAACTTCAGTGTGGCTAATCCTTTGCGGGATTTTGTTATCACATGGTTGACTTGGTCCCGAAAACACTGGCTGCGATCAAACTTAACTCCGAGGTATGTCATCAACTTGTCCCTGGTCACCTCATCAGCTCCTATTCGTACTACCGGTGTGATCATATTATCAATATGATTGTTCAGGGAGAACCATGAAACAGATGCGTTATTAGGAGTAGCCAAGGCAACTGAAACCCCACACCAAGAAGAAATGCGACCGTGTTCGTCTTGCATTGTGGAGGCGATTCCCCGTCTATCTCTCCCCTGTCGATATACCAGAATATCATCAGCAAAAGTCATAGCTTTCCATCCAGTTGTTGTTCCGTGATTGTTATTGTGTACACGTTAAATAGAACTGGTGACATTGGTGAGTCTTGTGGCAGCCCTAGACAAATGGATGTTGGCTCGGAAGATCAACTTCCACATCTGAGTATCACCTTGCTTTGAAACAGTGCCGCAGCGATACATCTAATGAGGAAGGGGTGCACCGCCATTTTGAGGAGCATGTGCATGAGGTTTTCAAATGGTACCCTGTTGTATGCATCCTCCAGATCTGTAGCAGCAGCACATGTCTCCTCTCGTCTGTGGAAGTCTTCGAAGACGTCATAGGAAAAGACTGCCACGTTGAGCCATGTCTCTTTGTTATATCTATAACCTCCGAGTGTGGGTGGGAATGCGTGTTTCTGTTCAAGGTGACAGGTGAGGACACGGGCAACTATTTTCTCCAGCAGCTTGCCCGCAGTGTTCTGCATTGTGATGATTCTGTAGCAACTGATCTGAGAATGGTCCTTGTTTGGCTTCGGTAGCGGTAGTAAGTAGCTGCGTAGCCAGTCCCTCTTAATCTGGCCACTCCGAATGCTGGCATTACACTCATAAACGTTGACAGAATGTGGTCCCAATTTATATTTTTAGTATGAACGCTGTCAATATAAATTTGAAACCTATACTTGTATCCGCCTTGCAATATACAAATGCTACTTAATGATAATGTTGCAGGGGCTGATGAGGTAACCAGGGACAAGTTGATGACATACCTCGGAGATAACTTTGAGTGCAGCCTGTGTTTTCGGGACCAGGTTGATCATGTGATAAAAAAAAATGTGGAGAAAATACAGCATGAAGCTATCCGCATTATCTTGGGGTGTACGAGGTACAATCCCTGTGTCGCAATGAGGTATCTTCTTGACTTTCTAACCGTGGATGATACAATTAAGATCTGGAGGGCACGAGCATACTTAAAGATAAGTACAGATAAAGAGCATCCGTTGCACCACGTGCTCAACACAGGTAAAAGTGCCAGGTTAAAAAGAGGCAAATCATGGGTGGGCCGAGCAGAGGATGTCATCAAACAGGTATGTGGACTTACCAATATCAACGTTGTCGAGGAGTGGATACCGGTGCCTACGTCATTGAAGGGGACATTCTCGTGTATTGTAACACTCGACAGGAAAAGTAGGGAACAGAACACAGTCGTGGTCAATGCGGAGGACAACGGTCTCATCTGCGATAACACCGATGAGAAAGATGCAGTCATCTATACAGACGGATCTGTAAGACGACACCAAAGAAGTGCATGGGCATTTACAGCATACTCGGCTGGCAGAATAGTCAAAGAAGACAGTGGTGCATACGTCATGACCACAAGTAGCATGACGATGGAGGTGATGACAATGACCAGGGCATTAATCTGGTTAGAGTCACAAGACTACACCCACGCCTGTATACTGAGTGATTCGATGAGCATGATAACAAAAGTGGAGGCAGGCTCTGTACGCATGCAATGGATAGAATCATTCTTATTCTTCTTTCCTTCCTCATCTGCCTTTCAGCGTCTACGGGAGATATAATTTGCGATATTTTGCTCTTCTGTTCTCCTCTGCTGCTGTTATGTTTTCTGTGCTTTTAATATTCCACCCATCTATCTTTTTCATAGTCGACCATGGGATCTGGTATTCTCATAACGTTTACTGGTGGCTCGTTGTTTTGTGTTTTGATCTTTCTGCCTTGTCACGTGGCCAAACCATTTTATCTGTTGTTTCTTTATATATTCTATAACGGAGGCTATCCTATCTTTTTTCTCAGTTCTTCATTTTTTATCTTATCTTTCAGACTGTTTCTTGTCATTCGTCTAGCACAGTTCATCTCAGTAGAGGTTATTTTTCTTATTGTTCTTGCAATAGGGTCCAGGTCTGGCGTTGGTAGCACAACGTTGGGATGAAGATTGTATAGTGCTCGTTTTGCCTCTAGAGTTATTTTCTTGTTGGTCAATAGTGGTGATAACTGTCCGATGATTTGACAAGCTTTTTTGCATCTTGATTCTGTCTCTGCTGTTTGTGAATTATCGTTTGTCACTAAACTTCATGGGTATTTGAATTCCTCTACTTGTTTTAGCTGCATGCCTTCTATAGTTATGTTGATGTTCTGTTTATTTTTGGCGACATTCATAACTTCTGTCTTGTTGATGTAGATTTTCATGTTGTATTTTGTGCCTGAGCTGTTGAGTTTGTTTAAGTGTTCTTGTAGGTCTTCTATTATTTCATATATTAGTGCATGATTGTCAGCAAATAAAAGCTCATTGATCTCCTCTGTCTCTGATGGGTTGGCTAACTTGCATTTATAGTCCATGTATGTAATAAACAATAGGGGGGATAGTACGCACCTCTGTCTTACATATGATCTAACTTCGACGGGAGTACGGGAAGATGAAAGAGCGGACAAGTTGGCTAGCTGCGCTGTCGTTGAGGACGGTCACCCAATGGATCGGGTCCACATCATCAATGCCCTCCGAGATGTGGGAAGATCACAGGACTTCGACAACCACAAATTCACGTCACTTCTTCGGATGATAGAGATGGGAGTTAAGATGGGCACAGCCAGAAATGAAAAACTTAGTGGGCGTGTAAGAAGACTTATCAACCAACACAGAACTTGAGTCGTCAGTCGCTGGATACTGCGGGACATGCTGAGGAGGGGATCTGAGCACCTATGGACGTGTTCGGATTGCAATGATGCTGACCCGCAAATAGCCCTATAGCTCAATGCTGCAGGTAAAAATATCTTTTTTCAGATTTCTCCACCCTCCCCATCTGTTTTTCTCTTCCCCTATCCCGAACATTATGTTTATGGTTGTAGTTTTCCAAGTCCCCGGTATCACTGCAAACGAATTAAAATCCATAATTGTTCAACCGCCCATGCCAGTGAAATCATCCGAATTAAAACTCATCTCATTGAAGGTTCCAAACAAAGAAAGGCAGCTGCAGTTCCCATCAAAGCAGCCACAGAACACGCCAAAACACTAGTAATTGAACGTGGTTAAACTTTAACTACACAAATAAATTTAAATTGGCTTTAACATCTTAAGAAGAACTTTGTTGTTGTAGGCTATAGAGCCTTAAGAAAGAAAGAAAGAAAGAAAGAAAGAAAGAAAGAAAGAAAGAAAGAAAGAAAGAAAGAAAGAAAGAAAGAAAGAAAGAAAGAAAGAAAGAAAGAAAGAAAGAAAGAAAGAAAGAAAGAAAGAAAGAAAGAAAGAAGAAATAAAGAAAGGAAATTGGCTTTAACATCTTATTATCTATGCGCCATACTAGAAAAATGACATCTTTTTTCTCTTTACTCCTATCTTTTCATATCCTATCATATCATGATCATGCGTATGTTTATGGCCCCGGTATCACTGCAAATGAATTAACATCCACATGTGCTCAACCGCCCGTGCCAGTGGAATCATCTGAATTAATATTTCATCTCCCGAACAAAGAAAGATAACTGCAGTCCCCATCGTAGCAGTCTCAGCACATAAGGCGAAACTGCACCGAAAGTGAATGCCGCTGAACTGTCCTTCGTCATACGATATCATCATTCATCATAAGCAATCGGAATATCGAAACACGATCCGGATGTAAAACACAACTCACGGTGTGCACAGAGCACTAACTCAATAGCTCCGACAGCAAGCCGGCCCCAACGTTATTATCGACCAAATCTAAATAAACCGACGACTGTATCAACGACTATCTAACTCATCAACATCTTTGATAATTATGTAGATCATGGGTTACTATTAAATGGGCTTCCGGAGAAACAAATGCAAAAGATGCACTAACCACGTTAAAACAGCTAGCAGAAAAGGTGACAGAGCACAATCAACGCATTCGAAACGGTGTTTGTTGCGCTGTGTTTCAATGTCCTTGAAACTGTGATCTTTATACTTTCTTGTCCTATACATTCACTTCTTAACTTCTATTATTTTGTTAGATCAACACTTCCTATACTCCTCTATTTGTAATCTCTTAGATTAACTGAGTTGGATTGTTTTCCAGAAACAATTTCGTAATCGTGTCTTGGTCAGCTCCGGATACTGGTGGGCTTGCTCCCGGAGCTCCTAAGTTTAGTTCTCTGTGCATACCGTGAGCTGTGTTTTTCATTCGAATCGTGTTTCGATTGCTTACGATGAATGATGTTATTGTATGACGGATAGTTCTGCTGCGTTAACTTTTGGTGCGGCTACTCCTTATGTCTTTTAACGTGTTCTGTAGCTGCTATGATGGGGACTGCAGCTGCCTTCCTTTGTTTGGATCCTCCAATGCGATGAGATGTTAATTCCGATGATTCCACTGGCACGGGAGTTGAGCAATTATGTATTTTAATTCGTTTGCAGTGTTGCCGAGGCCTTAGACTAATTATAACTATTCTCTGATGGCAAATGACTGCTCTCAAATTTACTCCTAATTTTAACATTCATTGAAGGCAAATGACTGCTCTCAAATTATTCCTAATTTTAACATTCACTGATGGTAAATGACTGCTCTCAAATTATTCCTAATTTTAACATTCACTGATGGCAAATGACTGCTCTCAAATTATTCCTAATTTTAACATTCACTGATGGCAAATGACTGCTCTCAACATATTCCTAATTTTAACATTCATTGAAGGCAAATGACTGCTCTCAAATTATTCCTAATTTTAACATTCACTGATGGCAAATGACTGCTCTCAAATTATTCCTTATTTTAACATTCATTGAAGGCAAATGACTGCTCTCGAATTACTTCTAGCTTCAGTATTCAGCCTATTTTGTAAAGTACTTATTCTCTAAAACGTGTTACATCTGTTGCCTTTGGCTAATCTTATTTCTAGTAAATAATCACAGTTTACGCTGAAATCATAAAGTACATTTCCACTGTGCTTAAATCAATAGTTATGTTTCCTTTGTTGTGCAAGAACGATGAATGAAAACAAACATTCAGTATGCGAGCATTACAGGTAGAGACTGAATAACATTCGCTTATGAACAGATGAGGTGAAGGGGAATGGCTCAGGAAGGGATGAGGGAGGTGGGGAAGAAATGGGATCCGTTCCAGCAAACATATCGTCTATCACGTGATTTCTATCTATCGTGTGATTTCCTTTCTTTGCATGCGCCGTTTCCCTGATCTTTTATCCCATCCGTTATATTAATGTATTAATATATTAATATGATCTAAGTGATGTTTCAATCTCGACTTATTATTATTATTATTAGTATTTGCTTCTTCTTGTGCGGGTCCCTTAGAAGAACCTTGATCTCTATATGTGCTGTCTTGTATCCAGAAGCGTAACCCTACATTTTGAATATTATTTTACATAACAATGGGGTATTGACCTGCATAAGCTTTATTACTGCAATCTGAGAACACTGATGGATAATTAAGACCTGCTAATAGAAGTGTTTTAATTATAATAATTAATGTTCTTGTAGAAAGAAAAAACGGGGCAATAATAAAACTAAGTTTATGCAGCTGGCTACTGATAACCTTAGTAAAGATGAATCAGTGAAATCGCACAAAAAGCCCAAAATTATCGTGATAAAATAATTCAATACTTACAGAGGAAGAAACATCAAACCGTCATAATTTCGTAGAACCTGTCCAACTTAGATTCTCAGAATATTTAGGTTAAACAGAATCAGCAGCCAGGCTTAGATTCTCAGAGTATTTAGTTTCACAGAACCAGCAACCAGACTTAGATTCTCAGAATATTTAGGTTAAACAGAATCAGCAGCCAGACTTAGATTCTCAGAATATTTAGGTTAAACAGAATCAGCAGCCAGACTTAGATTCTCAGAATATTTAGGTTAAACAGAATCAACAGCCAGACTTAGATTCTCACAATATTTAGGTTAAACAGAACCAGCAGCCAGACTTAGATTCTCAGAATATTTAGGTTAAACAGAATCAGTAACCAGACTTTGATTCTCAGAATATTTAGGTTAAACAAAATCAGCAACCAGACTTAGATTCTCATAATTATAGGTTAAACAGAATCAGCAGCTAGACTTTGAATCTCAGGATATTTAAGTTAAACAAAATCAGCAACCAGACATAGATTCTCAGAATATTTAAATTAAACAAAATCAGCAAACAGACGTAGATTCTCAGGATATTTCAGTTAAACAAAATCAGCAAACAGACTTAGATTCTCAGGATATTTCAGTTAAACAAAATCAGCAACCAGACTTGTTCGTGATGTAAAAGCAAGTGAAGTCAGACACTGTTATAGCAAGTAAACAGTAGAGATATATAAGTCACATGCTCAGAAGAAATCCAACAAATAAATGTTGAAACTATCCTTGCTGTGGATTCCGAGGGGAGGATCAGAGCAAGGGGGAGAACGGTGATAGTAGGAATGATATTGTGAGCTAGATCCAGGGCTCTTAACTATAGTAACAAGTGACAACGCGAAGTCTCGGAACATTGTTGTTGTAGGCTATAGAGCCTTCAGAAAGAAAGGAAGAAAAAAGCAAGAAAGAAAGAAAGAAAGAAAGAAAGAAAGAAAGAAAGAAAGAAAGAAAGAGAAAGAAAGAAAGAAAGAAAGAAAGAAAGAAAGAAAGAAAGGAAGAAAGAAAGAGCAGATGCTCTTTTTTCGGATTGTTTTTCTATTTTTATAATGCCAGGGACTATAGCTGCTAGCTCTTAAACCCACTTCTGTAATGTGCCTGGTTGATATCACTTTCTTTCTTTATCTCCTATGTTGTGTTGGCGAATTTAAAACTTGCCAATCAACAATAATGGTTGTTTTTTAAAAACAAACAACATGTCCCAGATGACTGTTTTCGGCTGTTAAGGTCCGGGCAACAAGACAATTGGACATACTAATGAGAATGCTTGTACATCATTTTCCGTGATGGAAGGCAGAAAGCATATTGACGACAGTTTACTGTTGCTATCGTATTCATAAAGCCTGAGAGACAGATTCAGAAATGAAGAACTGAGAAAAAATATAGGAATAACCCCCGAAATAGAATATATACAGAAACAACTGATAAAATGGTTTGGCCACGTGACAAGGCAGAAAGATCAAAGCACAACACAACGAGCTTTCAATATACGTTGCCAGAACACCAAACCCAAGGACCGACCACGAAAGAGATGGATCGATGGAATATTAGAAGCACTAGGAAACATGACAGCAGCAGAGGCAAAATACTATAAATTATATCTTCCCTCGACACTGAAAGACAAGTGAGGAAGGAAAGAAGAAGAAGAAGAACCATATTCATAATAGACGTTTCAAGATTTAGCCTCCCACACAAATGCACCCATACAATCTCCCTGAAAACAAAACGTATGGCCCGAAATGTAAAAGAAAACATACACCTCGTTACCAAACTCTTAATGTAGAGAATTTACAAAAGGAGGCATTTTGATCATCATAAACGGATCTGATCGAGCAAATGTTTTGAACCTTTAGTCTCTCGACGCTGTAAGGGATGAATCTCGGATTTGGTATTTAGTGAAACTGACAACTAACGACCAGATTTCGAGATTTATACAGATCAACAGTTCAACCAATCTTAAATGAATAGACGATTTTTCATGGAAATGAGGGCGGTCTGACGTGATGCCGACCATACCATCCATAACATATTCCGTTGGTCATTAAAATATATTGGCACTAACACTTTACCCTTCCCCACATGCCTTAAGATGTGGAGGGAGAAATCTAAGGGGTGTGGTCTCGCCTGGGTCATGACTCCCAGGCGTCTGTGACTCCTGCTGCATATTGAGCCTGAATGTTCTCGAAACGTCCACTTTGAATACCTAGTCACATGCAAAATGTATATTTGTTGAGCAGGCAGAAATAAGTGTATTTACACATGTTTTAGATTCGGATGGAGGTTTAAGCTGCCCTTATTTCCTGCGACAAAAAAGGAACATTGAATGTCAAAAACGGGACAGTAAATGGCAAAAACGGGACAGTAAATGGCAAAAACGGAACATTAGATGGTAAAAAACGGAACATTAGATGGTAAAAAACGGAACATTAGATGGTAAAATACGGAATATTAAATGCCAAAAACGGAACAGTAAATGGCAAAAACGGAACATTAGATGGCAAAAACGGAACATTAGATGGTAAAAAACGGAATATTAAATGGCAAAAACGGAACAGTAAATGGCAAAAACGGAACAGTAAATGGCAAAAACGGAACAGTAAATGGCAAAAACAGACAGGGCTTATTTCATTATTGATTTTTTTTTAATAAGACAATTAAAAAAAAAAACACGTAGTCGTATAAATATATTGAGCGTATCATTATTTTCAATGACAGAACCCACGCAAAATGTTAGATTAACCTACATAGAGGTATGCTATTATCACCACAATCGTACTATTCCATCTTCCAATGGAATCATCTTACTAGTTAATATCGGTTTTTCAATCTAAAAAAAAACAAACTATAAATTAAAACGTAAAACAATTATAAGAAACGTAAACGGCTTTTCATTAAACTGAACATAAAGTTAGCATTTTGATACTTTAGAAACGGACAAAATTGACAAGTAGTCAGTCACGAGACCGAAAACTTTGGTAGTGACGCATGGTATGAGAGTTTCATTTTCTGCTGTTTATTACTTTTTTTCTTATAATCTTACCTCTCAACATAAATGAGCCGGATTTTTAACTAAATCGAAAGACTTTCAACATCCCATATTTCTGGCTACGTGGATGTTGGTTAGCGTTGATTTAGCCTCAATGTCCAACAGACAAAACAATCATAGATATATTGGTTATACCACTTTTGTTTCATCACTACACAGCGTGTAATATACTTTTAACAATTGAAATCATTCTAGGGATTCTCATAAAAATTGCTGTTTCGCTGACGTTAGAAATCTTCAACATGTAAAAAGATATTAATGTCAATAGCGTTTTATTAAAAACGAGACATGGGTGGTATATATTATTTATATAATTGTTAAATAATATATCAGAGGTAATGGTAACAACAAAGACAAAGACTTCACCTCAGTGCAAAATAAAGACAAGTGGAACAATATTAAAACAGGAAAATGAATTTGAATATTTGGGAACTTTGTTAACCTCAGACGGAAGATGTACAAAAGAGGTGAGATGCAGAATAGCTCAGGCAAAAGCAGCTTTCCAAAAAATGAGGAAGATTCTATGCAATAAATTTTTTGACAATAGAAACAAGAAAAAGAGTTCCTAAATGTTTTATAGAGCCAGTCTTAACATGAGGATGTAGATCATAGACAATAGGACAACAGACACGAAAATCACTGGAGTCTGTAGAAATGTAGTTTTACAGAAGAATGTTGAGAATACCATGGTCGGCTAAGAAGAGTAATGAAAATGTTCTGAGAGAGGTCAAAGCAAAAAGAGAGCTAATTTTCAATATTAGAAGAAACAACCATGATTTCTTAGCCATGTAATGAGAAGAGAACAACTGGAATATATTGTAACAACTGGAAAATTGAGGGACAAAGAGATAGAAGGAAGCAAAGAGAAAAAATACCAGACAGCTTAAAAGAACGGCTTGGCAGAAGGTCAACAACAGAAATGATAAATAACTGTCGAGATCGAAAGTTGTGGAGAGACATGATCACCTACGCCAGCAGGTACTTGATGATGAGTGGGATAAGAGAATATGAAGAATAAAATAAGATAAGAGGAAAAAGGTGAACATCGAAGAGAAAACTGTTTTATTTGGTAGAGTAAAGAAATTTACAAAAGTATTCCATGAGAAGGAACACGTAGATTGGGGCACACAAAAAGAAGTATAACCAAAACTAAACACTAAATTCGTGCATAATTAACTACTAAAAACAAAGAATTGTGAACAAAGAAAAGTTCCATATTCATCAATTGTATTATAATGTGCGAGAGGAGTTGGGAGGATGGAGGAGAGAAACAATGCTAACATTGCAGTGCACATTTTTCTCACAATGAAAATAT
This sequence comes from Megaustenia siamemsis, assembly GCA_032433765.1. NCBI lineage: Eukaryota > Metazoa > Mollusca > Gastropoda > Stylommatophora > Ariophantidae > Megaustenia > Megaustenia siamemsis. The sequence goes on along the minus strand of JAVIAB010000092.1, from coordinate 175,845,454 downwards.
AATTAATGTCATTGACTCAGGGGGGGGGGGGGGGTGACAATATGCAGAAAGAAATAAAGAAAGGAAAATTACAAACAGAGAGAACGAGATGAAAAATAAAATGTTTCCAAATGTGTGCTCCACCACAACGCACAAGAAAACTGACAAATGAACGCAAACATTCAAATTCGAAGCCCTCGCGTTAAACGCAAAAAAAATTGTCAGAAATTACTTTCACTAATTGTGTTTGTTGCCTTTATGTTAAATGACGTTTAATGTTGTTTATAGCATTTATTTAATGTTTCATCCCGTCTGTTCTTCACACTCTCTTTCCTTTTTTCCGAAAATAGATTTTTAAAAATATATTATCCGTAGGCTTTCATGACATTCACTGCCCTAGGCTGTACGTCTGGTTTAGAACGTTTTTAAATTTTTTATTTCTCATTAAGAAAATGTGATTAAATCACATTTACTTGCTTCATCTTCTTCTGTTTTCGTGCTTCTTTTTATTTCTGGAAATAAATATAAATGAATTACAATCATTTGGTGAGCATGATTTTAGCTTTCTAATTAAATTCAAGGCTTCTGGTATGTACCTGCTTGCGCACTTGTGGGTAAAGTTGTGTAAACACAAACATGCACATACGCAACACAAATTATTATATATCTCATCATCAAATACCGGTCCTGATGGCGTGGGTAATCATGTCTCTCCACAACTTTCGATCTCGACAGTTATTTATCATTTCTGTTTTTGACCTTCTGCCAAGCTATTCTCTTAAGCTGTCTGGTATTGTTTCTCTTTACTTCCCTCTTCCTCTTCGTCCCTAAATTTTTCCACTTGTTACAATATATTCCAGTTGTTCTCTTCTCATTACATGGCCAAAAAATGATGATTCTTTCTTCCTAATATTGGAAATGAGCTCTCTTTTTGTTTTGGAGCCAGTGGTGGCGAGTGTTAAACACTCTAAGGTATGATGACAGCTTTACGAGGAAGGAACACAACACAATACTGACGTTTCGGCCTGTGGCCTTGTTCAGAGTACAATGACAACGACAACAAACGGTGAAGCACAATTATCTATAACTACGTGTTAGATGATCAGATGAATGGAGAGGTGGACAGGAAAGAAGAAAGTAGGATGTTAAAAATAAAAAAGGAAGCTACATGAGGGGAGGTAGGATGAGTGTTAAGATGTATAAAATAGAAAGAATAGGAGAATATATATATATATATATATATATATATATATATATATATATATATATATATATATATATATATATATATATATAAACAATTATTTCACTTAGTTCAAATAACTTGTCTGTCCGCTATGAATGAAACGAATGAATGACTGTATGTGGAATATCACATGGCGGAAGAACGCGATACAAGAATCGTGGGAAAACAATTAAGAGGGGGGGGGGAGAAGAAATGGCGGGTAAGCCCGACCAGTGTCAGAACACCGGTCGAAATAAATAGAAACCAAAACAATAGCTCAGGTAAGGCATGACAAAGAGCGGAAGAAGGAGAAGATAATAGGTCCCATAAAACTACTGGGGCCTAACAGAGGGGGGGGGAAGGGGGGTAATCCAAACAGAGGAATCGGAGAGGATAGGGAGGTAGGGAGAGGGAGGGAATAATAACAAGAGGAAGAGAAATAGAAAGGAAGAATAAGAAGGGAAAGAATCAGGTATAGGAAAAGTGGATAGGAGGAGAGGCGGTGGGTCAGGAGTGAATAGGTAGAGAGGGAGTCAGAAAGAAGTGGAGTAATAGAGGGATGGTACGCAAGAAATAGTGCCTAGAGATGTAGAGAAGTGGAGAAACGGAGAGACTGAGGGGATACAAAGAGAAGTGGAGTGAGAGTGGCTGATGAACAGACAAGTGGAGTCCTAAAAGAGGGCTAAGAGGAGACAACCGGGTAGGGAGGGGGGGGGTTATTATACTGGAATAGTGAGGGTAGAGAAGTGGTGACAAAAGAGAATAGAGAATCCTAGGAGTGTATATATAAAGGGGAATAGGAAGTATCCATCCGAGGAGGAGAGGTAATATAGTGATAAGGAGGAAATGGACATAAAGGTAGTCAGAAGAGAAAGGGGGGGGGTTGTTAAAAGAAGAAGAAGGCAAGATAATGGATGACTCCAAGTGGATAGGGGGGGGGGCGAAGGGATAGATGGGGAGCAGACGAACATAAAGGTGAGATAGGAAGAAGAGTACAAGGGTGGGAGAAGGGGACAGAGTAAGAGGGGTCCTCAGAGGGACAGTGATACATTGATGCCACCGGGGGTGAGGCAACCCAAACGAGCGATCAGACGGTGCTCCAGAGTGAGACGACTGTGGTGATCAGAAGAGCATGATATTAGGCCCGTGACCAAGACATCAGCCTTCCCCCGATGGTCCCTCGAGTTAAAGTGGGCTGCTACAGGAGTGCCCTCTTCTCGGGTGATGTCATGTAAATGTTCATGGCACCTATCCCCGATACGTCTACCAGACTGACCGATGTTGGTTAACTTGCATCGCATACAGATGATGGCATAAATGATGTTCCGCGATGTGCAAGTGAATCCCTCTCTGACCTCGAAAGGGCCATTAGGAAAGAGGACAGTATCAGTCTGGAGAACGTGGTCACAAGTTTTGCACACTCAGCGGTTGCAGCGGATAGTACCTCGATGGCTAAGGCGGGCAGCAGGAAGACGGCCCCTGACAAGAAAGTCACGGAGGTTCCGGTCACGTCTAAAGGCCACCAGTGGTGGGTCGGGGTAGAGCAGACGGGTAGTAGGGTCAGATTGGAGAATAGGGAGGTAGCGGTGGATGGTCCTAATCACAGCGTAGTGGTGAGGGTGATAGGTGAGGGCGAGCACTACTCTATCCGAGGGGGATGAGTAGAGGGGGTAAGAGCAGACTGACGTGAAGTGTGGAGAACTTAACGCAGGGCAGGGAGGAGAGTTGTTTCTGGATAAAGGCGTCGGCGGAAGAAGTCAAGCATAAGGTGGGCATTGTGAAGGAAATCTTCATCGTCTTGGCAAAGGCGACGAAGTCTGAGAAGCTGAGAATAGGGAAGAGAGATCTTACAGGATGTAGGATGAGAGGAGTCGTAGCGGAGGAAACTGTGGGAGGCTGTGGTCCGAGACCGAGGTGAGAAGGTTGAGGTGCTCAAGGAGACTGAGATATCTAGGAAAGATACGGAGGAGGTGGAGATGTGGTAGGTGATGTGGATAGAGGCGTGGAAATGTCCGACATAATCGATGAAACGGGAGATCTGATCCTCAGGAAGGTCAGTCGGACCGATGCAATCATCGATGTACCCACGATACATAAGGGGAAGAGGGCCCTGATAGCTCTTTTTGCTTTGACCTCTTTCAGAACATTTGCGTTACTCTTCTTAGCTGTCCATTGTATTCTCAACATTCTTCTGTAAAACCACATTTCTACCGACTCCAGTGATTTTCTTGTATGTTGTCCTATTGTCCATGATTCACATCCAAATGTTAAGTCTGGCTCTACATAACATTTAAGAACTCTTTATATATATATATATATATATACAATATGCTAATTTTTGTTTTAAAGCTCTAGAATAGACATAAAAATATGTCACAGAAAAATAGTTGCAACCTTACATGTAATGCAAAACGAAACATTGCATGGTGTTAGTGCTGATACCTGGATCATCCATGTATTTAGGGGAGAGAACTGTGATGTTATCTGAGCGACGCCAGCGCTGTATTTATTTCCCATTAAAGAATGACGTGGAATGTCCATTTAAGCGAATCAGTTCATGGGAAGAGTTATGTTTACAGCACTCGGGAAAAAAAATCACATACAATCAACAACATAAAAAAATAGATGGTTCAGCATCGGCACAGCGTCTTGCCACGAGATACCAAACGCTAGAGCACACGGCCAACTAGGTTATCGTTATATAGCCGTGTGCTCTAGCGTTTGGTTATGTTTATGGTTATGGTTATGGAAGGCCCCAGTATAACTGCAAACGAATTAAAATCCATAATTGCTCAACCGTCCGTACCAGTGGAATTATCCGAATTAATATCTTATCTCCAAAACAAAGAAAAGTAGCTGCAGACACCATCATAGAAGTCTCAGTACACGCTAAAAGACATAAGGCGCAACCGCACAGAAAGTGAACACGACCTTCTGTTCCCCGTCATACGATATCATCATTCTTCGTAAACAAACGGACTATATTAAAACACGATCAAAACGGATGAAACAAATAGCTCACGGTGTGCACATAGCACTTAACTCAGTCGTTCCGGCTCCAAGCCGGACTTGGAATATGAGGAAACTGCAACAAGGAACACTTTTCAAACACAACCTTTAACGGTTCCTCCGCCTATCCGCCATATTAACGGAAGTTCACGTCCTCCTGAAATTGTTGATCGTCACATTTTTTTTTAAAATTTATAGCGCTTGATGATGCCAGGACATCTTCTTTGTCTCCAAATCCGAACATATGAAACACGTTTTTTTCCCGTGTCAAGGCACTAAGCCTTGGAGTACGGATTCGATCCTGCTTCGAACCATCTATTGTTCTTTGTTTTTTTCTTTCTGTTGTTGATTGTTTGGGTTTTTTTCTGAGTGATGTAAACATGCCTCTACCCCTGAGATGATTTGCTGATCTATCACCTCGCAAGTTACCATGGAGCGCCATTCTGCTCTGTCTCTTGCTTTGATGGTGCACGTTGTCATAGGCTGAATTGTCCATCTTTTGATGTTACTCGTCCATGTTAGTCTTGGTCTGCCTCTGCCTATTTTACCTTGTATTTTCTCTTCCAATATTACTTTTATTAGGCTGTTGTGTCTTTTAACATGCCCCAAAAATGTCATTTGTCTTGTTCTAATTGAGTTTAGTAGTTCTCTTTTCATTTTTAGTTGCTTTAAAACTTCATCGTTTGTTTTCTTTTCTTTCCATCCAATTCTACCTATTCTTCTATAGATCCAAATTTCAAAGGCTTCAATCTCCTGTTCTGTTTTCTGGTCTAATGTCCATGTTTCTGCAAATCTACAGGAATATTGAGAAAATGTAACATTTTGCTTTTCTTAGTTTTAGCCCTGGTGTTATTTGTTTTGATGTTAGTATATTTTTCATGGCCATAATAATAGTCATTTATTATTATTTCTCTCCAGCCTAATGTACATTTAAGGCGGCGTGAATCTGGAAAAAAAGTCGATCTAGGTAGAAATGAGTTACAAGAAATGTTAGACATTATACTGAAGGAGAGCAAAATTAAAGGACTCAGCCTCAACAGCAAAAAGACAGAAGTAATGGTAACAACAAGGAAAAAGACATCACCGCTTTGCAACAATAAGTGGAACAATATTAAAACAAGGACATGAATTTAATTAAATATATGAGACTCAGACGGTTAACCTCAGACGGTAATGTACAAAAGAAGTGAGATGCAGAATGGCTCAGGCAAAAGCAGGTTTCCAAAAAATGAGGAAGATAATGTGCAATCCATTTTTGACAATAGAAACAAGAAAAAGAGTTCTTAAATGTTATGTAGAACCAGTCTTAACGTATGGATGTGAATCATGGACAATAGGACAACAGACAAGAAAATCATTTAAGGCTGTAAAAATGTGGTTTTACAGAAGAATGTTGAGAATACCATAGACAGCTAAGAAGAGAAATGAAAACGCTATTTTTTGTTTTCGTTCGCCAGCTTTGACCTCTGACGAAGCCCTAGAGACCAGGAACTGAATTTTGCGTGTTAATCCGTTTTTCCCTGGCAGCTGCACAGGCAGATAACTCCGACTTAGGAGGTAGGCCTACTCATATTGTTTCCGTCGATGAGTAATTGATGTTTCCAGCCGGGCCTCGCTGATGAGACCAGAGGTGGTTGCCGCAGAGAGAAATCATAAATAAAAATCCCAACCAAAAAAAACGTTATTAAAGAGATAAAAACAGTAATACAGCTAATTTCTAATATTAAGAAGAAACAATCATAATTTGTTGTCCGTGTAATGAGAAGAGACAGATGGCATATATTGTGACAACTGGGAATATTGAGGAACGAAGAGATAGAGGGAGGCAAAGAGAAAGATATCAGACAGCTTAAGAGAATGGCTTGGAAGAAGGTCAAAAACAGAAATAATAAATAACTATCGAGATCGAAAGTTGTGGAAAGACATGATCACCTACGCCAGAAGGCACGGTACTTGATGATGATGATGATTATGGTAATGGTGATGATAGTGATGATGTACAACTCGACATTTCTCCTCAAGTAAACTAATTCACCACCATCTGCTTGTGTGGCTGCAGGGGAGGAAAGAATAGAGCGATCTACTGTCATCTACCACGAATGTCGTAAGAGCATGTTTGGTCAAGGTCTTCTCCTGTGCTACGGAGTGTGTACATCTGCACTGAAGAAATCTTTAGTGCTGCTGCTGGTGTGTGGCGGGCAGATGTTGATGAGGGAATCTGAGCAAGCATCAAGTTGTACGTTGTGCGTGAACAGATGTTCTCTCGACTAAACTGGAGCTTAGACTAGCCACTGATTTAACGTCACGTGAAGCAGAGATTAAGATGATGACAAGAAACAGAACGGCTCAGAAAGTGTTGGTTGAAGACCTTTGCTCCACGGGGAGCTGAATTGAAGAAGAGCAAGACTGATCTAACGTGTTTCCCTAAATCAAGGCAGGACATAAAGTGAAGTGATTTGTTAAGAATGAAACCGAATCTACTGTCTCTAAGTACCATCAATAGTGAATCATTTTGTGTCGAAGTACGAAGATGACCGAGAGTTAGGTTGGCGGGAACTACCGCACAAACCATAGAACGAGTTGCCATTGGATAAAAATCGTTGTCCTTCAAATCAGCTTGACGTGGATTCGAATCACGAGAAGGTAAAAAAAAAGATTTTTTTTCGTGGCATATTCAAAACATTTTTTTTCTATCGCGGGCGAAATAAAAGCTCTGGCCTAGATAGCTCGTGGCAACTGCACGTTCACATAAAGAAGAGAATTCTCAAAACACTGAAACTGTTGCACTGACACATTTTAAACTCTCTCTCTCTCTCTCTCTCTCTCTCTCTCTCTCTCTCTCTCTCTCTCTCCCTATTACCATCAAGACTCAATCAGAGTAGGATTCCAGACTTTCTCATGAAGTTTGCTGTCTGTTTAAGTGATTCGGTTGCCCCGTATAGTTTCTATTCTAGGGAGGTTGGTGTGGACCACATTGCTCTTCTCAGGTCTGTGTACTGGGGGCAATCCTGTAGAACATGTTTTGTTGTTATTTTATCCAGTGTACAGTGGCATAGGCTAGTAGTTCCTATTTTGAGTTTGGTGAACATGTGGTTCCTCATTCTATTGTGACCAATGCGTAGGCGAAGTATGATGACTTGATCCCTCCTTGATAGTTGGAGGTATCCATCTCTCTCGTTATACTTTGAGTGTTCTTGTTTCCATTTTTCATTATACTGGCCTTTGATGATGGATTTGGCTTCTTCGTAGCTGACCAGATGATTCTCTTGTAGTAATCTTCCTCCTTCCTCTTTAGCTAATTTGTGCTGCGCGTTCGTTTCCGTGTATATAACAGTGTGATGGTATTCACTGAATGACTACTCTCTGGAAGTTATTACATAGTTGATCTAGGGTTGTTCTCAAGTCATCTAGCTCACTGCTCCTGGGTTTTTAGAGCTGTTAGGACTGACAGTGCATCAGTGATATCATCAATTTCTTGTGCATGTTATTTTTGTGTTTGATAGCCAGTTTTGCAGCGTCTTTGAGGTCTTCACTTTCTGCTTTATAGTTGTTTGAGAATTTCCAAGTAGCTATTGACTTGGTGATCTCTTCCTAGTTATTCAGCCTCAAAAACACATCTCCTCCTCCATTTCTGGTGGCATTTGTAGCAGAGCCATCTGTGTATATGTGTGACCAGTAGTCCTGTGGGTAGTTGTCGTTTGTGTGTTTTTCTGCTATGTGTTTTCTCTCTGTTTCTGTTTGGATGCTTTTTTTTCATGATTCCTATTTTGTCTTCCTTAAGTTCTGGTATTGTGTTTCCCATGTGGAGTCATATCAAATGGGCTTATGTGTTTCGGCATTGTTTGGGACAGTACTGGGTCACTAGTTGCCAGTTCTTTGGAGATTGCAGCGAAGTTGCTCCTCTTTAGTCCTCTTTTTCCGAAACCAGTTATTCTTTGGTGCATGGGGTGGTTAGGGAGCCTTTTATATTTCTCCGCTTGTTGCAATACTTTAGTGACCCGTCTGTCATCTAAGAGTTGTAAACCTGTTACTGTTTCTAGAGTCTTGATAGGTGTAGATTTCATAGCACCAGTGATGATACGGGCAGCTAAGTTCTATGTTCCGTTAATTTTGCTAAGCTGTGATTTGGAAGCTGTAGCCCAGGCTGTACCTCCATACTCTAGGTCTGGTGTTACTTTTCCTACGGATATTCGTTTCAATATATTATTGTCTGCTCCCCAGTCCGTTCCTGCCAATTTCTTCATAATATCTGTTCGCTTTCTGGCTCTTTTGTTTGCTTTGTCTATCTGATTTACCCATGTCATTCTGCGATACATGGTGACGTCAAGATATGTTGGGTTTTGGTCAATAGGGAGTGTATGGTCTTTTATCTTCAAGTTTGCAGAGAGTGTGTTTCTTGATAGGCTGAAAATTGTATATGTAGTGTTTTTTTTTTTTCGTTGATTGGTAAGAACCATATGTTCGTCATTTTTCAAGATTTCTTAGGGCATCTTGCATTCTGAAGCTAGCCACTGACATAGATTCTTCACGTGCCCATATCGCCAGGTCATCTGCGTATATTGCTGAGTGTATTCTTGGTGGAATGTCCATTACGATGTCATTTATGAAAATTAAAAAGAGCGTTGGGAATAGGACTCTAACTTTGTGGGACACCTTGTTCGATTCTGGCTTTCTTACTTAGTTGTCCATGTACTTGTACTCTGGCCGTTCTGTCTTATAGGTATTGAGATATCTAATTTAATAAACGACCTTGGATGCCAAGTTTGAGAAGCTTGTTTTTTATTCTTTCTCTCAATACCCTATCAAAAGCCTTCCCCATGTCGACCCACACTGCCAGTGTGTGTTTCTCTTCTTGTTGAGCATCTTCTTTTTCCTGTGTGATGTAGGTGATCAGGTCTTCAGTTGATCTGTGCTGACGGAAACCACTTTGTTGTGGTATGATTTGTTGTTTGTCTCCAAATGCCACATGCGTCTTCTGTTGACCAGCCTTTCCCTGAGTTGCTCAGGCAGCTCAGTAGGCTAATTGGTCTGTAGCTGCTTGGATCCAGTGAGTCTGTTCCATGTTTAAGGATGGGCACCATAATGGCTTCTTTCCAGGTTGCCGGCATTTGACTTCTCTTCCAGCTGGCATTATTATCCTTAGAAGCTGGCCCTTGACTTTCTCTCCCAGTTTTATGAACATTTCGTTGGTGATTCCATCTTTTTCCAGAGGAACTCTTGAGTTTCAATCCTTTGAGGGCTACATCTAGTTCTGTTGGTGTAAAGATGGTCGTCTGGTGTTCTTCTGGTGCTAAAGGCATGTGTTTGCATCTCGGTTTTCCTTTCTTGCAGTTTCTGTTGATATTTTGGAATGTTAATTCTTCTTATGTTTTTGTAAGTTTCTATCAGTATGTTTACTGCCCTTTTGCCTGTGTGGATGTTCTGATTGTGTGCTAATGTTATTGAAGGTCGGCTGTTGTTTTCATCGCTCAGAGCTTTTGCAAGTTTCCAGAGAATGTGTCCATTTTTGTCTAGATTGAGGCAATCTATTTTGTCTTTCCAGCTCTGTCTTGCTGATATCTTGACTCTCTTCTGTATTTGGCAGAGGCTGCTTATAGGCTATGTTGCTCTCTGTGCTTTGTGATGTTTCAGTTAGTTCTCTGGCAGAGTTCAGTTCCTCTTCTAGACTTTATATTTCCTTGCTCCAGTATGGCTTGTAGTTTCTTCTTGCTCCTCTAAGAATTGATTCTTTAGCAGCTCTCTGAATTCCCTTTGTTGACTCCTCTATCATATTATTGACTTTCTTTTCATGGGTACTACCAGTAGTAGTTTCCTTCTGGTCCCATTTCCTGGCTCTCCAAAATGGGTCAAGGTGACCGCCAGTAGCTTGGAGTGGACCTCTTGGAGACATGGAGCCCGGCTGGTGGGACTCCACAGACACAGCACCGTAATTAAAGTCCGTTAGATCCACTCTGAGTACATTTTAGAACATTGTTGCACTATGTTCTGCAAAATACGTAGGGTCACCTTTGTCTATGTCCCTGGACATGCGGGAGTACGGGGAAATGAAAGGGCGGGCAGGTTGGCTAGCTGCGCTGTCGCTGAGGACGGGCAATCAATGGATCGGGCGGACATCATCAATGCCCTCCGAGATGTGGGAAGAGCTACAGGACTTCGACAAACACAGATCCACGTCACTTCTTCGGATGATGGAAATTGAAGTTAAGATGGGCACAGCCAGAAATGAGAAACTTGGTGGCCGTGTAAGAAGACTAATCAACCAACATAGAACTGGAGTCGTCAGTCGCTGGACACTGAGGGAATTGCTGAGGAGGGGATCTGAGCACCTATGGACTTGTTCGGAATGCAATGATGATGACCCGCAAATAACTCAATAACTATGTTCTGCGCCAATGACCCACTGCATCCGATTTCTGCCAGCATTTTATTCAGGTTTGCTTTCCTTAGCCTTTGATTGTCCCCAATGTTCCTGCAAGGCAGCAAATGTCTTTTCTGGAGGGGGATTCTGCCCTTAGATGGTCGGCCCTCCCGGGTTTACGAGCACCATCTGCCCGAGCTTTGTGTAGAGTTGACTCTCTCATAGGTGGTCTGGTCTTCCGAGCTCTGGAGCACCACTTGCCTGTTTGATAGAGGACAGAAAGGGGGAAAAGACAGAGATGCATTTAACCCATGAAGTGGGGATGGATTAGTTCAGACCAGAGCGTGTACCACTCGCCGTTGGGTTCTGCGTCTTCACTTAAAGGATTCCATCTACTCCTGTCTTCTTTGTCTGGCCCCTCACCAAGGTCCTGTCCAGCTTGGGTGACCCTGCCAGGAGCTAGGCTCCTTGGATCCCGAAGGCGCACAAGCCCTCCAGCCACAACAAGGTGAGCCTACTGTGGAGGGTACTATTCTACCTTATCTATCTATCTATTGACCTTTCGAGCCGTATATAGACCAAGATATTTCCTATATGAATTTTTGTTCTAGCAGTTTCTTTTAAAGATATTTTATCAAATCTATCCTCTGTTCTGTGCATTCTATCTCATTGAGGGAGCCGATTCCTGCTGCTCTTGCCTCTCTCATCAATCCTCAGTGTCTCCCTGGGTCTTCCTCTTTTTCTTTTATATATGAGGGCTTGCTTTGCTATTCGATTATTATCTCTTCTCATCACTACCAACGTATGACCATCGTCTTTTCCTCGATTTCTCTAATCCTCGTAATTCGTTCCATTCTATACCAAGTATTTTCCTTAGACATTTATTTTCGAATGCGTTCAACCTATATCTCTTGTTGTTTTCCAGCTTTCACACTACGTAAGGGTTGATAGTACATTTGATTTGAATAGCCTAAGTCCCTTATACTATCCTATATATATAATATCCTATCCTACCCTATCCTATCCTAACTCGGTACTCCTATCCTTATATATATAATATCCTATCCTACCCTATCCTAACTCGGTACTCCTATCCTATATATATAATATCTATCCTACCCTATCCTATCTAACTCGGTACTCCTATCCTATATATATAATATCCTATCCTACCCTATCCTATCCTAACTCGGTACTCCTATCCTATATATATAATATCCTATCCTACCCTATCTATCTAATCCTCCTATCCTATATATATAATATCCTATCCTACCTATCCTATCCTAACTCGGTACTCCTATCCTATATATAATATCCTAATATCCTATCCTACCCTCCTATCCTATCCTAACCATCCTATCCTAACTCGGTACTCCTATCTATGACTCCTACCCTACATGACTTTCAACCAGTTCTTCGAACATTATGCAGATCGCTTAATTTTACAATGCCGCTACTTTGTCTATGGTCTCCATCCAGTTCACAGTTAGATTCACCATTTCTGTGAATCTGCTTATAACTTATCTCCTGTATGTCTCTAAAGCCTATTCTAGAGACTTTGTCTTTCTATGCGACTCTGCATTCCTCTGACCTCTTTTTCGATCCCCTCTCTACTATGGCCAAGGTTCCTCGATTATGTCACTTTTGCCAACTTGGTATCTCATTGCCCCATGCAAGGAAGCTACAGTCTTCTTCCCCACACGAGGCAAGAATATTTATTTAAATTGTGCACTAAAAACCAGTGGGAGCCGCGATAACTCACTGATTAGTGAACTGGACTACAAAGGACAAGGGGTAGGGTTCGTCCCCAACCGACGGCTTCCGGGTTCACCCAGTCTTAAATGGGTACCGGACTTTTGTCTGGGAAAGTAAAGCAGCATGGGTGTAATACAGACTACACTACCCCAAAAATCATGTGCTGAAGGTCTGTAAAATGTATTGTCATTAACACCATATTCCCCATACGCCGCCACTTGGCGTGAAGGGGGTTCTTTAGTTTTTTTTTTTTTTTCTTTTTTTTTTCTAAAAAACCCACAATTGTAACACCATGTCTCAATAAATAATCTTCATAATAATAAACTGGTACGACATGTGATATCGGTAATAACCGGAAATCCACGGGACTCCCATTCATGTATGATCTCAGAACGTGCACCGCCCCTGACCTGCTCACCTTTACTTTTGTTACTTTGCCTCTCATTTGTGACCATTGAGATGCATCGTCTACAAATACACTTGCGATGAGTGAAAAAATATATTTAACTTAGCCAAAATCACTGTTCTAATAGGCCCTACTCGGCTACATCTACAAATATTTCGGCTATTAATTTAGTGTTTTGATGTTTGTTTCACAGATCTAGTCTTCTGTGTCGATTAATTAGTCCAGGAGTCACTAGCTATGTAGCATTCAGCTAGCTTTGAGTGTCTCACGTGCACTGACTGAGTAGTCGGCTAGCAATACTGCACAACTCAAATACTGTTACTTTTTATTAAACTGCTTCTCTCATAGACCCTACAGTTGTATGGGTGGGAAAATTATTTACTACGTCGTATAAGTACATTTAAACTACAGAAATAAACGTCAGATTTTCTGACAGCAAATAAAAGTAAGTATGCGAAGACTAAAAAAAAATATCAATCTGTGCAAACTGTACGGGTATGATGCCTCGGGAAAATCGTGGAATGATTTAAAGTCCAGAGCAGAAGAGAAATAATTATGCATTTCAGCATAATCAATACAATGTAATCAAGAAAAGGAGGCGGGCAAATGTTTGCCTTGTGATGAGAAAAGAAAAAAGGATCGCAAAGCAAAGTCCTCAAATTGTAAACAGGGGGTAACAGAAAGAAAGGCCGTCCTAGAAGAGCACAAAAAAGAACAGTGAGACGAGAAGCAACAAATATACAGCGGACATCAATTCCTCACTGAGCTGCTCGGCTCGTCCAGAGAAGTTATGTGCGGCGAGATACAATACGGGTTCTGTCATCTGTGCAGTCTGACACGTAATAGGGAAGCTCGTTAGACATTGAGTCTAAAGTTGATGTCAATGTGCAGTCTTAGACTCGAAAAGACAGTAGATAGATAGATAGGTGATAGATAGATAGATAGATAGATAGATAGATAGATAGATAGATAGATAGATAGATAGATAGATAGATAGATAGATAGATAGATAGATAGATAGATAGATTAGATAGATAGATAGATAGATAGATAGATAGATAGATAGATAGATAGATAGATAGATAGATAGATAGATAGATAGATAGATAGATAGATAGATAGATTGAGTTATTGAGTTATTTGCGGGTCATCATCATTGCACTCCGAACATGTCCATAGGTGCTAAGATTCCCTCCTCAGCAATTCCCTCAGTGTCCAGCGACTGACGACTCCAGATAGATCATCATCATCAAGTACCAGGCCTACTGGCGTAGGTGATCATGTCTCCACAATTTTCGATCTCGACGGTTCTTTATCATCTCTGTTGTTGACCTTCTGCCAAGCCATTCTCTTAAGCTATCTGGTATCTTTTCTCTTGTTTCCCTCTATCTCTTCGTCCCTCAATTTTTCCAGTTGTTACAATATATTCCAGTTGTTCTCTTCTCATTACATGGTCAAAAAATGATGGATAGATAGATAGATAGATAGATAGATAGATAGATAGATAGCAGATAGATAGATGGGTGGGTGGGTGGGTGGGTGATGGATGGATGGATGGATGGATAGATAGATAGATAGATAGATAGATGGGTGGGTGGGTGGGTGGGTGGGTGGGTGGATGGATGGATGGAGGATAGATAGATAGATAGATAGATAGATAGATAGATAGATAGATAGATAGATAGATAGATAGATAGATAGATGGATGGAGGGGTGGGTGGGTGTGGTGGGTGGGTGGGTGGATGGATGGATGGATGGATGGATGGATGGATGGATGGATGGATGGATGGATAGATAGATAGATGGATAGATAGAAGAGATAGATAGATAGATAGATAGATAGATAGATAGATAGATAGATAGATAGATAGATAGATAGATAGATAGATAGATAGATAGATATATAGTAGATAGATAGATAGATAGACAGACAGACAGACAGACAGACAGACAGACAGACAGACAGATAGATAGATAGATAGATAGATAGATAGATAGATAGATAGATAGATAGATAGATAGATAGATAGAAGATAGATAGATAGATAGGATAAGACAAACAATCTAAATTTTCAGAACGACTGCTCAACGCCATAAACTGTTTCAGGTCAAACTAAATTTAGCTCAAATCAGCACAAATAGTATGTATTCTTGCGCGACGGATTTGGCTAGCACTATTTAAATTAGCGTATTTAGTATGCCCATTTATCGTGGCTGATGTTAATAAAATAATTACTGCAATAACATTAGTCCATTTAGAATATTTTAATAAAACATGCGCTGTCCTACAGGTATAAATTTAAATTGCGTTCTATGAACTCTTTAACGCTGAGTCAGGTTTTTAGTTGTACTTAATGTGCGGTTGTTTACTGGAGCTTACCGTTCTGGCTTGTAAAACAATCCCTATCGTTTAAACTCCTGATAATATAGGTGAGTTCATTCAATTTGATGTTTTATTGCTCTTAAGATAATGAATGCACGGAAGAAACTAAGCTGGTATCTTATAGTGGCCTATTGCTTCACGATTCATGTGAGTTCGCACTGCTCTTATTCATAAGCAGTTGATGATGAGTTGAGTATTATTATTACCAGTTGAGTATCGCCTCGGCCTTACTTAGTCTTACACTTACTTTCTTACAAGTTGTTACAGTTTTACACCAGCGCCGTAACGTTACGTTACGTGTACAAGATTTTTAAAAAAAAAACAAGTTGTTATTAGTACAAACTTATTTCAACTGACCAACTATTTCTGACTATTTCTATAACAATAAATAATTAAAACAACAAGGCATTCAAATGATTCATTATAATATAGAGATTATGATTATTATGATTATAAATTATATTTGCCATCCATCATTATTTATTATATTATATTTATTATATTTATAATAGTAATTAATTTTTTTTGGACAATAGGGCAACAGACAAGAAATCACTGAAGGCTGTAGAAATGTGGTTTTGCAGAAGAATATTGAGTATTGAGAATACCATGGACAGCTAAGAAGAGTACTGAAACGTTTCTGAAAGAGGTCAAAGCAAAAAAAAAAAGAGCTAATTTCAAATTAGGAAGAAACAATCATCATTTTTGGCCATGCAATGAGAAGAGAACAGTGGAATATATTTGTAACAACTGGGAAAATTGAGGGACAAAGAGATAGAGGGAAGCAAAGAGAAAAGATACAGCTTAAGAGAATGACTTGGCAGGTCAACAACAGAAAAGATATAATAGCTGCCGAGATCGAAAGTTGTGGAGAGACATGATCACCTACGCCAGCAGGCTTGGTACTTGATGATGATAATAATTAGTAATTATCAATCATGCTATCAAAATTAAATTTCACATTAATTTATTAAATTTAATTGATAATTTAAATTAAATTTTAAATTCTTGTTAATAAACAATAGTGGGCCACAATTAGACAATCCTGTGGCAGCAATCCTAGTGCTTTTCTTAGTCACAGTGAATTTAAGACTTAGTGGTTAGTTAAGTTAGTACATTTGTGAGTGGGGAGCAACTGGTGGGGTGTAACATACACTCCTACTGAGTATGGTGACAGCTTTAACAAAAAATAAGGACAATATAAATTATTGATGTTGCCATTTTGACCCAACATTTGTCCTTTATTGTAAGTAAAGCTGTCACCATTCTACGAATCAGTGTAGGTGTGTGTTACACCACAACATTGCAATTATTTGCCTTACAACTGTGAGTGAATGAGTTGTGAAACTTTTTTCAGCATTTTTCACAATTAATGATTTATATATAATATAGTAATAATATATTTAATATACATTACGAAGGTCAATGTTAGACAAGTACTTTTTTGTCAAATGTATATGTGAATAATAACTGAGTGATAGAAGGAGTCTCAGCCAGCATTATCAAATTATGGATCCGATGAATTCAAACTGAAATAAACAAGAGTCAGAATCATGTGAAAATTCTCCTTTCATAACCTTTATATATAACCAAATATGGACTAGATATGAATATCAAAAAGACTAAAACTATGATCATAAACAAAGAAAATACTCAAAACCAACAAGTGGATATCAAAATTGAAGATATAGACATGGAGAAAGTTCAGAGATACAACTACCTTGGACATACTATAACCAGTGATGGAAAATGAACAACTGAAATAAACAAAAGAATAGGAATGGCAAAAAGTAATTTTAATGTTATGAAGAACATACTAACATTAAAACAAATAACACCAGGGCTAGAACTAAGAATAGCAAAATGTTATGTCTTCTCAACATTTCTATATGATGCAGAAACATTAGAGAAGAAAAAAGAACAGAGAATTGAAGCCTTTGAAATGTGGATATATAGAAGAATAGGTAGAGTTGGATGGAAGGAAAAGAAAACAAACGATGAAGTCTTAAAACAACTAAAATGAAAAGAGAACTACTAATCACAATTTAAACTAGACAAATGCGATTTTTGGGCCATGTTAAAAGACAACAGAATGGCACTCCATGGTAGCCAACCTTCGTTGCGGAGATGGCACTCGATGATTGTGATATTATAACAGTATATTGTTTAGTATATATTTAATAATATCTATCTATCTATTGACCTTTCGAGCCGTAACCGGCCCATAGGGCATAGACCAAGATACACCTTCTCCTACATGAATTTTTTGTTCTAGCAGTTTTCTTTAAAGATATTTTATCAAATCTCGCCATCTGTCTCTGTTCTGTGCAAGCAGTTCTATCTCATTGAGGGAGCCGATTCCTGCTGCTCTTGCCTCTCTCATCAATGTTCTTCTCAGTGTCTCCCTGGGTCTTCTCTCTTTTTTCTTTTACCTGTTGTTTCCCATATGAGGGCTTGCTTTGCTATTCGATTATTATCTTTTCTCATCACATGTCCAACGTATGACCATCGTCTTTTCTTTATTACTGAAGATATTAGTGGTTGATTGGCGATTTCTCTAATTTCCTCGTTTGTTTTGAATTCGTTCCATGCTATACCAAGTATTTTCCTTAGATATTTAATAATATAATGTAATATAATTGAAGTTCTGGGACAGCTTAAAAGATCAATGAGGAAATTGTCAAATTCATAGAGGCCAACACAAAAAGGGAGCTCCTAAAAAATGTTAGAAAGAAACAATATCATTTTTGGGCACATAATGAGAATAGGAAAGTTGGAATACCTGGTTACAACTGGCAAAATACAGGGAGAGAGAGTTCACAGATCACAAAGAGAGAAGATACTAGACAGCCTGATGTCATGACATGGAAAAGAGTGAACAATAGAATTATTACAATGTTCTATAGATAGAAGATTGTGAAAGGGCATGACCACCTATGCCAACCATTGTGGCACATGATGATGATGTTAGTATAACCCCTTTTAGAAAATAAAAATCTGAAAAATAAATAATCTAATCAAGTAAGAATTTACTTACTGGAAAACATTTGAATGTCCGAATAGAATTACAGTGTCCTGGCGTGAGTGCATAAAGAAAGCTTAGTTAGTTGAAAGCCCCTGTATCACTGCAAACGAATTAAAATCCATAATGGTCGACCATCCATGCCAGTGGAATCATCTGAATTAGCATCTCATCTCATTGAAGGATCCAAACAAAGACAGCCAGCTGCCGTTCCCATCATAGCAGCCACAGCACATGCCAAAAGACATATATGATTCCGCACCGAAAGTGAACACAGCCAAACTGTCCTTTGTCATACGATATAATTTATTGTAAACAATCGAAATATCGAAACATGATCCCAATTAAAAACACAGCTCAAGGTGTGCATAGAGGACTAAACTCAGTAGCTCTGGCAGCAGCGGGACTTCGAATATAAGGAAACTGCAAAAAGGAATACTTTTCAGGAAGAGCTTAACAGTTCTTGCTACCTTTCTGCCATATTGACCGGACATCCTGTCAAAGAAAGCTTATTTGTTATTATTGCACTGAGTGGTTCCCAAGGTGTGCACTGTCGCTCACACGGACACCGCCAGACTATGGCATAGATGTAATGCCAAAATTATTATTGTGTACTTAGTGGTTAAAAATCATAAAATGGCAGTATCCTCATCTGCATAATACTTTTAAAGTACATAAATGCTTTTCTACAGGATAGTGTTAATTCTGTCATCATATATCATTACATAACATCTCATATATCAGGTAACAGTGGAAGAGATCAATCACTTTATCTATCTTGGAAGTCACATTGATCGAGGTGGGGATGCAAGTAAAGAAATAAGAATCAGAATAGCTAAAGCAGCAATGTCTTTCAGAAGCCTTGAAAAGTTGTGGAAATCAAAACTCATCAGCACAAACACAAAACTTAGACTATTCAAATCAACTATCAATCCTTAACATATGCGTGTGAAAGCTGGAAAACAGCAAGAGAGATAGAAACAAAGTTGAACGCATTCAAAAATAAATGTCTAAGGAAAATACTTGATATGGCGTGGAACGAATTCAAAACAAACGAGGAAATTAGAGAAATCGCCAATCAACCACTAATATCTTCAGTAATCAAGAAAAGACGATGGTTGTATGTTGGACATGTGATGAGAAGAGATAATAACCAAATAGCAAAGCAAGCCCTCGTGTGGGAAACAACAGGTAAGAGGAAGACCCAGAGAGACACTGAGAAGAACATTGATGAGAGAGGCCAGAGCTGCAGGAATCGGCTCCCTCAATGAGATAGAGCTGCTTTGCACAGAATAAAGACAAATGGCGAGATTTGATAAAATATCTTTAGAAGGATTGAAAACTGCTAGAATAAAAATTTAGATTAGAGAAGGAGTATCTTGGTCTACGCCCTATGGGTCGGCAATGGCTCGAAAGGTCAATAGATAGATAGATATCAGGTAATCACAGTCTATCTGATTTATATGATCCTAGCTGCCATGAGGGTGCCGACAGTATGTGATCAGCAGGGAAAGGGAGCTGCAAAATTCAAAATTTTGGAAACCAGCATGTTATTTGAATCTTTATAATGTGCCTCCCAGGTCTTGTGAAGACAACTTTCATCTCATACTCAGTTTTAATGGATTTTGAAGTGACCAATAAGGCTAAGTTAATCCCTGAAAGATCTGTCAATTTAAATAATAAATGAAGTGTTACATTTGTATTTACATCATAGTTTGAGAAAATGAAGTTGAAAACGCAATGAAAACAAGCAAAATTGATGAGCAGAGATGAAATGGGATATACAAATATAACATCCTGATTAACTCAGTGTCCTCAGATAGAAGAATATTAATAATGTTGATGGATTGCCACGAGTTTATGCGAGCATGTTGCCCTTTGACTCATAAGATGTGGCAGGTCGTAATGGCTTTCTTGACATTCCCGGCTCTTACTGGAGAGGTGGGATTTCGTCTGTCCCAGGCTATGCTGGGAAACTACTAGTCCAGCCCAGAGGTACTGCAATACTGAGTCCGCTATATCAGTAACAGCCACCACTATGGGGAACATGGCGATCCTAGCTTTTGTTAGCCAGTCTGGTTTGACGCAGACTGTTTCCAGGAGAGACCACGAGGAGGTAGAACTGCTAGGTCTTGGTCGGCTGATGGTGCGCCGACCCTGCTATTGCGACTGCAGGTCGCAGATGCTTATGCTCCCCTGAATATTAATAATAGAATTTATGAATAACACTTTAATGTCAACAGATCTGCTGAAAAATCAATAAAAGCCTTTTGAATGTGCTGCAGGTGTTACAGAAGAATATTCAGAATACTATGGACAGGGAAAAGAATAAACATGTCCATTTTGTAACAACTTAATATTCCAGGAAACTGGATGCTAAAAAACATAAAAATGAGAAAAATAAAACATTTTGGTCTTCTAAAGCATCACGAGGATCATGAAAGAGAACATTATCAAGGGCATGGTACTAGATAAACAAGAGAGAGAGAATGAACAAAGAGAAAGTGGGTGCAGAATATCACAGTTGAGTTGTGATTGATTTCTGCAGACACTGGACATCCCAAACAAGAGAGAGAGAAAACTTCAGCTGCCATAAGAGCCAAATTCAAACAGGGTTGATGATTATAACAGAAAGTATGATTAATCGTATTCATTATTTGTCTTAAAACTTTTTATGATGTTTGGTCTGTCAAAATTATAATATTTCTAAATAAAAGTGTATGTAAAAAAATGGTTAGTTTTAGTTGATTTACACACAAAATTAACTAGTTACTGCTACATTTTGTATGGAGCTAATGTTTATTGGTTGTGAAAAAAAGTGTCAGCATAGTTTAGGAAGAAATTAACATACTTAATAATATTCTTCATTATTGTGTCATTTCATAGTGTCTTGCCATAATAATTGTGTCTTGTCATAATCAGTGTAAAGAATGAACATGAGAACACCAGCATCACTTTTAAATGAGGATGAGCCAGAAATTATCCCCATTGTTCAAAACCAAGAGGTTGACTTTTCAGAATACATGTGGATGGAAGAAATGGAGGAATTTGATAGACAGGTATGGTTGGCTTGATAAAAGTACACACATTTAACTCTTTGCAGACTTTGGTGGACTTTCGATTTTCGTTAGGTTCGGACCAGATTAGTTTTCAATTTAGAAAAATTCCATGATGTGTGCCTTTTTTTTTTTTTTTTTTACAATTTCACACAATAATATAATTAAATGTGCTACATGTTATATATCACCAGAAAGGAAAATGATTGAAGCAAATGAAAATAGCATTATATTGGTGATATCTGAAAGAAAAAATATATAAATAGTATAAAGAATATTCAAGGCAGATAATTTTCAAATCCAAGATATCATATTTCACGTACCTCTAATTTTCCCTGACTAAAAGCGTATTGCTATTCATTCTTCTTGAAATTATACACAGACTAATCCAAAGTTCTTCAAAATACACTTTACTTGATGTATTTATGTCCACAAATAATGAAATCAGGCACAAGAAATGGTGTGGCCAATATTTGTCAAAAAAAAAACACTATTATATAAGGTAATTGAAGGAAGCAATTATGAAGCTTCTTCCAGATAGTCGAATACAATTCTTCTTCTTCTACCTTTTTAGCTCCCAGTGGAGCATAGGTCTTCAACAAACACTTTCCAAGTCGTTCTGTTTTTTGCCATTCTTTTAAGATCATCCCATGTCTTCTCCATCATCTTCATCTCTGCTTCTATCTGTCTTCTCCAAGAATTCCTTGGTCTTCCTCTTTGTCTTTTCCCCTGGGGATTCCAAAAAAGGGCCTGTTGTATAATACTCTCAGTTGGCTTCCGTAGTGTGTGTCCTATCCATCGTCTTCGCTGTATCTCTTTATCCACTGGTATTTGACTGGTACATTTCCATAATCGAATACAATTATTGGTGAATATTTATTTATACATAGTCATTACTTTGCTTTAAAATACCCAACCGTACACGGTCCGACCCGATGTGTCGGATTTTGGTCAGGTATGCCTTCATAAGTGGAGCCGGTGTGTCTGTTAAAAGTCCAGAAAGAGTTAAAAATAATTTTGAGTTTGGGGTGTGAAAGAAGCTTAGAAATAGCACAGGTAAGTAATGATTGTTGGTGCTGTATGTGGATACTGAAATTTGACATATGAATTAATTAGTGACATATGTGTTGCTAAAATTGTAACAAATATTTTTTTTTAATTAATATTGCGCTTTATTTTTTAATTGCACATGTATGTGCAAAAATGATCTTTATGTTTGAGTATAATATCTGATAAATCGGACTGTCTGCATCTGGTACTGACAACAAGCACAAATAGTCATGATAATAGCGTTACATTAGCTACAAAAGACAATAGACTCAAGTGTTCTTCTACGCTTTATCTTATGTTTTTTTGTTGTTGTTGCTTCTTTCATTGTACTTAATACAATTTTATGTTTATTTTCCATGTTTTCTGCAGCTCTACTCGCGGTCCCACCTAATATTTATTATTTAATTTATTGTTTTATATTTGTGCCTATCTCCTCTATGTCTGCTATGGCCTCTCCATAGTCAAAATATTGCGTTTTGACCCTTTCTTGGGAGAAGAAAGATGGCATCATCTTGGCATTGATCTTGCATTTTTATTCCATTTCTCATGTTATTTTATGATGATGGTTTTTATGACTTCACGTTACAGAATTTTTAGATGTGTGCCTGAGCTGTCAAGTTTGTATAATCTATTATCTTAATTTTCTTCTTGATTTATTATATCTACTGGTGGTCATTGGAGAACCTGTCTGTTTAGTTGTGACAAGTTTTTTTTAGGGAAGAAAGATGTGTGGACTTAAAATATTTTTAAAGATTGCTATTTTTATAAACAGGTCTTTGTAGCAGAAGCTGGGTCTTTCTACAAATATTTTTTATGACCCTAATAGAGGCTTTCTTTGTGTTGTGTTGCTGTTTGCAGTAAACTGTAATATTTGCACTGACACTTCTGACTTCTCAGATAATATTTTTGAACCAGGTTAGCTTTTCTTCTTGCTCAGTTTTGATTTGCTGATGCAGACATTCAGTTCTGAGTTATTGATTACTTTCAGCTTCTGTGCTTTGCTTCTCAGGTTATAACATGTCTTATCTACACCATCAACTGTCCAATTCTACTTTTGCTTTGTTTTCAAATTATGGCAGTCCCCCATTGTAGTTTCATCAGTGGCTGCACTCTTGTTCAAATATGGATCAATATGTGATTTTAGCGCTTCCCATCTCCATAGTCAATGTCACCACTCTAGGTGTCTTTGAAGCAAACTTCCAAGTTCTCTCATTTTTGTTGCTTTCACCATGATCATAACTGTACATCTCTTCAAGCTACATCATCATCATCATGCACCATACCGGTTGGTGTAGGCGATCATGTCCTTCCACAATCTTCTGTCTACAGTGCATCGTATCAGTTCTGTTGTTGACTGCTTTCCATGCCATGACACCAAGCTGTCAAGTACTTTCTCTCTTTGTCGTCTGCGATCTCTCTTTCCTTTTATTTTGCCAGTTGTAACCAAGCATTCCAACTTTCCTCTTCTCATGATGTGCCCAAAAATTGTGATTGTTTCTTTCTGATGTTTTTTAGGAGCTGCCTTTTTGTGTTGGCCTCTTTGAGAACTTCCTCATTGGTCTTTTTAGCTGTCCAGGGAACTTTCAACATTCTTCTGAAAAATCCCATCTCTGTGGCCTCTAATCGTCTTTTCATTTGTTTGTCTACAGTCCATGATTCGCTTCCATAGATCAGAATTGGTTTTATATAGCACTGATGAACTCTCTTTCTCATTTCTATTGACATAGATTTGTTGCATAAGATATTTTTCATTTTCTGAAATGCTATTTTGGCCTGAGCTATTCTACTTTTTATTTCCGTGGTGCATCTTCCATCCGATGTTATTATTGTGCCCAAGTATTTGACGCGTTGCACTTGTTTCAAATTTGTCCTGTTTATTTTATGCTGCATGCTGGTGATGATTATTTCTCGATATGACCATTACTTCTGTTTTCTTACTATTCAGATTTGATGCTTTCTTTTACTATTATGTCTATCATTTCTTGTAGTTCATTCTCTGTCTCTGCTATTAAGACTGTGTCATCCGCATAAATTATTTATGTTGTGACCGTTAACTTCAATTCCTTTTGTCTATTTGGCCTGAGCTATTTACTTTTATTTCCGATTTCCATTGTTATTATGTGCTATTTGACGCGTTGCACTTGTTTCAAATTTGTCCTGTTTATTTTTATGCTGCATGCTGGTGATGATGATATGACCATTACTTCTGTTTTCTTACTATTCAGATTGAGACCTTTTTTGATGCTTTCTACTATTATGTCTATCATTTCTTGTAGTTCATTCTCTGTCTCTGCTATTAAGACTGTGTCATCCGCATATCGCAAATTATTTATGTTGTGACCGTTAACTTCAATTCCTTTTTTGTCTATTATTCATCTCATAATATGTTCACTGTAAAGTGAAAACAAATCCGGCGACAGAACACAGCCTTGTCTGACTCCTTGTTTTATAGGTTGAAATTGCCCTGTTTGGTTGTTAATTCGTATTGCTGCTGTTTGATTCAGCTACATAGGGGTACAAATTTGTTGTCTTTTTTTTCCCCTTTCCATTTTCGCCAAACCTAAACATGGAAGATATTTAGTTTTTTCATCTTGTATAAGAAAGTTGCTTCCACTTTGTTTAACCATAACCTTTCATTTCAGTTTAGTCAGAAATTTCCATCCTTATCTGACTACATGATGTCCAAATTCAATTGTGATATAACATCATTTTCTTGCTACTGTTTTAACCATTCAACTAGCACTTTCAAGTAGCAATTACTACATTTTGTGTAAATTTATTTGAAAAGCCTGGAAGATCTAGTGTCACTGGTGAATAGATTGCTAACAAGTAGTCTAGGAAGACAAGAAAATTTAAGGATAAAACAAAATGGTTAGAAAAACAAGACAATAACTGGAATTGAAATACTTGAAAGTGAAGGGATAGTCTCTCTTCTCTCTCTCCCACCCCCACCACCACCCCAAAAAAAAGGCTAAACACAGTTAGCAGCTGGTACCTGACTGTTTAAACCTGGATTGATGAATCCGAACTATCTACATCCTACTACATTTTTCATACAATCACACTAGGAACAGCCTAACCAGCTTCATCAGACAAGTAGGAATCAAGAGAGAAGACAGCCCAGCATTAAAAAATGTCACTCTGAAGATGGGCACAAATATAGCAGCTTGCAGTAAGTAAACCATAAAACATTACATCAATGGCAACGTAATGTCCTGTTGAGTGTGACGATGAAGAGGAATAATCAGGTTAATCCAGCAGAAGAAGAAATGCTCACAAAATTATTAGAATCAATAGCCAGTGTTGCAGAGCTTATGTGTAAGCATAATTTATATGTATTTGTAGATTCAAATGTTCTTCTCCTCTCTTCTTTGCATTCACCTGATTAGTAAAGGAATAATCATGCTTTTTTTATCACCCACCCCTAAAAGGACATTTTGCAGGATAAGTGTGTTGTGTTGCTATTGAAGGTAAATTTGCACCTTTTGGTCCAACATATCCATATTTGGTGTGACGATTCTAGTCCTACTGGATTGCCTTTCCATTCGATCCCTACACATTTTGGCAGGCTAGACTAGTTTGTTTGTTTCTAGGGGCACCACAAAGAGTCGCAATAGGGTCTGGGTAGTTCTGGTTCACTGATCCTGGCAGAAGTCATCATCTAAGAGCCATTGGCACCTTATGGTTCTGTTGTTCAGATGTTAAAAAGTTAACCTACTACATTATTTTTATTATCAAGAGTTGGTTCTTTATTATCAGATTTATGCCCACAGGTAGAAGAAGAGCTTAAAGAGCAAGAGTTAATTGAACAATGCTTTGAAGACTTATATGAAATGGAACAAATTGCTTCAGAAATTCTTTCGAGATCACCTGTTGAAAATGCTTTCATCACATTTGACTCATCTCATGCTGGATTAAGAACTGTTGGCATGGCTCGTGCCAGACAAGAACATGCTGCTTCTGTTACAAATCAGGAGGAGGTATTGTGAATCTTTAACACTTATCTATTAATATTTGAATGTTGTTACTGGTTTTAGATCTCATATCATGTATTAATTACTACTCCTATATAAAATAGAAGAAGCATTATTACTTATAAATTTGGGGTAAAAAATACCAGACAGCACTTGGGCTGAATGTTGTATGGAGTGCCAATGTCAGCGAGTAACCACTGGTTAAGCTCCTACACCACCTTCCTACAGTTGAAGCTAATTAGCCAGTATGGGCAAGTGTGTAGAAAGAGAGGGAAAGCAGGTGATGAAGAGAATTAATCATCCAGTGAATGCAAACATACAACTTGTAAGTGTTAGAATGTAGGGACAAGGTACTCATTTCTAGTACATAGATCCCTGGTTCTAATCCACTCCAAAATTATCATTGATTTTATAGTAGATTAGATGAAATGTCTATTCTTGTGTAGCAAAACATTCAAATGTAGATTATATGTCACTCTTCGTGCAAAATTACAAAACCAATGTTTACTCTATGTAAGACCATAGAAATAGAAGAAAAATGGAAACTGAGTAGTCTTCTAAAGTTTAACAACTAACAGACTTGTCAGCTCAACTCCTTCTGTACAATTCACTGCATCACGCTGATTTCAGTCAAATACTACCCTCCACATTCGCATCCTTCTGTGTTTGTTTTGTGTTTACAGTATTTCAACTTTTAAATTAGCTATAGTTTCCCACAAACATTTTTTACTGGAGAAATTCTTCTACACAAGGTGATTACCAAAAAAAATAGTGTTTTACAAAGTGTGATTTTCCTTTTGGAGTAGCAGTGTTTATTGGCTACCAAAGTCAACTGAGTGAAGTGGTATTGAGTAGTAGTGATTCTAATTATATTAATATATTGATGATGACTGAAGAAGCCTGTAAATTACCCTTTTTTTCATTTCAAATATTATCTAAGTATTGTTACCAACATCGCCCGTGCTCTGCTGGGGCCCGAAAGGGGAGTAAAGAATTGTTGTGCTGTTCCCTACCAGGCATGTTCGTAAGAGGCGACTAAGGAGGATTGGGCATGGCACTGGCTATCCTGTACTGTAAAAGAAAAATAAGCTGAAAAAACTTCACAAACATGGCCAAGTCAAAGAGCCATCTGAAAGTAATACACAACAGGCCCTTTTTTTTAATCCTCAGGGGAAAAGAGAAAGAGGAAGACCAAGAAATTCTTGGAGAAGACAGACAGAAATAGAGATGAAGATGATGGGGAAGACATGGAATGATCTTAAAAGAATGGCAAGAAACAGAACGATTTGGAAAGTGTTGAAGACCTAGGCTCCATAGGGAACTGAAAGGTAGAAGAAGAAGAAGACAACGAAACAAAGGGTGAAAACTGGAATAGCAGCCTCCGTGGTAAAGAAATCAACATGATCAATCAATGTATGTCAGGAACAATCAGTAAACAAACACTTTGATGGTTGCTGGATGGGTAACAGAGCGGCTATGGGAATTCCCTAATTGTGGTGACAACAGTTCGCACTGAAGACAACGGTTAAAGAATATTTATAGAGAAAACCAATAGAAGAGGTGTTGATTTCTTAACATTAATATTTCTCTATATTTTGCAACCTAACTTCCAATGGAGATTATTAAATGTTATCTAAAATTGATTGCAGGTGATTGTCTCTAGCAAGCTAAATCCATTGGCACCAGAGTTCTTCCCTAGAGGACAGTGCTAACACAAGTACAATAGTTAACTAATGGGAAGAGCTGCAGCATTTACAAATTTTGAAACAAAATGTTAGTCACTGTTGCATACTCAGAGCAGCTTTATTGCTGTCAAAATAGTCCCTATGTTTATATGTGATGTCAATTTGTGAAATATTATGTTATGCTTTATAGCTCAGTTTTTTTTCCCCCATTATTTGCTGCAGTATGTTTGTAAACTTCTTTGTATGAAATTCTCCAGACCCTCATTCCATTACCTTCACTTGTGGGCATTAATGTGACCTGGGAGTTCTGGTTTACATAGAGGCATTTAAATTATATTTTGTTTTCTAAGATAAGCATTTGTTATGAAAATAGATAATGACGGATGGATAGTGTTGACATTTCTGTGACTATTTTATTAGCTGTCTAAATACTTCTTAGTTATGTTCTGTTTCAATTAAAGAATTATGACAATGAAATAAATGACTCTGTTAACTCAGACAATATAAAAAATTTGTTAATTGTATCAGGTTTTGTTGCTTGTCCATCTCAAGACTTGAAGCTAATTTAAGTTTCTCTATGTTTCAAGACTTTCATAATTGCATGAGTCCTGCAATTTTTATATTTTTTCAGTAATTGAAAATGCAACATGGTGAAAAGTGTAGTTGTGTAATGTAGTTTTTTTTAATCAATATCTTTCTATACAAGTTTTCATTGATTGTAACTCAAGTAGCAAACTTCACTTTAGAAGTGGATCGTGCATAAATGGGAACATGAGCACAATTAATAGTTCTTTGTTTCAACTAATAGGTCATAGTCTTTTTATCCAAATTTGGTAACTCATTGTGAGATAGCAGCCTGAATTATTGTCTCTGTATGTAATTACAGCAACCCATTTGTGCCCGTTTTGATGACCATTATCACATTTATGGACAGTGTGGTCAGCACTATGACAGTCCACTATACTTTTCAGAGGAAATCCCTGGTCCCTATTTCAGAGGCTGGCGAACCCCAGAGTAGTATAAAATAAAGTCAGTGTTGTAACCTTAGTAGTTCTTTATTTTATCCATCTTGTGTTGAAAATACTGAAGGTGGAAGGTATTTGAAAACAGCTGCATTATATTTTCATGTATTTCTTTGTCAAATACTTGATCATGTTTGCAAGTTAAATACAAACATGAATTGCTAAAAACAAAATGTTTGTAACACTTCTTTGGAATTAGTTGTGTAATTTATTTTCATTGGCTGTGGTTTAGAAGCGCTTGATATACTGTTGTGAAGTTCATTTGAACAAAGTAGAGGAGGTTAGGAAAGCTGAATGATTCTAGTAGATGATGACTATCTTACAAAGCCTGAAAGTATTAACAGTTACTTGACTATTCAGTCTATGGGTACCTCTATGAAACCTGTTGACAGCAGTTGAAAAGAATGAACAACTAAAATAAAGATAGCAAGCCTATTAATCCCTCACACCAATTTTACATCTTGATAAATATTTAGATGTGGCCATACATTTTGTGATAATTAGTGATCAATTGCAGAAATTAATTAGCATATTGTTTTCTTTTATTTTTAAGTGCTGGTTATAGAATAATGCATATGAATAAATTTTGTGGCTTCTGAACACTTAGAAATGTGTAATTTCCAAGTTCTGCTGCATTGATAATTTCATTGCCAGATTTCAGCTATCTCAATTTATCTGCAAGTGTAATTTTCTTTTTTTTTTTTTTTTTTTTTTTTTTATGTTAATAGTTTTTAGGAGGTTTGTTACAGACTTGTTGACGACCTCACATAAGGCTCACATATATTTTTCTTACCCTAATTTTGTATTTGAGTCACTCATTTCTAACTTCTGTTAATAGTTGTCCTTACTTCTGCAATAGTTGTTACAGTCACAAGTTACTTTAATAAAGTTGTTTGTTTGGTTCTTATCTTTTACCCTGGCTTGGTCATTAGTTTGTGCTTTTTTAAAAAGTCATGGTTCGTTTTAAATTGCATGGTGTTGGTTTGTTCAAGTTGAAGAAGTGTGAATGAAAATGTTCACTTACATCATTGATGCATTTTTTTTGTCTTTTTCAAGTAAATAAAAGAACAAAGAAAGTTCAACAACTTCTGCAATTTTAGCTTTTATATGCTGTTTTTGTTTTATTATTTTCTCAAGTTCTTTTGTGCGTTGTTTATTTTTCTCTGCTTTTTTCTATGATCATTACACCTTTTTTGTTTATTTCCTTCTCAATTGTTAAGTAATTGTAAAGTGGCAACCTATTGAAGTTTATTTACCAGTTACATCATATTACAGTCAACACTTTTGTATTGCCCGCTTCATTTTTCATCCTTATTTTAATGTTCAAAGCTTATCATCATCAAGTACTGGGCCTGCTGGCGTAGGTGATCATGTCTCGCTACAACTTTCAATCTCAAAGCTTATACTGAAGCATAAATAACATTGTTAAGGTTGTCTCTCACTCCCCTTGTGTTTTCTCACTCGTCATCATCATCAAGTACCAGGCCTAGTAGCGTAGGTGATCATGTCTCTCCACAACTTTCGATCTCGGCAGCTATTTATCATTTCTGTTGTTGACCTTCTGCCAAGCCATTCTCTTAAGCTGTCTGTTATTTTTCTCTTTGCTTCCCTCTATCTCTTCGTCCCCCCATTTTCCAGTTGTTACAATATATTCAAGTTGTTCTCTTCTCATTACATGGCCAAAAAATGATGATTGTTTCTTCCTAATATTGGAAATTAGCTCTCTTTTTGCTTTGACCTCTCTCAGAACCTCTTCATTACTCTTCTTAGCTGTCCATGGTATTCTCAACATTCTTCTGTAAAACCACATTTTTACAGCCTTAAATGATTTTCTTGTCTGTTGTCCTATTGTCCATGACTCACATCCATATGTTAAGACTGGCTCTACGTAACATTTAAGAACTTTTTTTCATGTTTCTATTGTCAAAAATGGATTGCATAGTATTTTCCTCATTTTTTGGAAAGCTGCTTTTGCCTGAGCTATTCTGCATCTCACCTCTTTTGTACATCTTCCATCTGAGGTTAACAAAGTTCCCAAATATTTAAATTCATTTACCTGTTTTAATATTGTTCCACTTGTCTTTATTTTGCACTGAGGTGATGTCTTTTTCTTTGTTGTTACCATTACCTCTGTCTTTTTGCTATTAAGGCTGAGTCCTTTATTTCTGCTTTCCTTCACTATAATGTCCAACATTTCTTGTAACTCATTTTCACTCTTAACGATTAATACTGTATCATCAGCATACCTTAGATTATTAATATTATGACCTCCAATTGTTATTCCAGGCATGCCCCTTATGGATCTTAAAATAATCTCACTATAAATATTTTAAAAATCTAGTGACAGCACATAACCTTGTCTAACACCCTGTTTTATTTGTTGAAACATTCTCAATTGGTTTCCAGTTCTTATGGCCGCTGTAGTGGTGATTCATGATTATACAAAGAAATTACGACGGTGGTTTTCTGTTGCCTTCCGTCGGTTTGTTTACGGTTGACTCCGCTAGCCTTTGACTAAAAAGTCTCACCCACAAGGCAGTGGGGTTGTTTTACTTCAGGGTACCCTCCCTTAGCTTTTTACTCTCCCGAGCTTACCTGCAAGGCAGGAGGGCAGCCACAGGTTGTACTGTTTACTGCATACAGTAACGCAAGCAAGCAAGCACAAGATGAAACCACTTTCATAAATAAAATTGTGAAAACAAACAACCGTGAAGAGTTCTCCGTCATCAGGTGCAATTGCCTGAAACTAATCAGCCAGCTCTTTATTTAATTTCAGTAAACCTCTTGAGAGTGATAAAATACCAGTACAACTGAATACAGACTCATTGTTGGTGTGTTAATCATTTGATTGTTCAGATAGATCCATATTAGTGTTACCTTCGCCAAGTAGACTAGTGCTTCTAGGCACCGCATTTAGACACAACTTTTCGCTGAGATCCAGTTAAATTATCAAGAAATGAGCCGATATCGAGTGCAAGAAGCTGAATCATCAAGAAATCAAAAGGCAACCTGTTGTACCCATCTTGAAAGTCGATTGCAACAGCACGTCTCGATGCCTAACTGAAATACCTCATATGGTCGAAAACAACAGAATTGTCAAAGTCTCTTTATTGGAACGGTATACTCCAAAAGTAGATGTAAAGGAACATCTCTGTTTAATCTTGCAGATTATTTTCCTGGCAGTTATCTTCTGCATCAGCTAGCCTATCATATTCTACGCTGCAATTATGCAATGACTTAATTTTTGCATCACCCATGCCAAGCTTTGGCAGAGGTATCATTATAACCATGCAGTCACTCTTCAATTATTGTAACACTCTTAATGCTATTTTTTTGTAGACGTTTACTAGTTCATCCAACTCTTCATCATCTCGCTAATTGCCATTGAACCAGATATCGCCTGGACTTGGTGCACTGTTAGTTTTTTAATCGCTATAAAGCAGCCTCATTTTCATGTAATAATCTATATATGGACCTTGCACAATTCAGATATTTTTTATAGCAAGGCTGCGTCTCGTCATATCTTTCTGATCACTCTGCTATGAATGAACAACGTTCTACCATTGTTTCTTCCGTCTTCTCCCAGGTGAGATATATACTCTGGATATGCTTAATGTTTACTGTACATTTCAAACTACTGTGCAGTTGCCAGAACAACATCATTGATTTGTCATTACTTTCCCTTCCACAGAACTCTGTCCACTTCCAATTTTGTATTTGTTACTTCCTTGACCAATGTTTTGAAACAGACAATTTTCATATCCCTGTCTTGTTTCAGATGCAGGACCTGGTCAAGGTGGACGATTCTGCTCTATTTGGGCCATATTACAACCACTTACCACTTATCTATCCATGACTTCTCCACCTCATCATTCCACCAGAGAGATTGTTCCAGTTTTCCTCCCGCCGTTATGAATTCTACCTTTATCTGGCATTATCTTACAACTTCCTGTCCTGTGATGCCACACTTGAAAGACTGCACATATGTGCTTTTCTAACTGGTTGGATCATATTGCTAGACAGGAAGTAGAATAGTTGCTAGCAACTCCACACAGCGTCCAATAGGCAGATGAAATAAAGCACAGAAGCTCTGTACTATTTCTTTGACCGCCTAGACATTATTATAGTTAGTTGAGTTTGTTTTGGAGTGACGTAAATTGTATTTTCAAAAAAGGTGAAGAAGGCATACATCAGTTTTCTTCTCTTGTCCAGGAGTTAACGGAGTCTTTCTTTCCATGTTCTTGTTGACTTGGACACTGCACAAGAGGATTATAACATTCCCTGCTTGATGTTAAGCGCTATTCCTGGTCAAGGAACGGCTGGATTTCCGGTCAATATGGAGAATATGGTAAGGACCATTCAGGCTCAGTCTGAAAAGCACTCCTTGTTGCAGCTTCCTCATATTCCAAGTCTGGTCTGCTGCCGGAGCTACTGAGTTTAGTGCTATGTGTACACTGTGAGCTGTGTATTTTATCCGAATTGTGTTTCGATGTTCCGATTGCTTACGATGAATGATATCGTATGACGAAGGACAGTTCAGTTGCGTTCACTTTCGATGCTGCTTGGCGTATGCCTTTTGGCATGTGTTTTTGGCTGCTATGATGTGAATTGCAACTGCCTTTCTTTGTTTGGATCTTTCGATGAGATGAGGTATAATTTGGATGATCCCACTGGCACGGGCGGTTGAGCAATTATGGATTTTAATTTGTTTGCGGTGAGGCCTTCGAATAACCATAAGGAACAGCTAAATATATATATAAGGCCCGCGGGCTGAAAGCAATCACCAAAAGCTTGTGAAGTTTTAGGATTGCGAACAGGGGTGATTGTGTGCTAAATGACGTCAGCCGCTTGTAGCTCGCATAGTTGAAGTCGTCACGAGCTTTAGGCGATTCCGTGAAAACCCTCTCAGTCAGCGGGCCTTAGATATACAATATGGCCTTTTTCGTCTTGTCAGACGGTCTAGAGGAGGCTATTGTGTATTTTTTTCTTAGGTTTTGTTTTTGTTGAACAGTTTCTCTCGTGGCTAATTCTACCAATGTCTGACAGACACACACGGCCACAGAATGAACAAGTCACGCCCACTGATACACAGGATTTTCCATCCTTTTTCATTAGTCTTTTCAATAATGTATTTGATATATAGTTGGCTGTGATTAAGGTTTTCGAGAACATTAGGATGTGTCCACGTGCTTATGGACCCGACATCTTTAATGTATATCTGTCTAGAAAACTTTTGAGTTTATTACAGATCAGGATCAACTCAGTCTGTTAAGATTATTTAATACATTTAGCCCCACACACTTCCAAACTTCATAGAAAGCTCAAAACCGTCGTTTAGATCGAAAAGCTTAAAAGGCTCTAAGAGCACTACTGCACCAATAATTTCATGGCAGAACCAAAAAACAGGCCTCTAAGTAAAAGAGAAAACGAGAAAACCATCTGGCTGTAATAGAATAAGCTAGTGAGAGCATGGGAGCAGGTAACTTAGTTGTTACCCGCTTCTTTAATTGACAATAGCAGTAATATATGGTAGCGACCATCAGTGGTTAGGACATAAATTTAAGGTATGGAAATTTCCAGCCAGAATAACAACTTGAATAGAGGTAACGCAGAGTTATAGTAGGGATAGGGACACCCAGCGAGAAATTATACTCGGACATAACAAGGACACCCACCAAGCTAAGGTAGGTAGGTCCAGAATTACTGGACACGATAATGATTTTTAAAAATGGAAATTTCCAATTCAACCAAGTTGGTGGAAGTGAGAGTAGGCGCATGACAATAGCATGCAGTGACCCCATGACTTTGACCGTCTGATAAATAAGTTGTCATCCAACTACCAGGAAAGGTCAGAGTCATGAAGTAATAATTATTTGAATGGGGTTATAGAAAAATCACGGAAATAATCTGTTATTGTCAAGTCGTGGACAGTTGAGACACAGGTCAGATTTTGAGTCACAATAATGAGAGGCAAAGTGGCGGTGGAATCTTAGTTTTGAGATTTGATTGGCTGAAAATGTTGCAATTTGTCACTTTGCGACATTTTAATTGGCTACTGATTTTCACGCGAAGAGTTGTGGCTGAGTATATAAACTTCAATACAATAGGTTTAGGACAATAATTATTAGGACAAGAAGTTTTAGGAACAACTAGAAGTTTCAGAATAAGAAACTAAGAAAGTTAGATTGCAAGTTAGGAAGTTTAGACAAGAAAAGTTAGTAAGGAATCATAAAGTTTATAGTAGTCAATTAGTTGAGCTATAGAACATTACAACAAGTGAGTTAATGAACATAGGAGAATTAGTTATGAAACAGTGATGTGTTGAGAGTTCAAGTTGTGCTTCACATTTCTCATGAACGTAAGTTGATTAATGTAAGATGTGAGCAGATCATATCATCGGCGAATTGCCTCCGAGGTGTCCAAAATTAATGAACATTAATTTAAGAAAAGTGCATCAACCACTAGTACGAATCATGTGCCAAGATATATCAATAAACTTGATTATGATTATATAATGAACATACGAGAACTCTGTCATGATTAATGTTGTGTCAACTATAAATGTGATGTGCTGTCCAAGAACAATAATAACAAAGATAATAAATAACATAAACCTACTATAACATGGCAATGGAAACTAACAGTCAACTTACACACGCACTAGAGCTCAACAGAGTTATATATGAAGGTCGTATACCCGCACCATGGACCAACCGCCAAAATAAAAATTAAAAAACAATCATATGCGCCCCGGTACTCCTCATAATCTAGGTTGTTGTTGATGTAATACCACGAGTTGATGCGGACAGTGTGCCCTTTGACTCATTGATGTAGCGGGTCGTAATGGCTTTCTTCACATTCCCGGCTCTTACTGGAGAAGTTGGAGCTCATGCACCCCCTCATGATCTCTGTAAAATAACCCATAGACAACTTGACACGAGTATTCACCGATGGCTCTGCAACTGAAGCGTCAAAAATAGTGACATGTTAATTTACAAAACTTGTCCAAAATGTACAGAAACGTGGCCCCTTCAACCTGAGAAAGGTGCACATATTTCAGAGCATGCTCAGCGGCACTCCACGCAGCCAAATAGAATCGACAATCAAGTGGTCATAACTGTCATCCTAAGCGATGCAAGTCCACTCCTTCAAGTCTTATCAAGTTCCAAACAGGACGGACTGAGCTCAAGAAATAGAGAGAATTATATGTATGTTTTTGGGGGAGGGAGGGGCAAGTAATATACAGTGGCTACAAGAAGACAGTGTCATTCCCGGACATAAGGATACAGACGTCTAGACTCGCAGAAGCAGGCGGGAACCCTCAAGCTTCCAACTCAACCCAGAACTTCAAAGAAGTAATGACACTCTTGAAATAAGCCATGAAAACATAATGGAGATAATTGTATGAAAAATAAGCCAGACCATGACAGTTTAAACAAGCTCGGTAGACATGAGCCACACCACCGCCCCCTGCATATACTATTTCAGGGCGCAGTGGCAAGACTATGGCAGTTGAAACAAGCTTAGACATTAGCCAGATCAAGACAGCTTAAACAAGCTCAGTATCTATGAGCTAGACCAAGACATCTTAAACAAGCTCAGTATCTATGAGCTAGACCAAGACAGCTTAAGCAAGCTCAGTATCTATGAGCTAGACCAAGACAGCTTAAACAAGCTCAGTATCTATGAGCTAGACCAAGACAGCTTAAACAAGCTCAGTATCTATGAGCTAGACCAAGACAACTTAAACAAGTTCAGTATCTATGATCTAGACCAAGACAGCTTATATAAGTTCAGTAGACATAAGCCAGACATTGACAGCTTAAACAAGCTCAGAATCTATGAGCTAGACCAAGACAACTTAAACAAGTTCAGTATCTATGAGCTAGACCAAGACTGGTTAAACAAGCTCAGTATCTATGAGCTAGACCAAGACAGGTTAAACAAGCTCAGTATCTATGAGCTAGACCAAGACAGGTTAAACAAGCTCAGTATCTATGAGCTAGACCAAGACAGCTTAAACAAGCTTAGCAGACATTAGCCAGATCAAGACAGCTTAAACAAACTCAGTATCTATGAGCTAGACCAAGACAGCTTAAACAAGCTCAGTATCGATGAGCTAGACCAAGACAGCTTATATAAGTTCAGTAGACATGAGCCAGACCATGACAGTTTAAACAAGTGCAGTAGCTATAAGCCAGACCATGACAGCTTAAACAAGCGCAGTAGCTATAAGCCAGACCATGACAGCTTAAACAAGCGCAGTAGCTATAAGCCAGACCATGACAGCTTAAACAAGCGCAGTAGCTATAAGCTAGACCAAGACAGCTTAAACAAGCTTAGCAGACATTAGCCAGATCAAGACAGCTTAAACAAACTCAGTATCTATGAGCTAGACCAAGACAGCTTAAACAAGCTCAGTATCTATGAGCTAGACCAAGACAGCTTATATAAGTTCAGTAGACATGAGCCAGACCATGACAGCTTAAACAAGCGCAGTAGCTATAAGCCAAACCATGACAGTTTAAACTATAAGCCAGACCATGACAGCTTAAACAAGCGCAGTAGCTATAAGCCAGACCATGACAGCTTAAACAAGCGCAGTAGCTATAAGCCAGACCATGACAGTTTAAACAAGCGCAGTAGTTATAAGCCAGACCATGACAGTTTAAACAAGCGCAGTAGTTATAAGCCAGACCATGACAGTTTAAACAAGCGCAGTAGTTATAAGCCAGACCATGACAGTATAAACAAGCGCAGTAACTATAAACCAGATCATGACAGTATAAACAAGCGCAGTAACTATAAACCAGACCATGACAGTTTAAACAAGCGCAGTAGTTATAAGCCAGACCATGACAGTTTAAACAAGCGCAGTAGTTATAAGCCAGACCATGACAGTTTAAACAAGCGCAGTAGTTATAAGCCAGACCATGACAGTATAAACAAGCGCAGTAACTATAAACCAGACCATGACAGTATAAACAAGCGCAGTAACTATAAACCAGACCATGACAGTTTAAACAAGCGCAGTAGTTATAAGCCAGACCATGACAGTTTAAACAAGCGCAGTAGTTATAAGCCAGACCATGACAGTTTAAACAAGCGCAGTAGTTATAAGCCAGACCATGACAGTTTAAACAAGCGCAGTAGTTATAAGCCAGACCATGACAGTATAAACAAGCGCAGTAGTTATAAGCCAGACCATGACAGTATAAACAAGCGCAGTAACTATAAACCAGACCATGACAGTTTAAACAAGCGCAGTAGTTATAAGCCAGACCATGACAGTTTAAACAAGCGCAGTAGTTATAAGCCAGACCATGACAGTATAAACAAGCGCAGTAGTTATAAGCCAGACCATGACAGTATAAACAAGCGCAGTAACTATAAACCAGACCATGACAGTTTAAACAAGCTCAGTAGTTATAAGCCAGACCATGACAGTTTAAACAAGCGCAGTAGCTATAAGCCAGACCATGACAGTGTAAACAAGCGCAGTAACTATAAGCCAGACCATGACAGCTTAAACAAGCGCGGTAACTATAAGCCAGACCATGACAGCTTAAACAAGCGCGGTAGCTATAAGCCAGACCATGACAGCTTAAACAAGCGCAGTAGTTATAAGCCAGACCATGACAGCTTAAACAAGCGCAGTAGCTATAAGCCAGACCATGACAGCTTAAACAAGCGCAGTAGCTATAAGCCAGACCATGACAGTTTAAACAAGCGCATTAGCTATAAGCCAGATCATGACAGTTTAAACAAGCGCAGTAGTTATAAGCCAGACCATGACAGCTTAAACAAGCGCAGTAGTTATAAGCCAGACCATGACAGCTTAAACAAGCGCAGTAGTTATAAGCCAGACCATGACTGCTTAAACAAGCGCAGTAGCTATAAGCCAGACCATGACAGCTTAAACAAGCGCAGTATCTATAAGCCAGACCATAACAGTTTAAACAAGCGCAGTAGCTATAAGCCAGACCATGACAGCTTAAACAAGCGCAGTAGTTATAAGCCAGACCATGACAGTTTAAACAAGCGCAGTAGTTATAAGCCAGACCATGACTGCTTAAACAAGCGCAGTAGCTATAAGCCAGACCATGACAGCTTAAACAAGCGCAGTAGCTATAAGCCAGACCATGACAGTTTAAACAATCGCAGTAGCTATAAGCCAGACCATGACAGCTTAAACAAGCGCAGTAGTTATAAGCCAGACCATGACAGTTTAAACAAGCGCAGTAGTTATAAGCCAGACCATGACAGTTTAAACAAGCGCAGTAGTTATAAGCCAGACCATGACAGTTTAAACAAGCGCAGTAGCTATAAGCCAGACCATGAAAGCTTAAACAAGCGCAGTAGTTATAAGCCAGACCATGACAGTTTAAACAAGCGCAGTAGCTATAAGCCAGACCATGAAAGCTTAAACAAGCGCAGTAGTTATAAGCGAGACCATGACAGTTTAAACAAGCGCAGTAGTTATAAGCCAGACCATGACAGCTTAAACAAACTCATTAGACAAGAGCTAGACCAACATTTGCATC
This sequence comes from Megaustenia siamemsis, assembly GCA_032433765.1. Taxonomy (NCBI): domain Eukaryota; kingdom Metazoa; phylum Mollusca; class Gastropoda; order Stylommatophora; family Ariophantidae; genus Megaustenia; species Megaustenia siamemsis. The sequence continues at coordinate 175,805,983 of JAVIAB010000092.1, read as the reverse complement.
CCCTGAACAAGTCACTGCGGCCTCGGTGATCAGTGCAGACCTACACAAAATAGAAATCAGCTACAATGCGATGCGATTATAAGTGCTACTCCTACGAGCAACGAGCGCCCTCAACTCCCTAAGAACGACGATAAAACTCACAGAAATATCCCTGCATAACAAATTATGCGGGACAGGTGAAAACCTCAAACGCATCGTCTTGTCCATGATACATGCTGTCTAAATACTTAGCAAAAGCTAAGCACTGAAGACATTTAGATCTTTTGAAGAACTGACAAGCATGCCAAACTAAAAATGTTAGTAAAGTAACTAAACTTTGATGAAATTTGTGAATTTTCGTGTTAGTAGCTGGCAATACAAGTTATGCAATCAATTGCTCAGGTTAAAATTTCTCAGATAGTTATTGATGTCAACACATGTCTACTCCATTATGTGATTGGATACCGGTGAGTTACTCGTGCCCTTAAGTTATTGGGGAAACTATTGTTACGAACCTGCAGTCATTAATTAAAAATTGCCAGAAATGATGTCACTTGTCACCAGAATAAGTGAACGATATATATAGAAACCTCTTATATTTTGTTCTATCTATCTATCTTTCGTTCGCCTGAAGTATTGTCTATATCTGCAATGTCGTTTCCTGTATAAATTTTACTGTCTTTTGTAATTCTTGCAGTGGCCCATATAGTTTTGTCTGTAGTGTTGTATCTATGGGCCAATGGATTTTCCTCAGTCTACTATATTCAGTGCAGTCTTGAAGTATGTGTTCAGCAGTCTGGGGTGCCTGTCCACATGTACAAGTAGTTGATGTGCCGATCTTGAATTTTGTATACATGTGACTATGGAGTCGATTGTGTCCTGTTCTTAGGCGTATAATGATAACTTGTTCATATCTATTCATATTATTTATATTTTGTTATAATTTACACTATTTTAAGACTGTAATATAGTACCTTGTTATTATATAGTCCTAGTTATTTGTAATTGTTATGGACTTCATAATGAAGAAATGCTGCACTGGTAACAAAGCATCGAATGGATACAATGAGACCATTTGGAGGACCTCGACTATGCTGATAGTCATCAGCTGTCAGATAAAAACGATGCAGGATAACAAAAATGAACTATCATCAATAGCCAGCAAAACTGGATTTGAGATAAATCATGAAATGACTAAAGTTATGAGAAGCTTAATTCCAACAGATGACAGAGTATACATGGAAAACAAACCAGTAGAAGAGATCGATCACTTTATCTATCTTGGAAGTCACATTGATCGAGAAGGGGATACAAGCAAAGAAATTAGAATCAGAATAGCTAAAGCAGCAATGTCTTTCAGAAGTCTTGAAGAGTTGTGGAAATCAAAACTCATCAGCACAAACACAAAACTTAGACTATTCAAATCAAACGTACTATCTACCCTTACGTATGCATGTGACAGCTGGAAAACAAGAGATATAGAAACAAAGTTGAACGCATTCGAAAATAAATGTCTAAGGAAAATACTTGGTATAGCGTAGAACGAATTAAAAACAAACGAGGAAATTCAAGAAATCGCCAATCAACCACTAATATCTTAATAAAGAAAAGACGATGGTCATATGTTGGACATGTGATGAGGAGAGATAATAACCGAATAACAAAGCAAGCCCTCATGTGGGAAATAACAGGTAAGAGGAAAAGAAGCCGACCCAGAGAGACACTGAGAAGAACATTGATCAGAGAGGCAAGAGCAGCAGGAATCGGCTCTTCCTCAGTGAGATTATAGAATTGCTTGCACAGAACAGAGACAAATGGAGAAATTTTATAAAATATCTTTAGAAGGATTGAAAGCTGCTAAAATAAAAATTTAGATAAGAGGAAGAGTATCTGGGTTTATGCCCTATGGGTTGGCTATGGCTCGAAAGGTCAATAGATAGAATATAGTATTATTCATAGCTCTTCCTCTCGGCCTCTCCAATGTCCTTTCTTCTTCTCCTCCTCTATCTCTTCTTTTTCTCCTCTTTCATTTCATTACCCTCGAGTTTGTGGGACAACACTGGCATACTTAGTAAACATTCTCCATTTATTCCTATCTTCAGTCATTCACTGGCACTCAGCGAAGTCGAGGTCTGTCCATTCTTTGATGCTATATTTCCATCTCTTTATCAGCTTACATCTTCTTCTCGATCCTCTCATAGATCCTTATAGAACGGTCTTTCATAGGACAAACGATCGAGATAAGTGGCCAAATCAATTCATTTGCGCTTCTTCACAATAGTCAAAAGATCCTCATGTACTCTTGTTACTTGTCTACTTTTTTTTTTTCAATTTTAAGTGTGATACAATCTTAAATTAAAAGTAAGTAGCAAAGGAAGCCCAAAATCTCTTCACAGGGAAAGTATATTTCTTCATTTTACACTTTGTGTAACTTTAAGGTGTGTTAACAAATCTGTAAAAGAAAATGGCTTATTAACAATTTTATGCAAGTATATATATATATATATATATATACACACATATATACATATATATACATATATATACACACTGATAAATAAAAAGTATTTAACGGAAAGCACACACACATTTATATTATGTAAATATTATTACAAAAAGTTGATGTCAAAATGACGCATAATTAAATTGTACCCGTATTAATAGTGCTCAACACAAGTTGTGCTCGTGAAAATAAGATTATGCCAGAAAACACTGTTGAAACGTATATATCTTTTTTTATGTATACAACTAGCTTTTAAGAATACAAAGAGACGAAAATTAAAACAAAATTATAAAACTGATTACAAAAATGCATTGGGTTCAAAGAAACAAATATTTTGGTTAAAGAAGAAAGGTTCAGTGCATTATAAAAAAATATAATAATTAAAGGGTAGTTTGTCAAAAATCTGGGCTAATTTTGTGTGTCAGTATCTACCGGCAAGAACAAGCATGGCGAGTGGGGTACCTATCATTATTTTGAGTGAGTATAGTTACTTAAAGTTACGGCAGATGTCATTCTTATGCCAAAAGATGTCTGTGTGCATAAGTAACGTTCAACCTCCTTTTTTTCAGACCAAAATACAAAGAGGGAGTCGGGGAGGAAAGTTCAGCTAGGAAATATCGAAGCCGGAAAGGTAAAAAAATAATAAATTCTGTAGTTGTAGTGTAGTGTTGCGTTCCGTTGTTCCAGAAGTTTCCATGGTCCATTCCACTAATGATTCACCAGCCTTGTCATGCAGAAATTAAAATGTAAACATGCTTTAAATTTTGAACCTACTTGCAATTGAAACTTCAGAATTGCTGTTATTATAAATAATTATTACTATTTCTTGACTTTGAAGTTAATCCTGTTATCTTAATTTTATTAGTCAAATTAGTGGAATTGAGTGAATCAAAAATATTTTATTATTATTAATTATATTATTATTTTTTAATTAATTTAATAAATTTCTTATCATGTTAATGTTATCATGGGGTTGAAAGTTGAAAAAAAATTTGATTAATGATTTGATTACAAAGAAAACATTTTCCATAATAATGATATTGTATTTAAATGTATTGTGAATACATAATTATATATAATAATATAAGGTACTTTGGCTTTTTTTTTCAAAATAATTTCTAATAATTGAAACCAGGATAGCTAAATAGCCCTCGAAGTGAGTAAAACAGTGATACCTGAATCATGTTTGTACGACAATTAGAAAAAAAGTTACGATTTTTTAAGTGAATTATTTCTGTGTTAAATGATGCAAAGAAGAAAAAACCATAGCGCCAGGTTGGCCATGCAAAAAGAAAGCCAAATTTTAAATAAGAAGCCAAATTTTTTTTTTATTAAATTAAAATTATTATCATTACATTTGGTGTACATTTTCAAAATAATCATTATATTTGGTGTACAATAAAAAAAAATAATACTTTTTATTTGATTTGCGTCAAAAATAAGTCATTTAACTCTATGGATCTTAAGAAAAGGGAAATAACTCCACCAAAAAATGTGACATGTCGACTTTAAAACGCGTTTGTAAAATAACGGCTACACTTAAAAAATAATAATTATAACTTAAAAGGAGAATTGAACGCAATTTAATAAAAACCAAGACTTATCACAATGCGATCATTCGTTTGTTTACAGTTAAGAAATAAAATCAGTCGAACAAAAAAAAAAAAAAAATTTGTTGGAGAAATCACAAAAGTTGTGTGAAAAAAAAGCATATACATGCTAAATAAAAAAATATTTACTCACCGGACATCACAGGTTCAATTCCGCATGATACTTGGCAAAGCAGTCCCCCTTTCCCAGATGAATTTGACACAGACTGCAGCCAAAAACAGTCGCATGTGGTCGTTTGCCAGAATGACCCGACTTCGCACAAAAATAACACACTTTTTTTAGGCCATGCATCCGAATCATCCTATGCTCATTGAGACTACTTGTACCCACACCTGAAGTCAAGGGCTGCTGGGATGACTTCCTTTTCCTACAAATATTGCCCTTCAGGAGATCTGAACTCAAACTGAGTCTAAAGGATAACTGGGAACTATCCTTTGACTTAGGGTGTGGGCGATGAGAGCAAGAATACACTATCCATGAATTGACAATCGCTGTTTGCACAAGGAAACGAAACAGATACCTCCACCATTTTACAGACTTCCTTCCAACAGGGTAGTAGGAAGTAAGCTGGTCAAACCTATCCACTCCACCCATGAACTGGTTATAGACAGACACTGGAGTTGGTATCTGAACGTCCTCTCGGCCACCTGCGGTACGTCTTGAGACCTGTGTCATTCCTGACGTAGTGTTAGAGCTGATCAAACTGACAACTTTCTTATCCTTCCATACCATAGCCACAACATTTCCCTGCTGCTTGAACTGCACATCCCCCCTTTTCAACTTTTTAGTGGCTTTGGGCTTGAAGGCAGCTGGCCAGCCTTTGCGGTTTGCTCTCATCGTTCCACATGAATATGTTCTCTCAACGAGCAAATCTTTGGTAAGTTGGAGCGATGAGAAATAATTGTCAAAGTAAAAGTGATGGTATTTACCAAAAAATTGTCTGCCTAACTTTGTCACGACATAATGCCCTGAACCATGGGGCATTGGTTCAGCTACTTTGCCAACATAAACATCAAAATCAAGTAAGTATCCCGTTGATGAATCTGCTATACACCAAACTTTGATGCCCCAGGGATTCGGCTTACCTTTGATGTATTGTTTGAAAGATAGGCGACCATTGTAAGCAATCATTGCTTCATCAATACTGATGTTTTTGCCAGGGGAATAAATAGATGCTATATTCTTTCTGACCATATCCAATAATGGTCTAACTTTATATAGGGGGTCATAGCCTACATGACCCTTTGGCTGCTGTTTACTGGCATCATTTAGGTGAAAATATTGAGAAATCTTCTCAAATCTTGATTTTCCCATACAACTAGACACCCCTGGCACACCAAGACGATCATCAGTACTCCAATACATAGTGTATTCAGGCAAGGTGTGAATGCCCATAACAATGTAAATATGCAAAAAAAGTTTTATCTCAGCAGCAGAAACTGGGCTCCAGTATTGATCTTCTTTCCCAGTCCGCTCAGCACGCTGAGTTGCATACAAATTAGTCTGATCAGCAGCAAACTGATAGAAAGATTCTTCAATAATCAAACTAAAATAATCATATGGGCTCGCACCTGCATCAAGATTGTGCATAGGCCCTGGTACACCAAGGAAATCCTCGACTTTGACAGAAGAAATTACATCGCTCCAACCATCAACATCCACGCCCACTAGACCTATATTTTCTACATTATCGCCATGATGTCCATCACTAGAATCACTTTCACTATCACTACTAAACTGACACGGCAAAACATTTTCTAAGTCACTCTCAGCATTATCTTCGTGGAAATCATTATCTAATTCCACAATATCATCTTGGAGACTGGAAGATGAACCCGGAAATGAAGTTGAAAAAGCCATCGATCACAATTTTTTTCACCGATTTTCAAACAAAGATTTCTAAATATAATAACAAGCTCCAAGCGTGGTTCTTTGACGGAAATGATAGTAAATTTACTATTCTTTCACACAGAAGAGTTCTTATAACCGGCTTAATTCAAAAACTATGCGTTCCGAGCCAGTTTTAACGGAACACACTAAAACGGCGCAAAACGGTGCATTAGGGCTGAAGGAGTTAAATTGATTTATATCAAAGTAACGGTAATTTTCAGGAATTTACGTCAAAAATAACAGTAATTCTCTGCAATTTATGTAAGAATAATTATAAATTTCTATGATTCACATAAAAATAATACTGAATTTCTGCTAAAGAAGTCACATCATTATTATTGTTATTTTATGTGTATAAGAAGTATTATTTTATTATTAATTTTTTTTTATTCATAAAAAAAAATATATGTATTTACAGTATATAAATAAAAAAAAACTTTCAATTCAATAATTGGGAATATTTATTAATATTAGGCAACTGGAAATACTACATTTTAAATTAAATATAACTAACTTATAACTACAATGTATAATAACAAAAAAAACGTTGAGTGAGTCTGAGTTAGAGGCACTTGATGATGGTTGAAGAGACCAAGCATGGGGGAAAACCGGAAATTTTGTATAATGATGGTGTGGTCGTTCAAATGCCAATAATTTCAATAGGGGCTATCATATCCATTTAAAATTTCCCACAAATATGTAGAAGTGGTTATAGAATCAGGTTATCTTTATTATTTAAACCTACGTTCGCAGGATTTTTTTCTGCAATGACTTAAGTTCATAGGGACTTCGATAAATTGAAACTGGTAACTTCAGGGAGCTATGAGAAGCCAAATTTGATTTTTTTTCTACATCGCCGCCATTTTCGGAAATTGGCCGAAATTGGCTAAGGGACATGCACTTTAACGCATTTCCCCGGATGTCACATGACTTGTGTTACTATTTATATATGTTAGGTGAAAGGTCAGGAAATACCCTACAGTTTGGTGAAAGAATTATTGAAATACACGTAGCCGTTTTCAAGATATTAGTGATTGAATGCATTATTTGAACAATTTTACTGATTTTCTCCATATTAAAACAGTAAATTTATTTATATTTTATATTATAACACAGATTTTTAAATTCAGCATCCATTTAAATATAAGCATGCATACATTTTAAAGCGATCTGAGTTTTATTGCACGTCCAAATAATAATTTAAAGGGAGCATCTCCATGGGTAGAAATCACGTCGCCCGCCATATTTGATAGTCAAAATCTCATGTCTCAGAATAGCTTTGCTTTTTTTAACAATATTTTTTTATTACTTAACTAATTAATAAAAACAATAGTTTTGTCAAATTCATTTACCATTTGGATATGTGTGTGAAATTTGAAAGTGATCACAGGAAGGTCATGGAAGTCTTAATAAATTATTAAATGGCAGGGACTATTCCCTTTATAAACCATTGTGCCATCATAATCGGCCAACTCTCAATTTTCCAGGCATGGACAACTATCCAAACGGGTCCAATATATTTTCTTCTATGTTCCTCTTATTCAATTTAAGTCAAAATTAATTCATTTAAAAATTAATAACTTTTTTTCTAGTTGTCGTACAGCCATAATTAAGGTATCATTGTTTAACTTACATCAAGGGCTATCTAGCTAGCTTGTTTTAAATCACAACAGATTATTTCGAAATTTTTATCAAAGTACCTAAAGTTCAACAGTGGACATAAGTCTTTGATCCCTGCTGGATCGCCGCCATGCTAATCAATGGGGAAAACAAATGCCGATAATTTCAATAGGGGCTATCATATCCATTTAAAATTTCCCACAAATATGTAGAAGTGGTTATAGAATCAGGTTATCTTTATTATTTAAACCTACGTTCGCAGGATTTTTTTCTGCAATGACTTAAGTTCAACAGTGGACATAGTCTTTGATCCCAGCTAGATCGCCGCCATGCTACCAATGGGGAAAATTTTCGATAATGGTGAGATTATTCAAATGCCGATAATTTCAATAGGGGCTATCATATCCATTTAAAATTTCCCACAAATATGTAGAAGTGGTTATAGAATCAGGTTATCTTTATTATTTAAACCTACGTTCGCAGGATTTTTTTCTGCAATGAATTAAAGTTCAACATTCGAAATAGTCGCCGATCGGCCATGTTATTTTATGGAGCGAGCAGGGGCATCAATTTTCGCGATTGCCGCAACATCCTAACACGAATCATTGTGAAATTTCACACACTTATGTAAAAATGGACGCTAAATCTAAATATCCATATTATTTTACTGCATTATGCTTTTTTTCGGGTGAAAATATGATGAGACCGTCGTATGTAGCTGGAACATGCGTTGTAAGACAAAATACAATCGTTTTAAATCACTTCCGACTTTTTAAATAGGCGGACGGAACTCTCATTGTTAGGAAACAACTTAAGTTTCCTATAAATAGCTTCCGGAAACATCATCGGAAAACGATTTGCATACGATGTAAAAATTCGGAGATTTTTTCACACGGCGTCCTGGCCACCTATATTTACTTAAGTGACGTCACAACCGGTGAAGGCGTCTCTAGAGATATCGAAGTACCTAATATATAATTATTTATATTATCATGACTGTTAGAGAACTATAGTTCAGAACTATAACTACCTTGGACATACTATAACCAGTGATGGAAAATGTACAACTGAAATAAACAAAAGAATAGGAATGGCAAAAAGTAATTTTAATGTCATGAAGGACATACTAACATCAAAACAAATAACACCAGAGCTAAAACTAAGAATAGCAAAATGTTACATCTTCTCAATATTCCTATATGGTGCTGAAACATGGACATTAGACAAGAAAACAGAACAGAGAATTGAAGCCTTTGAAATGTGGATATATATAGAAGAATAGGTAGAATTGGATGGAAGGAAAAGAAAACAAACGATGAAGTCTTAAAACAACTAAAAATGAAAAGAGAACTTCTCAACACAATTAGAACAAGACAAATGCGATTTTTGGGCCATGTTAAAAGATACAACAGCCTACTGAGAGTAATCCTGGAGGGGAAAATACAGGGTAAAAGAGGCAGACCAAGATTAACATGGACGAGTAACATCAAAAGATTGACAAATCAACAGATGACAACCTGCACCATCAAAGCAAGAGATAGAGCAGAATGGCGCTCCATGGTAGCCAACCTTCGTTGCGGAGACGGCACTCAATGATGATGATTATCCTGACTAAGTAAATCAAAAGTTTTAAAAGCATTTTCATCATTAGTGAGACTCAGAGTGCCGTCTCCGCAACGAAGGTTGGCTACTGGATCGCCATTCCACTCTGTCTCTTGCTTTGATTGATGGTGCAGATTGTCATAGGTTGACTTGTCCATCTTTTGATGTTACTCGTCCATGTTAATCTTGGTCTCCCCCTGCCTCTTTTGCATTGTATTTTCTTTTCCCTTCCAAGATTACTTTTAGTTAGGTTGTTGTGTCTTTTAACATGCCCCAAAAATCTCATTTGTCTTATTTGAATTTGAAGTGTGTTTAGTTCTCTTTTCATTTTTAGTTGTTTTAAGACCATCATTTTGTTTTCTTTACTTTCCATACAATTCTATTTATTCTTCTATAAATCCACATTTCAAAGGCTTCAATTTTCTGTTCTGTTTTCTTGTTTAATGTCATTGTTTCTGCACCATACATTACAGGAATATTGAGAAGATGTAACATTTTGCTATTCTTAGTTTTAGCCCTGGCCTTGGTGTTATTTGTTTTGATGTTAGTATATTTTTCACGGTAGTAACTTAAAATTACTTTTTGCAATCAATTCCTATTCTTTTGTTTATTTCAGTTTTACATTTTTCATTTCTGGTTATAAGTTTGTCCAAGGTAGTTGTAGCTCAGCTGTCGACAGGTCTATTCCTTCAACTTTGATATTTATTTGTAGGTCTTGAGAATTTTCTTTGTTTATGATCATAATTTCAGTCATTTTGATATTCATATCTAGTCCATATTTTTTGCTTGTTATGTTTATTACAGTAATTATTGTAGATCTTTAGGATTTTCTGCTGGTAGTACAGTATCATCAGCATATCTTAAGTTATTATCTTTCCATTAATGTTTAGGCCTAGCATCTCTGATGTTTTTAAAAATTTGCTCAGTGTATAGATTGAACAAGCTTGGTGATAGGATGCATCCTTGTCTTACTCCTCTTTTTATATCAATGGGTGTAGAGTTCTCCTTGTTATATTTTATTATTGCTGTTTGCTTCCAGTACAAATTACATATTAGTCGTATGTCTATGTCGTCCAGATTTATATCTTTTAGGCAGTCTATAAGTTGATTATGGTGTATTCTATCAAATGCCTTGGTGTAGTCTATGAAGCAGGCATATTTTGATTTGTTTACTTCTGTGTACTTTTCAGTCAATGTCATCATGCTGAATATGGCTTCTTTTGTCCCACTGTTTTTCCTGAATTCAAATTACTGCTCTTCTAATTCAGTATTAATTTTATTCTGAATCCTTCCCTGTATAACTTTTAGTAAAATTTTGGTTACCTGGCTCATTAGGCTTATTGTTCTAAAATCACTGCATTCAACTTTACTGTGCCATTATTTTTAGGCCGCCATTCTTTTTAGGCAATGCAATGAAAGTTGATGTTTTTAGTTTCTTTTGGTGTGTATCCTGTACGCCAACCGGTATGGCACATGATGATTAGTAAGAATGAAAATGAAAAAAAAAATGGGGCTGGTATGGTCATAAATTTGGGGAGGTGGGGAGATCACCAAGCAATATTACAAGACAGTCAATGAGCTGGAACCCACAAGGATTTAGAAAGGTCTGAAGGCCCAAACAGACCTAGAGAAGAACCGTTGGGACAGAAGTAAAGGCTGCAGGATGAATGTGGATTCAGTTGGAGAAGATAGCATAGAACCCAGGTTTGTTGGCAAAGTGGTTGCAATCCACACGGAGCTGAAAAGATTAAGTCAAGTTAATCAGGGTTTTATTCAGCTCTAGCAGTGGCTGCTGATTGCACTCAGCTCATTCATTGTATGGAATCTTATTATGACTTCTTTAATAAATGTAATCAACATTAATACTGAGTTTTTTCCAGCACATTTGTTTTCATTCAAAATTTTGTAATATATTTGTTACAGACCGTTGCAGACATTATACGAACATGCCTGGGGCCAAGGTCAATGCTGAAGGTTTGCTCGTTTGTTGTTATTTTTCAGCTGTAGACGACATTTAATCCTAGATTACGATACCTATCTGTAACTCTCCCAGTTATGACCCCATAGTAAAAATTACTACTACTTAAATGTAACATTAGGTGCTCAAAAAATAGTAATTTCTCTCAACTCTTTGACACAGTCACGTGTGTTCACACTAGGCAAAACATGGGGACTCAAAATTCCTGGCTCAGGTTGATTTATGACGTGAGTTTCACCTCAGTGACCAGACATGTTACAATGTCTATTGGTATGGTCGCTGTATGTCCGCCAGTGTGTTCGGCAACCTTATAGCGTTATTCGCTGTGTTTTCCAAGTCACAAAAGGTTGTTTGATGTTTGTCAATGACCAGGAAATTTTCCTAGTCGCAGCACAAACAATTTAGTCAAATGTTAGTGACCATATTTTTCTATGACCAATGGCACATTTTTGGGTGTTACGGTCAATATCACACCAAACTATCTTTACTTTAAGAAAATCTTGGGCACCTGTTTTTAGAGGTCCATTGTTTATACAGCTCCATTAATTACTCATATTTTTATTCACTTTAAATTAAATTTGAAGTTGAAACATCTTATGCTTAAAATGTTAAGATACAGACAGTAGAAATAAACTAATTTCTTAAGACAGACATTCATTTTTAATATTTTTCCAGTCCCTTATAATTTAGGACTTCATGCTTGTTTACATAAAGATTTACATTTTTGTCATTAAAATAAGCCTTGCTAAATTCTTTAGCTTTTTGATCAGCCTTTGTGATCCTAAGTTGCTGATGTGGTGAGTTTCCAAGAATACATTTCATGATGTCTCACTCAGGGCAAAATTCATACACTGACAACACAGTGAAACAAAAAAGAATTGTCATGCCTGGCTCAGCTCAGAAAACAAATACAACTGGTTATTTGGCCGTAAAAAAGCTACTTCAGCAAAAGCACAAAAATAAGGCTCAGCTTCCAAATATACCTGTTCTATGTGTGGTTCTAACTGTCATTCTAGAAGAAGGCTAATCATTTGCTCTCAAGTAACTTATTAAGGTGATGAATGAGATGAAAAATATCAGGTATATAAAATATAATATAATAATATTATATAAGGTATATAATATAATATATTATAAGGTATATACCATAAGGTATAGGACATAAGGTATATAATATAAAATAAATATACCTTTCCAATGTAATGGAGATTCTTCATAGATCTTGGTGGAACATATTTGACAACTGCTAGTATGATCAACTACCTGATTCCATCAGTCAGATCAGGAATTATAGCTTGTGTCCACAAATGTTCAGCTTTAATGAGTTAGTATTATGTCTTTTAGTGTCATTATGGCTCATCACGAACAGCTATAAGAAATTACAGTAGAATCTCTATATTTGAATGAATTTGAATTAGTAAATTTCAGTATCCTGGTAGTGAGATCCAATGTCTTGACCTCTTGAAAATAACGAAAAACAGAAGGTCCTGTGTGCATTCTGCACACGTTAAAGAACCTTTGGCAGTTGGAATTAAAAAAGAGTAGGCAAGAAAATGGCCATTGCCCAAGCAAAATTAATAGGAAAAATTTAGCCAAAACATGAAAGCTGTTGAGAATAAAAGTATGAGAGTACCTCTGAAGTCAGAGATTATTTGCCTGTACTCATGTATGACTGGGGACACCTGAGCACACGGTGGCCAGCGTGAACAATTGGAAAAAGTGATATTCATGCAAAAGTCAGTCCCTCTGGACTTCACTAATGATATAAAGCTGGTGAAAGCAAACAGCATTTGGAAATAACTTCATAGTTGAAAATTATGGCCCTCAAAATAAGAATACTGAAAGAACCTAGAAATATGGCCATGATATCCAATATAGAATTTAAAAAAAAAAACTTATTTTAAACTTGAAATTGGTAAATATCTTGTTCGATGTAGCTTATGAGGTCAACATTACATAGTTTCTATTATTAAAAGACGAATGCAATATTATACATTTTTGATGTTAAAGGGAGTTTAAATTCCTGATAAGAATAAACATGACCAGTTGAAGATATGGAAACATTTTTGTTAGTGTGGACTAATGAAAGAAGTTGGATGGTGATAGTGTATCATAAATAATAATGTGAAAAGGCAGGTCATTTTAAACATTCATTCATTATAAACATACATCTTAACTCAAAAAACATTTTTGCCACCTCTTTAATCCAACTCATAGGTCAGTGGATAATTACTACACTTTTTTAACAAACTACACAAAATTCTGCAGGAGAAAGACTTTGATGAGACGAGTGGCTCAAACCTTACCCTAATTATGTATTCTAAAGGCTGCATCAGTATCAGCCATTGTCTAAGAATACTAAAGCATTGAATAAAGTGTCTTTGAGGGCACTGGATTCTTCCTTGAAGAAATTGTGGTCAAAATGTTTGAACATAGAGACTGAGAGAAATGTTATGGATTAATAAATTATGTAAATACTCATTTGGGATTGGAGATAAATAGTGATGGGCATAGAAAAGTTGTTTATAAAAAATATAAAATAATGAGAGACAGATAAGCTCTTTACCAACACCAAAGAATCAGAAAATAGTCACACAGTTGCTTGATATTTTTTACCTTCTGAACGATAATGTACTTCCTTCACATCAGTACTCTAGCTCCATCATCACACATAAATGAAGTTTAGGTTTGGCCTTAATTTTGATTTTTATTTAAACAATATTTCATTATTAATAATATTACTTTGTCCATGTATGATTTTTGATTGTACATGTTATAAAAGTTAACCAAGTTATTTCTAATTTGAAAATGATTTATGAATGTGAATTTTATGATCTGGGATGACATAACAATTACATATTTCCTGAGAGAAAATTGTTTTAGGATTCAGAACACTAAGAAATTTAATTTCAAATTGTGTTTTCTCGTGTAAATCTCTAATTGTGATATTAGTTATAAACTAGGGAGTAATGTAAAGTTCAAATAGACAATTGTGTAGAAGCAATAGTGAAGTCAACCCAGTACTTAAACATACCATGCTGAAAACGTGTTGGGCGAAAAGGCATACATTAAACAACACAACTATGCTCACTTATTGTTTTTTTAAGGGCGAATATTGAAGAGGACAATGAGAAAAATCCTTTAGTTGTCAGGTGAACATAAACAAAAATACCAATGATTTTACTGTGAGAAAAAAAATCAAATTTTCATCTTGTAATATTTATTACCTCTACAGATGTTGATGGATCCAATGGGAGGCATTGTAATGACAAATGATGGAAATGCTATCCTTAGAGAAGTAAGCTTTTGCTAACTCCAGAGATCTACGATCTTTTTTGTACATTTTACCTCTTTTTACAAAAGCTAGTCATGTCCACATAGTCATAGATGCATTTCATTCAGTAATATTGTTAGATATTGGTTGTTAAAAATAGATAAAGAAGACTATCACACTGCCATAATTATTTAGGCATAATTTTAATTAAGTTTATGTACTAAAAGAACATGTTTGAAGTGTATGTCAACATTTTTCTGAAAAAGATAACTAAATTAAATTTGAAAATGAAGCATCGGGATAAGAATTATTTTAAAAAATTAATTTGAGAGAAGAAAATATTAGGCACTAGTTTTGGTTGATCAAAGTGATATTGCATGAAAGAATAATGTAGTTTTTGACTCTAAACATGTTCACATTGTCATGTAATAGCATTTTTTGTAGTGTAGATTAATATTGGATTACATTCGTAAACAAAATTGTTCTTAACTTTTCTTTTATGTAGTGCTTGATGTAAAAAAATACTTCTAGGTCTATTTGTATATTCTCTTACTTGTTTTTATCTGCAAACAAAATTAGCTTAATGTAGTAGTATCTATTTAATCAAAATTATGTTTTTTCTTAGCTAAATGTACAGCATCCAGCTGCCAAGTCTATGATAGAGGTGGCAAGGACTCAAGATGAGGAGACTGGAGATGGTACAAAGTCCGTCATTATTTTGGGTAAATATATATATATATATATATTTTTTAAAACATTACATAGGCATTAAGTAATAAGATTTCACCACGACAACATTTAATATTAGCAGCAGTCATTGTGATTAAAAAAACCTAAATAAATATGTAAATTACAATAACAAAATAGACATCTTGAAGACAATTAATATGGTTTGTAGAATTGAACACATTTAGTGTGGATTGATTAATAAATAATTTCATCATCAGTTTTTTTAAATAAATATGTTTAGATTTTTAAAACCAATCAAAGCTATCTATCTATCTATTGACCTTTCGAGCCGTAACCGGCCCATAGGGCGTAGACCAAGATACACCTTCTCCTATATGAATTTTTGTTCTAGCAGTTTTCTTTTAAAGATATTTTATCAAATCTCGCCATCTGTCTCTGTTCTGTGCAAGCAGTTCTATCTCATTGAGGGAGCCGATTCCTGCTGCTCTTGCCTCTCTCATCAATGTTCTTCTCAGTGTCTCCCTGGGTCTTCCTCTTTTTCTTTTACCTGTTGTTTCCCATATGAGGGCTTGCTTTGCTATTCGATTATTATCTCTTCTCATCACATGTCCAACGTATGACCATCGTCTTTTCTTTATTACTGAAGATATTAGTGGTTGATTGGCGATTTCTCTAATTTCCTCGTTTGTTTTGAATTCGTTCCATTCTATACCAAGTATTTTCCTTAGACATTTATTTTCGAATGCGTTCAACTTTGTTTCTATATCTCTTGTTGTTTTCCAGCTTTCACACGCATACGTAAGGGTTGATAGTACATTTGATTTGAATAGCCTAAGTTTTGTGTTTGTGCTAATGAGTTTTGATTTCCACAACTTTTCAAGGCTTCTGAAAGACATTGCTGCTTTAGCCAGTCTGATTCTAATTTCTTTGCTCGTATCCCCTTCTCGATCAATGTGACTTCCAAGATAGATGAAGTGATCGATCTCTTCTACTGGTTTGTTTTCCATGTATATTTTGTCACTTGTTGGAATTAAACTTTTCATGACTTTAGTCTTTTCATGATTGACCTCAAGCCCAATTTTGCTGGCTATTGATGATAGTTCATTTGTGTTTTCCTGCATCGTTTTTATCTGATTGCTGATGAGAACTATGTCATCAGCAAAGTCCAGGTCCTCCAAATGGTCTCCTTGTATCCATTCGATGCCTTTATTACCAGTGCAGCATTTCTTCATTATGAAGTCCATAACAATTCCAAATAACAAGGGCGATAAAATACATCCTTGTTTAACCCCAGTTTCTATTGGGAAACATTCGCTCAGTCCTTCCTCTGTTCGAACTGCACATGTGTAACCATCATACATGTCTTTGATAATATTTATGATTTTTGATGGTAAGCCATATTGCTTCAGAATTTTCCACAAAGAATCTCTATGAATACTATCAAATGCTTTTTTGAAGTCGATGAAGTTAAGTACAAAAGGTTTTTGCTTTTCAATGTGTTCCTCCAATATAAGTCGTAGAGTGAAAATGTGGTCAAGACAGCTTCTCCCTTTTCTAAACCCAGCCTGTTCTTCACGCATTACTGTATCTATTGAATCCTTTATTCTATTTAGGATGATTTTACAGAATAATTTTGAGGCAACTGACAAAAGTGTCACGCCTCTCCAATTGTTACAATCTCTAAGATTGCCCTTTTTTGGGATCTTAACAATGATTCCTTTTTTCCATTTATGAGGCGTCTTCTCTGTTTTCCAAATGATGTTGAACATTTTTTGGAGATGTATTAAATTATGGCTATCAATTGCCTTGAGGATCTCAGCTGTTAACTTATCCTTAATCAAAGCTACAAATGCTAAAAAAAAAATTATTGAGACTTGATTTTTTCCAACTAATTTCGTAAAAGAAAGCAACAGGAAAGGTCACAGTCTGAATAGTAAGAAAACAGAAGTAATGTTCATATCGAAGAAACAATAATCACCATCATGCAGCATAAAAATAAACAGGACAAATCTGAAACAAGTGCAAAGCGTCAAATACTTGGGCACAATAATATCGGATGGAAGAAGCAACACAGATATAAAAAGCGGAATAGCTCAGGCCAAAATAGCATTTCAGAAAATGAAAAATATATTTTGCAACAAATCTATGTCAATAGAAATCAGAGAGTTCATATGTGCTATACAGAACCAATTCTGACCTATGGAAGCGAATCATGGACAGTAGACAAACAATTGAAAAGACAGTTAGAGGCCACAGAGATGAGATTTCTCAGAAGAATGTTCAAAGTTCCCTGGAAAGAGGAAAGTTGGAATACTTGGTTACAACTGGCAATGTATAAGGAAAGAGAGATTGCGGACGACAAAGCGTGAAAATACTGGATAGCTTGGTGTTATTGCATGGAAAACGGTCAACAACAGAACTGCACTGTAGATAGAAGATTGTGGAAGGACATGATCGCCTATGCCAACCGGTATGGCACATGATGATGATGAATTTCGTTTATTGCATTTTTTAAATTGAAAAACAATAGCTTAATGAAAAAGGAATTCAATGTAATTATTCATTATTACAAAACTTTAAATATATTTTCCTAATCAATAGCTGGAGAAGTGTTATCTGTTGCTGAGCAGTTTATCCAGCAGCAGATGCACCCAACTATCATCATTGCTGCTTACCGGCAGGCCTTGGAAGATATTCTTGAGGATCTCAAGCACAAGATAGCGTAAGTGGTACAAAGTAGCACAATAAAAGTAACAAGATATATGTAACATAGGTTTTGCTGCCACATTATGATATAAATAGGTTTACAATTTTTATGGTGAAAAGACTTTGTAATCATTGAAGAAATGTCAGGATTATTTATTAGTTTGGTAGGCATTTGAAAAAGTGATTGCAGTAATAAATGTGTTTAATAATAGAGAAAACTGGAAGACAAGTGCATGCAATCGTTGACATGTTATTGAAGTAAGACTACTAATAAAATAACAGGATGATGGTTACCTCATATAAACTTTGTTTCTGTAGAGTGTAATAGCAGATTTATTTATATATAATACATCTATCTATCTATTGTCCTTTTGAGCCGAAGATGGCACATAGGGCAGAACTACAATCTCAAAAACAGAAACCTTGCATGCCAAAATGGCACATATTGCAGAGATCACTGCTTCTAAAATCTATGGTTCTGTTTCATTAACAATGCTTTTTACAATGACAGCTTGTCAAGCCATCGATCAATCTCCTTAGTCGCCTCTTACGCCTGGAAGGTCACAGTGTCACTTCTTTACTTCCACATAATGAGGCCCCGGTAACACATGGGAGATATATAATATATACAATATATGAAATTAAGACCCTGGGGTTCACAGAGCCTCTAAAAATGGGTACCAGAGATTTTTCTGAGAAGGCGGCCTGGCGTTATACCGACCACATCACCCAAAATTGTGCAGTGGTTATAGAAAAATATGGCCACTAACACCATATTCCCCATATGCCTAGAAAGGCGTGAAGGGAACCTTTACTTTTACTAATAACAGATTAGACGCAACAGCATAAAAGAAAGTGTGGCATTTTAAACATCTAGAACTCAGATAGTATTGTAGCCGTGGGCAGATGTAGGGTACTTCTCTTGGTTATCTTTAATAAGATGGGTACCATGCATCACGTGGACCAATTTGAATCTTGTGTGGGTGAAGTAACTAGCCTTGGGTCAAAAAATAATAAATGAATATTATTATGGAAGGTAACTTGAGATGATCGATCAGTGAATCATTTCAGGGGAAGAGGTAGGTATGCGTACGTGAAAAGCATCGCCAAGATAGCTACCTTTTTAGGCAGCTTAGTTAGCCATGTGCTCTAGTGTTTGTTTCTCGTGGCAAGGCACTTTGTCGAGGAGTACAGGTTCAATCCTGCTTTCAGCTGTCTATTGTTCTTTGTTCTTTATGTTGATTAATTGTGATTTTTTTTCTTCTGAGTTTTGTAAACATTCCTCTTCCCCTGAAATGATTTGCTAACTTTAGCCTTGTGGTCGCACAGTGTTTCTTGGCCCACACAGCTAAGCACATAGTTAGGTCAGCTGAAGGGTTTGAAGTTCTTGATCACTTTGCTGTGTTCTGCTTGATGGCAATTTGATATTCCCCTTTGACTTTCCCACATAAATGAACACAAGACTCATGGTGATACAACAAAATGGCGAGGACTTTTGTTTCTCAGCCATCTTGAGTCTGTCTGAGTTAGTCATCTTTCTATGGTATCTCGTTACACAGAGTGTGTCTATAGGCTAACCACCGAATGGACAACACACTTTATTTTTAGAACTAGTACTTGGCCCGTCTTTATTCTTGTGCAAATATTGATCTGTCATAAGCTTCGGAGGACTTCTACCTCCAACTGTAACTTCCTGAGAATTATTGTTAGTGTTGTACGCCGAAGCTTTCAGAGTGCTTAAGTCTTGTTTCTATGACTTATTTAAATATCCTAAGTCCTTTTTTTTTGCAGCTTGTTAAATATTCTGGCTCCTTTTCTACAACTGGCTGAGGAATGGTAAATCTTTTCCTATCATATAGCTGAAATGTACCAGTCAAATACCAGTGGGTAAAGAGATACAGTGAAGATGATGCGCTGGAAAGGACACACAGTGCGGAAGCCAAATGAGAGTGTTACACAACAGGCCCTTTTTTGGAATCCCCAGGGGAAAAGACAAAGAGGAAGGCCAAGGAATTCTTGGAGAAGACAGATAGAAGCAGAGATGAAGATGATGGGGAAGACATGGAATGATTTTTAAAAAATGGCAAAAAACAGAACAACTTGGAAAGTGTTTGTTGAAGACCTATACTCCACAGGGAGCTAATCAGGTAGAAGAAGAAGATGATATAGCTGGAGTATTCTGATTACTAAGTTTATCTCAACTGAGTCTACTACTGCAACTTGATAGTAACTCTACGTTCCCTTCTGTCTCTATGCTAGTCTTTTATGTCTGCCCCATGTGGGGAGCACAGAGTCCGGCTGAAAATCAAATAAGGGAAAAGAGAAAAGCACATTAAGTTTTCTCTCTTTAAACTACCCTTTCTAATGCCATTAAGCAGTCCTGTGGTTAGTACGCGGACTTAATACAATCACTTGCGCAGTGTTTCTTCCCCACTTTTTCTGTTTTTCAGTCATTTCTGTTTTTGGTCAAAGTCTCTTACACCCTTAATTAATTCAATTCACCCTTAATTAAATAATTAATTCAATACTTGGTCCATTATAGTTCAGACCCCTTAATAGCCACTTGGCATGACATTTAACCCTGAATTATGACACCATTGTAATATATATGCAATCAAAATACAATTTTTTTTTTTTAATGAATTCAACAGATGGCAGCAAATAAACATTCTTTACGACCCCCACCCCCCATAATTATTGCTTCTGGTGATGTTGGATTTTTTTCTTTTCAAACAAAATGCTTTTTGTAAAATTTATGAAGAACAAAGCTGTTTACTTTTTAATATAAATTTTGACAGTTTTTAAATTTTTTTGTTCATGCTGGACTAAATCTCTTCTACTGTTTGTGAGAAATCAAGCAAATTTGTAAAACATGATAAGCAGCTACTGACGCTAAGAGGAAACACATGAAAACATAACACCTTCGGTAGCTACGTAGGGAGGTCAAAAAGTAACGCACACCAATTTTTTTCTCGGCTAATAATAAAGATAGGAATATGAAATTTTGCACACTTGGAATATGACATGTTCCAATTATGTGCACCAAATTGCACAGCATTCTGAAAAATATTACGCAATCTATGAACCGTTAAAATGGAGCTTGTCAACAATGTCCGTTACAAACAGCGAATTGTCATAGAATTTCTGGTTGCGGAAAAAGAAACTGGCAAACATTCATAAACGACTGTGTGCAGTGTACAAATGTTCTGCAGTCGATAGGAGCACAGTTAGTCGCTGGGTTCAGAGAATTAAAGCTGCAGAAAGTGTACGAGTGGAGCTGCATGATTTACCGCGTTCTGGACGTGTTGCCTCGGCTACCAGCACAGACATGTTAAACCAGGCTGATGCCTTTATTCGTAACGATAGGCGTATCACTAGTCAGCAATTGGCATTGCAGCTTACAGTCAGCAAGGGAAGTGCAATCGCAATTTTTAAAACTCTCGGATATTCAAAGATTTGCGCTCGATGGGTTCCTCGGTGCCTAACAAATGATCACAGAGTTCAAAGGAAAACATTCTGTTCTGAATTGTTGGAGCGTTTCGGTGTTGAAGGAGAAATGTTTTTGTCAAAAATTGTTACCGGTGACGAAACGTGGGCACATTATTATGAGCCTGAAACAAAAATGCAGTCAATGGAATGGCATCATCCGCAGTCACCAAAAAGAAAAAAATTCAAAACATCTCCATCAGCCGGAAAGGTGATGATCACTGTCTTCTGGGACATTGATGGTGTGATTCTTGTTGATGTAATGACAAGAGGTGAGACAATCAACTCGACAGCTTACATCAATACACTGACAAAACTCAAAAATCGGTTCCACAGAGTTCGGCCTAATAAGCCATCTGCAGATTTGTTGCTTCAACATGACAATGCACGCCCTCACACAAGTCTGGTAACACGGGAAGCAATCAACAAATTTGGTTGGACTGTACTGCCCCATCCTCCTTACAGCCCTGATCTGGCTCCCTCAGATTTCCATCTGTTTGGACCACTCAAAAAATTACTGCGTGGGAAACACTTTGACAATGATGAGGATGTGATCCGTGCAGTTAAAAAATGGCTACGCGAGCAGGACAAAACTTGGTACAAACGAGGCATTCATGACCTAGTTTCGCGTTGGCGTAAGGCAATACGCTTGGACGGAGATTATGTTGAAAAATAGGTAGCGTAAAGGGGATGTTCAGCTACAATCTGTGAAAATTTCACCCATTTTTCCCGAATAGTTTCCGAGAAAAAAATTGGTGTGCATTACTTTTTGACCTCCCTTCAGTACTTCACCATGCGTTTGAATTTAAAGCCATAGATCAAACATAAGCTAGGAAATGATTACCGCATCCAATTCCTGTGTCACTCCTAGTGTAAACAAAATGCTGTGTAGCTAAAGTTCAAAGAAAATAGTATTTTTAGAGTTCTAAATGTAACATTTAGGGTTCGTAAAAGTTACTAAGGTGTCGTAAAAACATGACTCATTGATAGTGACATAATTAAGGGTTAAAAGTGGTGTTGATGCCAGGGGGTATACTATTTGCGATTGTTATAGTTTTATCACATTCAAGCAAATACACTATAAGAAAAATTATGCTTTTAAAATGGCATGCTTATATATAACTTTTATGTTCTCACCTTTTCTCAGAATTCCTGTTGATTTGGGCAATAAAGAGGAAATGCTGAAAATAGTCAAATCTTGTTTGGGAACAAAGTTCATTAGCAAGTGGTATGTAAATATAATATAATTGTGAAATATGATTTTAATCTCTTTATATAGACATTATCATATAGACATGAGGATGAAAACCTGCTACAACAGCATATAACATCTCTAGATAAAAGCTGCACAAACTACAGTATGAAAATTAACACAGCAAAAACATAGGCTATGAGAATAAGCAATTTAAGACACCAATTAAACATTAAAATCAAAGATAAAGAAATAAAACAAGTAGAGGACTTCAAGTATTTGGGCACAATGTTCACAGAAGATGGAAAACTAGACAGAGAAATTGACATGAGAATACAAAAAGCAAATCTTGTCACATACCAGCTTTCACCATTGCTAAGACATCCGAACATTTCTATGTCAGCTAAACAACAAATGATAAATAGCATTTTCATACCAACTTTGTGCTATGAAAGTCAAACATGGACCCTTTCTAAATCACATTTAAGAAAGATCAATACACGTGAGATGCGATGCTTGAGAAAAGTAACAAACAACACAAGAAGAGATAGAATACCAAATGAAACCATAAGAAAAATGGTAGGAATAAAACCCTGCCAAGAATATATAGAACAACAACAATTTAAATGGTTTGGCCACCTGGTCAGAATGAATCCTTACCAATCACCATCAAGGGCGTTCTTCTCGAGAATGCATGGAAAAGGACCAAGAGGAAGACCCATAAGAAGATGGATAGATGCAGTGACAGACATGTAACAACAAAGGAAAATCACTAATTCAGACAGTTCGAACAGTTCAAGAACGACAAATGATATAAACCACGACACCTTTTAGGTATCAGTGAAAAGGGAAAAGAAGATATAGACATTTATTCTACTTCTACTTAGTTTGCACATGACTTGTCATACACCAAACATAATTCCTAGACAGCCGTTAACTTTAGCACAATACTACAGCCTCCAGTGATTTTCTTGTCAGTTGTCCTATTGTCCATGATTCACATCCATATGTTAAGACTGGCTTTACATAACATTTAAGAACTCTTTTTCATGTTTGTATTGTCAAAAATGGATTGCATAGTATCTTCCTCATTTTTTTAAAAGCTGCTTTTGCCTGAGCCATTCTGCATCTCACCTCTGTTGTATATCTATCATCTGAGGTTAACATTGTTCCCAAATATTTAAATTCATTTTTTGATATTATGGTGCCTGAATATTTTTGGCTCCAGAGCAGAACAAGGAACTACTATCCAGTTAAGGATTTACTGCAATTATAATAAGTTACAAGACTTTTTTCATACATATATAAATATATGCTCACATACACTAGTACAATAACCCTGTTTTTGTGTAATATAAACATCATAAAAATTGTTTCTGACATCAATTTTAACCCAAAAATAATACTGTATAATATTTTTTGGTGGATTGTATTCCTTTTGAAATCCCAAACAGAGTTTGGTAACCAGGCTACCAATATCACATTTGACTTGAGAACCTTATTTCTAGCTACATAAAGTAATGGCATCGGCACTTTGGTTACTAATTTTGTTGAAAGTGTTTGAGCATGGAGGCTTTGTTTCTGACTAAATTAATGAGTGTATTTTATAAAGGTTATTTAACATTTTTGACATTGTCATTGAACACATTCAAATAGAAAAGTATTACATGGGTTGGTCAAAAATGTGTGTGCTCTAGTATGAAAAAATCTAAGCATGTTTCTGAAAATTGGTCTGAACTTTTGTTCTTTTCTATATATTCAACCCTCTAGGTCATACACTTTTCAGAAATTACTCTTGAATTTTCTCAAGATTTTTTGAGGGATATCAGAACACCATTTTTACCTTTAAAAAGAATATTAAAAAATTTTTTTTTAAGTCTTACCATAAATTTTATTATTTCAGGATGGATCTGGCTTGCAACATTGCTTTAGATGCAACTACAACTGTAGCTGTCGAAGAAAACAACAGAAAGGAAATAGATATAAAACGTTATGCGAAAGTTGAGAAGGTAAATTTTTGGAGAAATAGTGAAGAAACTTTAATAGGTATTGTTTAACCCTAGATTTATGATACATATCTGTAACTCTCACTGAAAATGGTTTTTGTTTAGATATGACACTTGGTTATGACAATGATATCAACAGTCCAGAAACTTTCTTCGTAATTTGTTGAAATAATTTATCTTTTAGAATTTGCATCTTAAATTGTTTTTTTGTAGACAGCGTTACGATGGTGTGCAAATTTGAATCTTCATAATAACTGTTCTCCATGCTTTTAAGACAAGTTTTTGATCAATTAAGCATTATTTTGTACTTATAGATTCCAGGAGGCATGATCGAGGACTCTAAGGTGCTGAAGGGCGTAATGATCAACAAGGACATTACTCATCCAAAAATGAGAAGGTTAGTTCTCTCAGGTTGTAAAACAAAAACATAAAGGATGCTCATCTTGAGCTGTTATCGTTTATCATTTTTCCCGAAGATTAAGCACATTCCTGGACCCCATTTTAGATGCTAGATGAACTACAAAATCATTGTTTGGGGAGCTCTGGGTGCCTAGAGGTAAGGCATCTCTTGTCAGAAAGATTACAGGCAGTGGGTATTTTTTTAAAATTTAGAACAAAGGTCTCCTTGTTGCTTTAGCTTCCCCTGGTTTATGGGTAGTGATGTCAGTCCTTTCATGAACCTTTGATGGTTAAAAAGTATTTAAAAAGATAAAAAAATGGCTGCTAACCTGCGCAAAAAGTGTTAAGTAAATCTACACATGCTGAAGACAGATGTGTCTGGCCTAAAGGTGTAGATAATACAGCTTTACTTTACACTACCTACACAACACGTTCACACTACTTGTGTTGATTGAGGAAAACAATGCTATAAAGAATCAACCCTTACTGCCTGTTTGGCAGACAAGGGCACTAACCATTTTGGCATCACATTCAGCCTCTGGAATTGTTGTCATAGACATCCTGGGTAACAATTGTGCCTATCAAATTAAATTCAGCAGGAAACAGAAATATTTGTATCAGTGAACTAGATGTATGGAACTCATATATAATAAAGGTGTCATAATTGTTAAATACTTTTCTGTTTGTAACTATACTCATGGCTTTTCTGATTAAATTTGATTTAATTTTTCTAAATGGGTCAGAAACGCTCAGCAGTATGTACACATTCTGGGCACATAAATCCTTCAATCTATATTTGTAAATCTCAGGAAGGCAATTTTTATACTAACAGCAGAATTTTTAATATATGGAGTCTGTCTATCTGTTGTTCGCTTATAGTATTGTCTATATTTGCTATGTCATTTCTTGTATTTTACAATTTTTTTTTTTTAAATTCTTGCAGTGACCCATACAGTTTTGTCTGTAATGCTGTATCTATGGGCCAATGGGTATTCATCAGTCTACTCTATTTAGTACAGTCTTGAAGTATGTGTTCAGCAGTCAGGGCCTTCTGTCCACAGGCACATGTGGCTGAGGTGCCAATCTTGAATTTTGTAAAGTGGAATCGATTGTGCCCTGTTCTGAGGCGTATAATGCTAACTTGTAGCCATCTATTCATATTATGATTTGATTATCTGTTTCTTCTGATGGTACGTAACTGGTACACCTGGTTCTTTGCCAGCTGGTATGCTTTCTTGTTCTCTGGTATTCCACAGTGAGATGGGATCCACTGCAGGATGAACTTGTGCTGCTTGCAGAGTTCAGCCAATAAGGTCTGCAGATGTAATTTTCTGACATAGCAGAGTAAATCTAAAGCAATCAGTTTCTGTCTGCAACAAAATGAGTATAGGCAGATGGCTTCTGCTGACTGGCAGCTTTGTCACAAAAATTCATTTCTACATAAAAATTGGTAGAAAGTCAGTTTTAATCTATTAGAAGCCAATGTGGAAAAGAAATTTCATTATTAAAAAAACATATAAACCAGTGGCAGCTTAAGACAGCAAAGAATTAAAGTTTTTGTTAAGAATTGTTTAAAAAAATATTTTGTTACTTAGTAAAACACATTCATTACATTTCAGACGTATTGAAAATCCCCGTATCCTCTTGCTGGACTGCAATCTGGAATACAAGAAAGGAGAAAGTGTGGTATGCAAATACTTCATTCTTTTACATTTTTAGACATATTTGTCCACAAAATGATTTACAAACTTTGAATTTTAAGATTAAATGTTAAGAGGTAAGCAATCTGTTTTGTAAGGGGAGGTCTAATAATCTTTTTTTTTTTTTTTTGTTTAAATTATGCTTTATTAGTCAATAGTCAGCTATTTGCGAATATTATAAACAACTAAACATATATAAGTATATAAGCTTCTGTGGTTTGTGGGGTGAAGAGTGCTATTGCTAATACCATGAAGATTGTTGGACATATTGTCAGATATCAGCATATAGTATGATAATTGAACAAGAGTAAATGTCCTAAAATTCTGAATATTAGAGAATATGACAAGATCATAAATGAAAGTATCTGAGAGAACAGAACAAGAGCCAGTGGAGCAACAGATTATGAAAAGGAAATGGAGATGCATTGAGCACACACATACTAAGAAAATCTAATGTTAACATAGCACGACAGGCAATATCTTGGAACTCGCAGGGAAAGCTTAGAAATATATGAAGAGAAAAGTCATGGAAACCCTCAAGAGCATTAGTCTACAGACTGGAAAGATGTTGAGAAAATGTCAAGGACTAAAGTTTGGTGGAGAAACCTTATCAGTGGCGTGTCCTCCATAAAAAGGGTTTAAATGGCTTTGATTGATTGAATCACTGTCCTGGCCCATGATTATTAAGGTTAACAGATGAGAGCAACCAAACCTATAAATACAACGATTACATTTTTGAAAACCTGATATTATTACAGATCATGTCAAGATAATCAGGTTAATGATTGTCACACTAATACGTTTATTCACAGAAGTACAAAGTTATTGTAGGATTGCAATGATTTAATGTAAATCACTGAAAATAAATGCTCTGATTTCATCTGTTACTGGACATATTTCAAATCTCAGCTGATCATCCTAGCAAAGTACTTATTCAAAATTTCTGCTCTATTTCTATATGCTTTGGCTGTCTCATTATTTTTATTACCTGTCCCTCATCAGAGTGTACTGCAGTGCATTCTCCCCTCCCCCACGCTAGAAAATACTGGTTTGCACCGTATAACACCACATAAAATATTTATAAAATCAGTGATCAAAAATTGTCTAAGAAATTTTCACCTACATCGATATTAATCTTTTGATTGTTGAATAAGTGATACTTTGTTTGATAGTCTATTATGTTTTTTGCTGAGTTAATTTTGTATAAATAATTATCTTTCTAACTTCAATATATTTGTTAATATTGTACTTAGCCATCATATTATGGATATTTGTTTTATTCTTTTCAGACAAACATAGAGATCAGCCAAGAACAAGACTTCTCGTAAGTTTCTGCTCACTATCAGATGTGTCAAGGAATTCATTTTTAAAACACCTATTCTTTTCAAGAAAGACATTAATAATATTAATCTTCATGTTTTATTTCTTGATGTTATACATGATCCTCTATAATGCTGTTGGTACTATACATCTGAAATGATTGTAGTAATACACATGTATGTAGTAGTACACTACTTATTTGAGAAGTGTTAATTCATGTTTTTTTTAATATTTTTTTTTCCCCCAGGAAAATCTTGAAACTTGAAGAAGAATACATTGAGAAGATCTGCAATGAGATTATTGCTCTGAAGCCTGATCTGGTCATTACTGAGAAAGGAGTGTCTGATCTTGCTCAGCATTACATGGTTAAAGCTAATATCAGTGTGATTAGACGAGTCCGCAAATCTGATAATAACCGCATCGCCAGGTATGATCAGAATATTTGTCATGTTACTGAAAATCACATATATATATATATATATATATAAAATTTGGGGTCTTTTGCTTTTCTATTGGCCTCTACTGCTGCTATGTTTCCTAGTGTTTCTAATGTTCCAACAATCCATCTCTTTTGTGGTTGGCCCTTGGATCTGGTGTTCTCGAAATGTTTATTGAAGGCTCATTGTGTAGTGTTTTGTTCTTTCTGTCTTATCACATTCACATGGCCAAACCATTTTATTTGTAGTTTCTTACTGTACTTTATGGCGGTAATTATTCCTAGCTTTTTGTTCTCAGTTCTTCATTTCTGATCTTATCTCTCAGGCTGTTTCCTAAGAAATATAAATATATTCACCTTACGGATGCTTGAATTCAGGATGCTGATTCTTTTCCTCAACCATGGCTTATTTAACGCTGGTTTTCTGGATTCTCTTATAAAGTCTGCTGGGCAGTTGGAAATATTTGTGTTCCACAATGTGTTTGAGGAGGTCTTATTTTCACATTGCATGGTATTGTCCTTTGATGATGGATTTGACATCTTCATGACTGATCATATTGCTCATATCATGTCATTTTCCCTATTTCTTTGGCTGCATACTCGTTAAATGCATTACTCACTTGATACAACTGCATTATGGTTGTCCTGAAATCTTCTATCTCACAATTCCTGTCAGATTTTGATGCTATCACATTTGACAACATGTCAGTCAGTATCACCAGTTTCGTTTGCGCCTTACTTTCATGTTTGATGGGGAATTCTGCTGAAACTTAGGTTATGGCCAGAATGAAC
Source organism: Megaustenia siamemsis (assembly GCA_032433765.1). Lineage (NCBI taxonomy): Eukaryota > Metazoa > Mollusca > Gastropoda > Stylommatophora > Ariophantidae > Megaustenia > Megaustenia siamemsis. The sequence continues at coordinate 175,776,799 of JAVIAB010000092.1, read as the reverse complement.
TCTTTGTATTATTGAGTCTGAGAATGATTTCCCCTTTCCTGGCTAGTGGGAAGTATAGCAGAACTATCTATTAGACCAAGAGCCTGTGGGTGGTTCTTGCACATGTACTTTTTTTTGCAGTTTCCTCTCTGGGTCTGTCTGTGTACCTTTTAACTTGCTTGTTTTAATGTTGTCTGTCTTCCATTGGTTGGAGACCTGTTACAGCTGATAGGGTCTTTATAAGTGTCGACTTCATGGTTCCCATGATAATACGAGCAGCCTAGTTCTGCACTCTGCTGATTTTGCTAAACTGTTTTGGGTGCTGTGGACTAGGCCACCATATTCAAGGACTAGGCCTAACTTCTTTTGTGTACAGTTTTTTTCACAATTTTGCTATTGCTATCTGCACCACTGTTGGTTTCTACTACTTTCATTATTATGCTCGTTTAATTTTTGGCATTTTTTCCCCCTGCTTTTCTGTCTTGCTTTGTCCATGTTCATTCTACTGTCCATGGTGATGGCACTTGGATATGTCTATAGGGAGCAAGTGATCTTTTATTTTTAATTTTGTTCAGTGTTTTTTTGATAAGCTGAAAATTGTATATACTAATTTTAGACGGACTATACCAGTTATATATTTTCAAAATGATTTTCTTTTACATCAGATTGCAGCATAAAAAAATTAATTGCTAAATAAGGGGAATAAGTATGAATGATTTGATGTCTCAAGTTAAAACTACTTCCATAAAATATCCATTTTAAGAGTACTAGACTCAGGACCTCTTCATAACTAAAATACCACTTTGAGACAACAACAAACAGCTGTGATGGTTATTTAAGTGTTGTCTAGGCAAGCTAATTATGTCTTGAGTTTCCAAGCATATAAGTTGAGCAATCTAGCTGTACTTTCTTTTTACTCATAACCGGTGTAATTGGATGGATCACGTAAAAAGTGTTTACTATAAATTATCACTTGTTCATTGTTTCAGTTTTCAATTTATTCTTTTCATTGAATAGGGCATGTGGAGCAACTATTGCTAACCGCACAGATGAGCTGAAGGAAGATGACATTGGTACTGGCTGTGGTTTATTTGAAATTCAGAAAATTGGGGATGAGTAAGTGCATTTTCTTTTTCTTTCAAACAGAGCAATGTATTTTACCATTGTCATTATTTATAGAAAATTTAGAAAAGAGAAAGAGTATCGGGGTCTAAGCCCTATGGACCGACCACTGCTCGAAAAGTCAATAGATAGATAAATTACTTTTGGTCAATGAAGCTCATTTTTGTTATATTTTTTGTAGATTACTTCAAAGCAATTTACATTAAGTAAAACATTTTAATTTGTAGCATTTTGATCAGTGCAACATTTTACAATTTTTTGCACAGGTACTTCACATTCCTGACTGAGTGCAGGAGTCCCAAAGCCTGTACAATTTTGCTACGAGGTGCCAGTAAGGACGTACTAAATGAAGTAGAGAGAAACCTTCAGGATGCCATGAATGTGGCTCGTAATGTCATGATAGATCCTTTCCTTGTACCAGGAGGGGGAGCTACTGAGATGGCACTTGCTCAGGTATGTATTTAACCTGGAAATATGAATAATTTGGGTATTCACAAGTGTTGGCCATAAGAATATGAGTTTTGCTAATTTTATTAACACTAACTATTTTTGCAACATGATTCATACTTTGTTTCTAAAACATTACATAAAATTAGATGTTTCACCACTCTAGCTAAATTGTAGTTTTGAAGGAACATTTACTTAAACATTTTTTTTTTTCCTTTTTCTTTTCACATCAGGACTTGAATGAGAGGGCAAAAAGCATTACTGGAATTCATCAGTGGCCATACCGAGCTATATCTAGAGCACTGGAGATCATCCCTCGCACACTTATCCAGAACTGTGGTGCCAATACCATTCGAGTTCTTACTGCTTTAAGAGTGAGTAACACAGAGATATGTATGTGTATATATAGGGTGAACCAAAGGTGGACAGTAAATGATCAGATTTATTTTGAGATTACTTATACATTAAAATTTGATTAATACAATTAACTTTTGATAAACAATTTTTACATTACAATTAAATTTGGTTTTATACAATAATGCTAATAATTTTATATATAATACATACACTTTGTTATACAACTTAGTATAGCACAAACACTTTAAAATAAATTTTGTACCATACACCTACTTTTGTTTCACACTGTGTGTGTGTGTATGTATGTATATATATATATATATTATATATATATATATATATATATATATATATATATATATATATAGTTAGATAACCCTTGATGGCGAGATTAAAACAATGAAACCTCATTCGTGTCCTTTATTTAATAAAAAAGTTGTCAGTTTTTGAGTGACCAAATGGCACATTTATTGTTTATAAACACTTCATTGTGGGATGGTGCTCTTTGGATTATGTCTGCATAATTGCTAAGATAAACAAGTCTTGGTCAACGAGGTTACACTTAATTATGACGTGCTATTATGATTTTTCAATGGTGTAGTAATCCTGATTATTTAAAAACTTTTGGTTTACAGGGCGCAAAAAAAAAATATGTATACAAACTTTTTAAAAAAGATAATAGTCCAGCTTTTTAAATTGACATTGTTGAAATTAATGCATATCATAGAAACCATTGTGAGATTCTGGTTTTCTGGACACGAGGTTCTTTTACCTTTCAGCTCCCTGTGGAGCATAGATCTTCAACAAACACTTTCCAAGCCATTCTTTTTCTTGCCATTCTTTTAAGATCATTCCATGTCTTCCCCATCATCTTCATCTCTGCTTCTATTTGGCCTGTTGTGTAATGCTTTCAGTTAGCTTCCACAGTGTGTCCTTATATATTATATAGGACACGAGGTTGGGTGGTTTATATTGCCACAGTAAAACTTAACAGTCTGCAGATTTTGTTGAAATTGTACTCATTTATGAAAAAAATGCACAATGAATTGAATATCCATAATTTATTATAAATAACTACATTATTGACGTTTGGTCATATTAGAAAACATACAAATTATTGTTTCACCAATCAATGATATTGGGTTTCCATTGTGGGGGTGAAGTCATTCAAATTTTAAAAAATGTGGACTGACAATTTTTTTCAAACTTTTCACATTTATTATTTATGAATAAAATATACAATAGATCAATTCAATATATGGATAATGATGATGCACTTATTTTATACCACAAAATGTATTTTTTGAAATGTACCAATGATGTATATAAATGGTTCAGTTTTGAGGATGGCAAGAACTATGTTGGAGAGCTTGGACTTTTTTAAAAAAATAAATAAATCCTGCCAGGAGGAAGTTTCTGGTTCCAGTCCAAGAGGACTGTATTCATGTTTGCTACGGATGGTCGATCAGTGGCCTAATAAACTGCCACTATGAAACATCCATTGTTATTGACACAGAAATCTTCATGCTTAAATCTAAATATATCATCTATAATCAAGAAAAGAAGGTTGGCTTATATCAGTGGTGTGATAAGAGATAACAAGAGAATTACAAAGCATATCCTCAAAGTGATACAAGAGAAAAGAAAAGAGGCTGACCTAATGAAACACTAAGAGGAACACTGAAGTAACAACGACAGGCATCAGCTCCCTTGCTAAGTTTTAGAGACTTGCACAGAACAGGGACATGTGGTTAGATACAATGCATATTGTGAGTTGTCCATCTTGGTCGTGTTTCGATATTCCGATTGCTTACGATCAATGAAGATGTCACATGACAGGGAACCTCATCAAGGCCAGCTCCTTGTCGTGGGGATGGGGCTTAACAGTCACCAGGGACTGAAAACTAAGACTGGCCAGGCCTTCCTACAACCGAGCAAGACCACAGTCTGCTCTAGCAAGTTCAAGTGCTGAAGTCGGAGGCATCCAGCCAAAAGGCGCACAACAATCAGGATGCCACGCACTCAACGCAAATGAAAGTATGTCTATAACCGCAAATCGATATGGCACTCGCCCTGTGATGGACACTCAGGCAGGTGCAGCGCCGGGCCCTCAGCCTCGAAAGGGCCCAACCTCTATTACTGGATGTCCTTCACAACCGCTCTGTGGAGTCAGGGGGCGAGAGAATAGAGCTACTGGCCAATCCAAAATAAGATCACTAAAAATAATGCACTGGAATTCTGAAGGCATCAACAGCAAAAGAGATGGGTACAGTAAAAAGATAGAATTAGAAAATATCCTGCATGAAGAACAAATAAGCATATGCTGTTTGCAGGAAACCCATCTAAACAACGACATAGCCTTGAAGATTAGAGGATACCAGTGCTACCGATCTGATAGAAAAAAACAGACAAAAGGACGGAATACTGACTCTTGTGAGGAACAACATTAATGCATGTCAGATTGAAGTGTATATGGATGGGGCGGAATATCAAATACTGCACCTCAGGACAGGAAATACAGACTTCCATCTACTTAACTACTACTGTCTGAGTGACCGCCCACTAGCACTAGACACAATTACATTAAAAGAAAGAATAATTGTATGTGGAGACTTTAACAGCCATTCACAGAGCTGGGGCTATGTACATATGAACAAGAGAGGTGAAGAGCTTGAAAATTGGCAGGATGACAATGGGCTTATACTATTAAACCAGGCAACAGATCCACCAACATTCTACTCCAGATCATGGCATACCATTGCAAGAACTGGATAAAGTACGAGGGGAGGTAAAAAAGTAATGCACACCAATTTTTTTCTCGGAAACTATTCGGGCAAAATGTCTGAAATTTTCACAGATTGTAGCTGAACATCCCCTTTACACTACAACAAATCTGCAGATGGCTTATTAGGCCGAACTCTGTGGAACCGATTTTTGAGTTTTGTCAGTGTATTGGTGTAAGCTGTCGAGTTGATTGTCTCACCTCTTGTCATTACATCAACAAGAATCACACCATCAATGTCCCAGAAGACAGTGATCATCACCTTTCCGGCTGATGGAGATGTTTTGAATTTTTTTCTTTTTGGTGACTGCGGATGATGCCATTCCATTGACTGCATTTTTGTTTCAGGCTCATAATAATGTGCCCACGTTTCGTCACCGGTAACAATTTTTGACAAAAACATTTCTCCTTCAACACCGAAACGCTCCAACAATTCAGAACAGAATGTTTTCCTTTGAACTCTGTGGTCATTTGTTAGGCACCGAGGAACCATCGAGCGCAAATTTTTGAATATCCGAGAGTTTTAAAAATTGCGATTGCACTTCCCTTGCTGACTGTAAGCTGCAATGCCAATTGCTGACTAGTGATACGCCTATCCTTACGAATAATGGCATCAGCCCGGTTTAACATGTCTGTGCTGGTAGCCGAGGCAACACGTCCAGAACGCAGTAAATCATGCAGCTCCACTCGTACACTTTCTGCAGCTTTAATTCTCTGAACCCAGCGACTAACTGTGCTCCTATCGACTGCAGAACATTTGTACACTGCACACAGTCGTTTATGAATGTTTGCCACAGTTTCTTTTTCCGCAACCAGAAATTCTATGACAATTCGCTGTTTGTAACGGACATTGTTGACAAGCTCCATTTTAACGGTTCATAGATTGCGTAATATTTATCAGAATGCTGTGCAATTTGGTGCACATAATTGGAACATGTCATATTCCAAGTGTGCAAAATTTCATATTCCTATCTTTATTATTAGCCGAGAAAAAAATTGGTGTGCATTACTTTTTGACCTCCCCTCGTACAAAACCAGGCACTTAGGGTCATCACAGGAGCAATGAAATCAACACCAATATTGGAGATGGAGAAATTGTGGAGGATACCAGCACTGAGAGAACGGAGAGACACAAAGGTGCTGATACAGGCAGAAAAATTTGTATGCATGCCGAGACATCCAATGAAGAACAGATTCCAAAATCTTGCATTGGGACGACTTAAGAAAAGCAGCTTTATCCACCAAGCCAAGTGTATTAGTAGACAAACACCAGACATGCCAAGAGTTGTTAAACCCCTACTGCCCATACCAGAACAGACTCCCTGGACAGATGAATCAGGATTATCAGTTCAAATACGGACAGAAGTGAAAGGAATAGTTGACAAAGAGGAACAAAATAGTCTACAGCGAAAAACAATAACTCTCAGTTTCCTGGATGAAGAATACCCACAAAACCTATGGATCAGTGTGTACACAGATGGATCAGCACAGAATGCAGTAAAGAATGGGGGAGCAGGTGCATATATAGAGTACCCAAATAACACTAGGGATATGAATAAAATAGCAACAGGGAAATATTGTCACAATTATGATGCAGAAATACAAGCAATAAAGTTGGCAATAGAAAAACTGCTGAACAGTAATCTTAGCCCACAGCCTGTAGTGTTTTTGACAGATGCAAGATCAGTACTCCAGGCACTACAATCCAGGAAATTACCACATCTGCAGACCTTATTGACTGAACTCTGCAAGCACCACAGGGTTGCCCTGCAGTGGATCCCGTCTCACTGTGGAATACCAGGAAATGAGAAAGCAGATCAGTTGGCAAAGGAAGGTTCAACAGGCACACAACTAGATACACCAGTTACATACCATCATAAGAAACAGATAATCAAATCAATCAGAGGACCACAAGCCCCAAATAAGGATGCCTTTCATAATATGAATAGATATGAACAAGTTATCATTATACGCCTAAAAACAGGACACAATCGACTCCATAGTCACATGTATACAAAATTCAAGATCAGCACATCAACTACTTGTACATGTGGACAGGCACCCCAGACTGCTGAACACATACTTCAAGACTGCACTGAATATAGTAGACTGAGGAAAATCCATTGGCCCATAGATACAACACTACAGACAAAACTATATGGGCCACTGCAAGAATTACAAAAGACAGTAAAATTCATACAGGAAACGACATTGCTGATATAGACAATACTTCGAGCGAACGAAAGATAGAGATAGACATGACAGGGAACCGAGGGCTGTTTTCACCTCATGTCTTTTGGCGCGTGCTGCGACTGCTATGATGGGTGCTGCAGCTATCTTTCTTTGTTTGGAAGATGAGATAGCAATTTGAGTGATTCCACTGGCACGGGTGGTTGAGCAATTATGTATTTTAATTCGTTTGCAGTGATACCGGGGTCTTCCATAACCATAATGCATATCCTGTCTAGTGTCAGATACTAAATAGCAAAGATATGGTGAGTCTAGAAATTCTGCACTATGTGCTGTCTTTGGCTTGAAAGGACGTTAGATACGGTAAAGCATTAGAACAATATGCTCCAGTTGCTCTTGTTCAACAGTAGCTGGTTTGTTGATTGGTTATTATCTCAGTATCACTTGAACATTTAACTATCATCATTAGCATAATAAGGCTTTTGTGTTTGGATTTCTTGCTTAAAATTTTCAGAGAAAATGACCTGGGAAAGAATCTATTACAACTCTCAAGTGTATAAGTTATCACCATTGTTTCCCTAAGCTGCACAGTCATTGTACTGGAGCCATAAATATGTAATGAATGAATGAATTTAATTTATTTGTTTTGGCACAAAAGAAAAGTAAAACAACCCCATTAATCTGGATTTATAGAAGAATCAGAAGAATTGGGTGGACAGGAGAGAAAACAAATACTTCGAAGCAGTTAAAAATAAATAAGAGTGGTTTGCTTACTTATCAAGGATAGTAAGGGGAATATATTTCTTTCACTAAACATGGCCAAAATAGTTCACTGTAGTGGAATTGTGGCAACTATACTATTACTGTTGCTTTCAACCATCAAGGAATCCGTGAATATTGTCTATGTGTCACCTTGCTTGTCTGTGTACAGTCATTGCAACTTTTATACTTAGAAGATGGTATAGTGTGTATGTAGACCTAATTGACAGCTCCTGCAATATTTAACTTAAACATTTGTCTTTTTTTTTGTGAATCTTCATTAACTCTTTGTAGGCTTTCTTTCTAATTTAAAAAATATAATCCATTAGTTGATTAGTATTAGTATGATCTTATTAAGGATTTTTATTCATTAAGGTTATGTTTATTTTACAGATGCTAAATATTAATGTTCATTATTATTCTGTAGGCTAAGCATGCCTTACCAAACAACAGCACATGGGGCATTGATGGAAACACTGGCAGCATTGTTGACATGAAAACATTTGGTGTCTGGGAGCCCATCTCTGTGAAACAACAAGTGTACAAAACTGCTATAGAGGTATGATATACCGTGGTTGTATTTTACTTGCTTAGCCTGTTGGCATATGCCATAAGCATTGTGATGAGTTGCTCAAATAATATAAGTTTTAGTAACAAAAATTGCATAATCAAATAAGCCTAAAAAGTAAAAAAAAATATGGATTAGATATGAATATCAAAAAAGACTAAAACTATGATCATAAACAAAAGATAATAGCGAAAGCCTATATTGGATATCAAAGTTGGAGGAATAGACTGGAGATCGTTCAGAGCTACAACTACGTTGGACAAACGTAAAACCAGTAATGAAAAATGTAAAACTGAAATAAACAAAAGAATAGGTATGGTAAAATGTAATTTTAATGCCATGAAAAATATGCTAACATCAAAACAAATAACACCAGGGCTAATACTAAGAATAGCAAAATGTTATATCTTCTCAACATTCCTGTATGGTGCAGAAACATGGACATTAGACAAGAAAACAGAACAGAAAATTGAAGCCTTTGAAATGTACATTTAAGAAAGAATTGGATGAAAAGAAAAGAAAACAAATGATGAAGTCTTAAAACAACTAAAAATGAAAAGAGATCTACTAAACACAATTCAAAAAAAGACAAATGAGATTTTTGGCGTATGTTAAAAGACACAGCAGTCTACTACTAAAAGTAATCTTGGAAGGGAAAATATAAGATAAATGAAGGAGAGGCTGACCAAGTCTAACTCGGACAAGTAATATCAAAAGATGGACAAGTCAGCCTATGACAGCCTGCACCATCAAAGCAAGTAACAGAGCAGAGGTGGCACTCATTGATGATTAGTAACAAATATTCAGGAGTTTATTATTGATTCTCATTTTTTAAACACATTTTAGGGGAATGCACAATTAATCAATGAAAAATGGGGGGGGGGGGGGGGGGGACCTGGTTGGTCACAAGGCAAATTTTGGTATCACCAGTTGGGATTTTTATTTATGATTTCTCTCTGCTGCGAACTGCCCCTGGTCTCAACAGCGAGGCACGGTTTTAAAACATTAATTGCTCATGAGTACCTGTGAAGATGGACTTATCTGCCTGTGCAGCGAGGGACCCCTGTGCACATGGCTGCCAGAGAAAAATGGATTAACACGCAAAATTCAGTTCCTAGTCTCTAGGGACTTTGTCAGATGTCAATAGCTAGCGAACACAAAAACGTAATAATAATAATAAACAATACATAGTTACCACAAACCTGCATTTATACTCCTATTAATGCAGTATAGCTCAATTTTGCTTTGTTGTTGGCCTATTAATCAACAGATTCTCTCTAAAATAGGATTACCTGTATTTTTGTTCTGCTCACGTCAAAAACCAAACATCAGAGATTGTGCTTACTGTTCATCTTTAACTATTTCTTGTCTTTTAGATTCCTCAACATAACTATATTTAGGGGAGTACATATTAATAGTGTAGATATGAAATGTTTTTATTATTATGGTTTTCTTTTTGTAATCACAGTTAAGAATCAATGCAGTTTTTTACTGTAGTATAAGTGTATATAAAACATTCAAAAATGTCTACAGCCAAGAGAAGGAAGTAATCTTATTTTGGCTATGTTGTGAGGAGAGATAACAAAAGAATCTCAAAGCAAGCCTTCAAATGGGAACCAGAGGGTAAATGAAAAAGATACAGAGCTAAATAAATACTATAAAGAATACTGAGGCAATATGCAAGAACAGCAGGTTTCAGCTCCCATGCTGAGATTGAGCAGCTTGCCCAGAACAGGGATGTGTGGTGAGGTATTATGCTGGTCCTGTGCAAGATTTGACACTTGATAGCAGAGATCATTGTCCAATTTTCTCCATTACTTTGTAAGAACATAAACACTTATGCTTTTTTTTTCCTGGACATAATATGATCAAAATGTTGTGGCAGTATCATTTCTAAACCTAGTATTAGTAAGTGCTTGTAGGTATAGTTATATATAACCTGGCATGCTTTTGTATATTTTCTCAGACTGCCATACTTCTGCTGCGAATTGATGACATTGTATCTGGTGTGAAGAAGCAGGGAGGCTCTGATGCCCCTGCTGCACCTCGGGATGAGAATCCCCAAGCATCTGAAGGACCAGAGCCTTGATGACTAACAAAAATCTATGAGTGTGAAATTGCCACAGATTTGTACATTGTTCCTAGATGTTTCTTTGTGTTTTCATTGATTATTTACTTATCACAAGTATACAGATTTGTGTAGTTAATCTCTATTTTTCATCAAATATTTGGAGTTGCATTAAAGCTCAGAATTTTTTTTAAAATCATCATTGAATATTTGACAACAACCACTCATTTTCTTGCTCTCATTTTTATAGAAATGTACTCTTCATTATGACAATACATGTTCACACAGATAACATATTGTATAAGTTGATAAAAAGTTTAATAGTACTATGGTTTGACGAACAAAAATGTCCCTAATTTTTAAGTTTTAGAATTAATAGTGCTAAATTTGGACACTAGATTACAGAAAAATCAATTAGATAAACATCTCTGAAAGAGAGATGCAACAGGTGTATAATTAGGTCCATTTGAGAGACATTAAAAGTGGAAACAGTTCAGGATTACCTATCACAATAAGATACATATTTAGGTTGCTTGGTTACAAGACAGGAAGTATCAGCTGGACACAGTGCACAGATAACAAAAAATAAACAAAAACAGTAACATTTAAAAATGAATAATAATATTCAATAGTACTCAAGTACATCACAGCATACAGCAGCAAGACTTCAAAGAGAGCTAATTCTGTCTCTCCCCATGACGTTGAAAGATAAGAGTAAGGAAAGATGTGACTAATAAATATGAATGTTCGTTGAATGTAATTTTGGTAACCTTTCATTCATTTCATGAACCTAAAGTAGTGTATTTTAGGTTGCAGAATTGAAAACCATGTTCTAAGGAAACATGCAGAACTCTTGTTTTAGTCTGGATATTTTTTTTTCTACCTTTTGGCATTGATTAAAAAAAACCCAAATAAAATCTTGATTTTTTAATTTATTTATAAAAATCTTGTGTCCTATCTATGTTTAAATTTCTTGTTTGAAATATTTATTTTGGACTGTATTTAATTGTAACATACCAGCCTCCGACAGTCATAGTTGACAGTGGATTTCGCAGGAAATGTTATTTTTTCTTTTCATTTCCAATGTGTTCTCTTTTTTATGAATCTGCCTGTTTCTTGCTTGAGATGGAGCTTTAGAGTGTTTTTCTAAAAATTGTGGCCTGCAGATATCTCTTACCAGGCTACAGGTTATATGTTCAGAGCGGAGACAAATAATAATAAACGAATGTTATTATGCAGGGAAACTTTGGAAGTGATAGATCAGCGAATCATTTCAGGGGAAGAGGTGTGTTTACAACACTCAGAATAAAATCACAAATAATCAACAGAAAAAAAAAACAATAGATGGTTTGAAGCAGGATCAAACCCATACTCCTCGGCACACTGCCAACTCCGCTACCTAAAAAGATAGCTATTATTGGCAATGTCTTGTACTCATAACTATAGCATAGGGTTACGAACATATACTTGTCTTAATTGGAAAATACAGAGATCCAATTTATTCCTGAGTTGTGTTTGAAACCATGCAATAGTCATGACACATACATAAAAAGACATTGCCAATGATAGCCATCTTTTTTGATAGCTGAGTTGGCCGGGTGCTCTTGTAACAGAGTGACAATCACCCTTCCTTGATTATGTTTATATGATACGCCCAGGTGCACTACAAGTAACAGTGCACAACACGATCACTAACCACTCTACAATCACTGCCCCTCACGCGGGCTGACTTTCTCTTGTATTGATCTGCTGTTGCTGATCTTCAGACGATGTAATGATATGTCCGCCTTGAACGCTGAAAACCAACTGCAATAATTGACAACCAATGAACGATCGACTGACAGCTCTTCAACCTTGAGCCTGTTTATCATCCCTCTTCACCACGAGCCATCATTACCACAGGTGCTTCCGCACGATGAGCTATGGCTCGTGATGCTACTAATGGCCGGATTGCTGATGACGATTTGCTCGCCACTCTTTATGATTTGCTACTTGTTCTCACTGCCAATGCCAGTCTCTTTGGACCGTCATAATCTATAGTTTGTACTTCACGTTATGCCGTTGCTAATTCTCCGCGACTTCCCCCAGTTCGTTCACTCGCTAGATCGTTGGAACAATTAAGATGCTTTAATGAACTTAAATTAAGTCCACACTGTACACAAAGACATCTTTAATCAACATGACGCATGTCCGGATCATACAAAACAGTTCACAATTATACAATACACATATTGACATTAATAATTTCCTCCCATGGTTAACTATATTGCCACCCTCAGGTGTATTCCTCGTGGACTGACTATACAGCCCCAACTCTGTGGAACTCTCATGTAAAGTTCCCAAATATGTGTAAACCCCATGATCAACCAAAAGTGATTATTCATAGTAGAAGCTATTCACAAGCTTATCAGGTCTCTAAGGAACTCTTGCTTGAAGTTCCCAATTATGTGTGCGATCAACATGATCGACAAAAGTCTCTATTCATAGTAGAAGCTATTCATAAGCTTATCAGGTCTCTAAGGAACTCTTGCTTGAAGTTCCCAATTATGTGTGCGATCAACATGATCGACAAAAGTCTCTATTCATAGTAGAAGCTATTCATAAGCTTATCAGGTCTCTAAGGAACTCTTGCTTGAAGTTCCCAATTATGTGTGCGATCAACATGATCGACAAAAGTCTCTATTCATAGTAGAAGCTATTCATAAGCTTATCAGGTCTCTAAGGAACTCTTGCTTGAAGTTCCCAATTATGTGTGCGATCAACATGATCGACAAAAGTCTATTCATAGTAGAAGCTATTCACAAGCTTATCAGGTCTCTAAGGAACTCTTGCTTGAAGTTCCCAATTATGTGTGCGATCAACATGATCGACAAAAGTCTCTATTCATAGTAGAAGCTATTCATAAGCTTATCAGGTCTCTAAGGAACTCTTGCTTGAAGTTCCCAATTATGTGTGTGATCAACATGATCGACAAAAGTCTCTATTCATAGTAGATGCTATTCATAAGCTTATCAGGTCTCTAAGGAACTCTTGCTTGAAGTTTCAAGTTATGTGTGCGATCAACATGATCGACAAAATCAATTATTCATCGTAGAAGCTATCCACAAGCTTCCTGCTACGACCTCCTTGAAGTCGATTACTGTTAGACAATCAAAACAAATCTCCAACAATGTCCCATTGTGTCGATTGCGCTGATTCATAATCAGCTTTCGTGCAGATAACGTAACCCTAACCTTATTCGCTGCAATCACACCTATTCTATTCTAATCATCTAACACAAACACTTATTAATTGACATTAACAAATCCTGGAAATATTACAACTAAACTATTTGGCTGCCGCCCTAGAATTACTTAACTTTCATCTATCAAACCACTCTCTCCGATATCGACTGCATTTCTCCAGACGTCCGCACTGGACTACTGCTCGAATGCAACTAACTTAAAACTCTCCCTTTGTTCTCGTTTCTCCACTTCCCTTAAAACAGCTCACCCAATTCACGCTTATTTAGCCCCTTCTCCCAAAACAGTTCACCCAACTCACACACACCTGATCACTTCTACTTATCTCCCATTTCTGTTTACTACTTCCCTACTAACATCAATAATAAAATGTAACAAAGAGTTCTCTACACCCACTGATATAAAAAGAGGAGTAAGACAAGGATGCATCCTATCACCAAGCTTGTTCAATCTATACACTGAGCAAATCTTTAAAAACATCATAGAGATGCCAGGCCTACAAATTAATGGAAAGATAATCAATAACCTAAGATATGCTGACGATACTGTACTACTAGCAGAAAATCCTAAAGACCTACAATTACTTAATGAAATAAACACGGCAAGCAAAAAATATGGACTAGATATGACCATCAAAAAGACTAAAACTATGATCATAAACAAAGAAAATACTCAAAACCCACAAGTGGATATCAAAATTGAAAGAATAGACCTTGAGACAGTTCAGAACTATAACTACCTCGGACATACTATAACCAGTGATGGAAAATGTACAACTGAAATAAACAAAAGAATAGGAATGGCAAAAAGTAATTTTAATGTTATGAAGGACATACTAACATCAAAACAAATAACACCAAAGCTAAAACTAAGAATAGCAAAATGTTACATCTTCTCAATATTCCTATATGGTGCTGAAACATGGACATCAGACAAGAAAACAGAACAGAGAATTGAAGCCTTCGAAATGTGGATTTATAGAAGAATAGGTAGAATTGGATGGAAGGAAAAGAAAACAAACGAAGTCTTAAAACAACTAAAAATGAAAAGAGAACTTCTGAACACAATTAGAACAAGACAAATGCGATTCTTGGGCCATGTTAAAAGACACAACAGCCTACTGAAAGTAATCCTGGAGGGGAAAATACAGGGTAAAAGAGTCAGAGGCAGACCAAGATTAACATGGACGAGTAACATCAAAAGATGGACAAATCAACCGATGACAACCTGCACCATCAAAGCAAGAGATAGAGCAGAATGGCGCTCCATGGTAGCCAACCTTCGTTGCGGAGACGGCACTCAATGATGAGATTTCCCTACTAATATAGCCTGTTTCAGTCAACTCTTATCTATACTCTGTTTCACTTATCACCCTGCTACAAGCCGTTTCACACACCCTCTTTTATTCCCTGTTTCACTCTAGCGTTTGGTTCTCATGATAAAGCGCTGTGCTGAAGAGTATGGGTTTGATCCTGCTTTGGACCATCCTTTTTTTTTTTTTTTATTATCTGATCCTCTTCCCCTGAAAAATGATTTGTTTATGTCCAAAATCTTCATGTCTCGTTTGTACCAGGGTAATTGTTCATTACTACATCTGGGCATGTTATGAAGGCACATCTCCTCAGCAGGACAGGCTTTCACTTGCGACTTTGTTTGGTACACTCAGGTTCAGCCTTCTCGTGGACTCAAGATCTGCCGCTGCTGGTACTTCAAGGTTCAGGTTTGCCCGTTGATCGACTTCGCGTTGTGACTGTAGCTGACACCTCACGGCTCGTTCTTCGTAGGACACACCACCCCTTCGACAACAGCAAGGAACAACACCAGGGCTAGTTATAACAGTTCAATTAGTCCATATTACCATGGCACACCGCCAATACTCATATCTCATACTTAGCAGCTTAACACTGATGAATGTCTCTCTTATGGTAACAATGGCGCACAGCCAACAATTCACACCGACATCTTGATACTGATGAAGGTATCTTTTGACATGAATAAATGCTCATGGAAAGTCTCTCTAAATAATGGCTCACAGCCGACAGTTCATACCTTACATCTTGATGCTGATGAAGGTTTATAAATGATAAGGCACACAGCCTACAGTTCATACCTAACATCTTGATGCTGATGAAGGTTTATAAATGATAAATTATACCTGCATCTTCATACTGACGAAGGTCTCTCTTGACATAACTAATTGTTCATAGAAAGGCTCTCTAATAATGGCTCATAGCCGATAGCTTACATCTAACATCTTAATTGCTGATGAAGGTTTCTATGAAGTCACAATGGCTCACAGCCAAAATCATACCTGCATCTGGATACTGATGAAGGTTCTGTTGACATGAATAATTGTTCATGGACGTCTCTCTGAATAAGGGCTCATAGCCAACAGCTGATACCTAACATCATAATGCTGATGAAGGTCTCGATTTAGGAATAATGGCACACAGCCTACACTTTATTCTTAACAATGGGATTCCTGTAAAGGTCTACGTTAGACCTAGCTTTCACTAAGCTCATCTGTCTAATGTATCACATTGATCACTATATCTTCAACAGATCCTTCCTATCCCTGTCTAGTTCATTCTTATAGCCCTAGCTATCACTCAGCTACTCGACTGCCTAGGTCTAGAGCTATTCACACACTAACCTGACAATTGTGAAACTTCTCCATCTCCCCTGCCCACAGTCTCGTTTGTCTTGTCGACACAACGTCTGCATTGGGCCCCGACTTAAGCTCGACTAAACTATCTTTTCAATTGTTCTTTCTCTTCAATTTCGCTCACTCATGTACCTCGCCTCGCACGCTTTTCTCTTGAATCTCTATTTCCCGTGAATCTACTGCGCCCCCTCACTTGTCTCCCCTAGACCCGCACTAATTCTCTTTGTTATTCTCGTGCGATTCTTGGGCCATGTTAAAAGACACAACAGCCTACTGAAAGTAATCCTGAAGGGGAAAATACAAGATAAAAGAGGCAGAGGCAGACCAAGAGTAACATGGACGAGTAACATCAAAAGATGGACAAATCAACCGATGACAACCTGCACCATCAAAGCAAGAGATAGAGCAGAATGGCGCTCCATGGTAGCCAACCTTCGTTGCGGAGACGGCACTCAATGATGATGATTCTCGTGGCCTGTCGCCTTTTAATCACACCATCTAAATTATCTCCCCTCTCAACATCTTAATTTTCATCATTACTTCCCCTTGTCCTATCTTTTATTTATCTCTCTTCTTCACGTTTACACATACATGTCTATAAATCTGAGTTTTGGGTGACACCTAGTTCTTTTGCAATCTGCTAGTTGTCTATAATATATTGAGATTAGAGGAACAGCCATGCAACCAATGATCTCATCTACAATTAGGAAGAAAATAGTCTGGCATATATTGAGAAGAGACAACAAGAGAATTCCAAAATAGACTATGGGGAATCATCAGGATATAGAAAAAGAGGAAGACTTAGACACTAAAAGAACATTATAAGAGAAGCAAAATTGGCAGGCATAGACTCATTAGAGAAAATCGAATATGACACCCAGAATAGAGATGTGGGATGTCTAACGGCATGGTAAGGATCAAATATTGAGGTTGGCCATAAAGTATATATCTTTGTGTGCGTCCATCTTTCATATGGTGTAAGTGGCCAAGTTAGCGTAACCTATGTTGTTTGAGCAATGTATAGATGTTCGGGAGGCCTGTATGAGTGAAGGTTACAATTATTGTAATTATCCGTACTGTTTTTTTTTTTAACTAAATCAGGATTTCTGCAAATGTAAACATGTAAGTAAAAAGAGATAAATAGGTCAAAGTTTCTTCCATTGTTTTAACTTTATGGGGGATTTGGTGATGTCTGTATTCTCTAATTACCAAAACACATTTTATTGGTAATGTGGTCTGTATCACATCAGGCAGCTCTACTTTCCCAGAAAATTAGTTGAAAGAAAAAGCCTGTACGTCAAATCCACTTTTCTATGTTATCATACACTTTACATTTTTAGTCCTTACCTGGTGTAGTTATATAGAACTATCCTAAGCAGGAATGTATACTATAACCTTTGTTGTTTTCTTGCTTGTGTTCACCCGATTACTAAAGGAGTACACCTCTTCATCATTTACATGTAAAAGGGCGTTAAGTGGGCAAGGGCGTTAAGTGGGCAAGGGCGTTAAGTGGGCGTGTGTCTGCATTGTGTTGTGGTTAGCTGTGTAACTATGATATTTACGCCTTTCGGCCCAACATATCCGACTTAAGCATAATATTTTTAAGTACCAGGTTATCTTCCCTCTTTGATCCCTACTCGCCTGGCTAGACTAGACAGGTTAGTCTGTTACTAAAGGCACAATGGAGAGGTGGAGTAGGGTTTGGATGGTTCTGGTTCACCAAACCTGGCACAAGCCATCAGCTGTGGGCCGCTGACAACTTCCAGCTCTGCTGTTATGAGGCGCGCCTTCGCCTCCACCTTTATTATTTGAAATTACCATTGATTACATAATGAATAAATTTTGCAAACTTAACACTCCCAAAGACAAATACCAAAGAAGGATATTCTATGTACAGTTGGATTTATTCAAGACATATAAAGATTTGAGATATGGCAGTGCAATTAATATTATCTACAATTAGAAAGAGAAGATGGGCATGTGTTTAGAAGTGGCGACAAGAGAATTTCAAAACATGCTCTTATATGGGAGATAATCAGGATACTAAAAAAGAGGAAGACCTAGAGGGAGACACTGATAAAAGAGACAAGGTAAGCAGGCATCGGCCCATTTGATAGGATCAAACACATCGCTCAGAATAGAGAAGGATGGTATAAAATGCTGTGAGCTCTATACTACGTCTAGCAGTGGTAGAAGGATTCAAATCTTAAGCTTATCTCATCATGCCATAGATGTTTTTGTTAATTTCTGTTCTTTTGCCACGCATTTTTCAATCTCTTTATCTTTGTTCCTTTTTGTAAACATCTCTTATGCTTTAACACTTATTTTATCTCTGATTGTATTTGTTCTCATGAAATGAGCTTGCCATATCCAAATTAGGTGGTAATCTCTGATCCTTAGCAAGTAGTTTTCCTGTCAGGAATAATAATAGAAATTCTGACTTGTTCGTGTCATGCAACATACAACCATTATTCACTTATCTGCAGAAACGGCTAACAGATGACATGTTCTAGCCAAGATCTGAAGGTTGCCAAGTGTCCACATCCTGTGTGTCATGTAACATCATGTTGCCTTCACTTTATATATGGGCCACTCTTGCAGTCGCTATGGTGGTTGATAAATGTGAGAAATTCAAGCAGCGTGTGCGTGTGCGTGCATCAAATTGTGTGTAAAGCTTGGGCGTCATGCGACCCTTGAGATGATTCTTCAGGGCTTTGGTGAACAACCTTTAGGTTGAACACAGGTCTTTAACTATTATGTAAATTTCAAGGCTGATTGATTATGATTGGTCATCATATCCTGCAACTAGTAAAATGCTGAAAAAATTGAACTCATCCCACATCCAAACCATCAGCTCTCTCACATGGTTGGAATCAGTTAGAGTCTGTCAGCAAATCCTAACAGAAATCAGTTAGAGTCTGTCAGCAGGTCCTAACAGAAATCAGTTAGAGTCTGTCAGCAGATCCTAACAGAAATCAGAGTCTGTCAGCAGATCCTAACAGAAATCAGTTAGAGTCTGTCAGCAGATCCTAACAGAAATCAGAGTCTGTCAGCAGGTCCTAATAGAAATCAGTTAGTCTGTCAGCAGATCCTAACAGAAATCAGAGTCTGTCAGCAGATCCTAACAGAAATCAAAGTCTGTCAGCAGGTCCTAACAGAAATCAGTTAGAGTCTGTCAGCAGATCCTAACAGAAATCAGAGTCTGTCAGCAGATCCTAACAGAAATCAGAATCTGTCAGCAGGTCCTAATAGGAAGCATCATGTTGCTTGAGCCTCAATCCAGGCTCTTGACACTGAACTAAAAGCAGAGGTGTCATGACAAGTGCCATGAGTTGTATGAGATAACTAATAATAACGAAACTTTCTGCTCTGGCATCATCACAGGCAACAAAAGCTGCAGTGGAAGAGCCCGCAGTCTCCAAGATCAAAGAGGGCATGGCAACTTTAAGTGCAAGAATTGCGCATGATCATGTTTTTTTCCTCCCAAACATTAAGGTCATCTTTCACCAAGAATTTCTTAAATTTTACACAACAGTGAACTTGCTGCATTTTGAAGCACTTGAAAAAATTGATAAATGAAGACAGGAAATGTGACAGTTGCATCATGACAATTTTCCAGCTCAGAACAACGCAACATGTTCAATGTTTGTAGAAAACAACTATTCTACAGGGCTTCTTCAGAAACTGAACAAATAAATCCATTAAAGCTAATGAGTTTCTCAGTCTGAATAGTAATAAAACAGAAGCAATGGTCATATCGAAGAAACACTCATCACCAGCATGCAGCATAAAAATAAACAGGACAAATTTGAAACAAGTGCAATGCGTCAAATACTTGGGCACAATAATCACATCAGATGGAAGATGCACCACGGAAATAAAAAGCAGAATAGCTCAGGCCAAAATAGCATTTCAGAAAATGAGAAATTTCTTATGCAACAAATCTATGTCAATAGAAATGAGAGAGTTCATCGCTGCTATATAGAACCAATTCTGACCTATGGAAGCGAATCATGTACAGTAGACAAGCAAATGAAAAGACGATTAGAGGCCAGACAGATGGGATTTCTCAGAAGAATGCTGAAAGTTCCCTGGACAGCTAAAAAGACCAATGAGGAAGTTCTCAAAGAGACCAAAACAAAAAGGGAGCTCCTAAAAAACAGCAGAAAGAAACAATCAACATTTTTCGGGGACATCATGAGAAGAGGAAAGTTGGAATACTTGGTTATAAATGGCAAAATAAAAGGAAAGAGAGATCGCGGACGATAAAGAGAGAAAGTACTGGATAGCTTGGTGTCATGGCATGGACAACAGTCAACAACAGATCTGATACGATGCACTGTAGATAGAAGATTGTGGAAGGACATGATCGCCTACGCCAACCGGTATGGCACGTGATGATGATGAAAGCTAATGAAGAATGTTGGATATTAACTTGAAGGATTTGAAACAAAATCAAACTGCGGGATAAACAATCTTACCAAGAACAAGACGAAGGGCGAACAATGGCAGCCAACCTTCGAGATGCCGAGACGGCACTCAGTGATGTAACAAACACATTTACTTGAAGGCAACACAAATGTCGTTTTACAGAATGTTGAGAATACCACAGGCAGCTTAAAGTGCAATGAAGTCTTGAGAAAAGCCTGACAGAACACACACCACAAATAAACTTTAAATTGTATCTGAAGAAGACAACTTACCTTCTTTGGTCATGTGATGTAAAGAGGAAAATGTGACAACAGAAACAAATGTATAAAAAAAAAAGGGTGGGGGGAGGAATGAGATTCTGGAAGGCCGTATGACATTGTGAAACATACAAATGTAATCAACCGTGAAATCCGTAAGTATTGGCGTAAGGATGAGATGGAGATTCATGATCGCTAGCGCCTGTGTGTGTTCTACCTGATGATTAAGTACTAGTTTAAAGCCGGAACAAGCGATACCGATTATCATGGTACACTGTTTGTGGCCCTTCAAAATTGCTGATAAAATCCTCATACTTAACCTTAGAGGTTATCTGCCACCAGCAGTCTCCAATCGCGAAAAAAAGGCTAAATCACCAACAGGGACAAACTTGAGACCGTAACACAATGTATAGCTGGGATTTGTAATAGCTAACAGTAGAGACTGCTATATCATCATCGAGTGCCGACTCCGCAACGAAGGTCTCTTGCTTTGATGGTGCAGGTTGTCATAGATTGACTTGTCCATCTTTTTATGTTACTCGTCCATGTTAGTCTTGGTCTGCCTCTGCCTCTTTTACCTTGTATTTGCCCTCTAATATTACTTTTAGTAGGTCGTGTCTTTTAACGTGTCCCAAAAATTTCATTTGTCTTGTCTTAATTTTATTTAGTAGTTATCTTTTTATTTTTAGTTGTTTTAAAATTTCATCGTTTATTTTCTTTTCTTTCCATCCAATTCTACCTATTCTTCTGTAAATCCACATTTCAAAGGCTTCAATTTTCTGTTCTGTTTTCTTGTTTAATGTCCATGTTTCTGCATCATACAGGAATATTGAGAAGATGTAACATTTTGCTATTCTCAGTTTCAGCCCTACTGTTATTTGTTTTGTTGTTAATATATTTTTCATGGCATTAAAATTAATTTTTGCCATACCTATTCTTTTATTTTTAGCGATGAACAGTGTGGTTAGAGATAAAGGAACAAGCAATGCCATTTATATCATAAGATCTTTAGTAGAAAGAGCCATAGAAGTGAAAACAGATCTATACCAATGTTTCATAGATTACACCAAGGCATTTGACAAAGTAAATCACCAAGAAATAATCAAAATTTTAGAAAGTATAAACGTAGACAGCAAAGATCTAAGAATAATAAAGAACATGTACTGGCAACAAACAGGGGCCATAAGAACTGGAAACCAATTGGGAATGTTTCAACAAATAAAACAGGGTGTTAGACAAGGTTGTGTGCTGTCACCAGATTTGTTTAATATTTATAGTGAGATTATTTTAAGATCCATAAGGGGCATGCCTGGAATAACAATTGGAGGTCATAATATAAATAATCTAAGGTATGCTGATGATACAGTCTTAATTGCTAAGTGTGAAAATGAGTTACAAGAAATGTTGGACATTATAGTGAAAGAAAGCAAAAATAAAGGACTCAGCCTTTATAGCAAAAAGACAGAGGTAATGGTAACAACAAAGAAAAACAGAAAAGAAGAACATTTAAAAATAAAGACAAGTGGAACAATATTAAAACAGGTAAATGAATTTAAATATTTGGGAACTTTGTTAACCTCAGACGGAAGATGTACAAAAGAGGTGAGATGCAGAATGGCTCAGGCAAAAGCAGGTTTCCAAAAAATGAGGAAGATACTATGCAATCCATTTTTGACAATAGAAACAAGAAAAAGAGTTCTTAAATGTTATGTAGAGCCAGTCTTAACATATAGATGCGAATCATGGACAATAGGACAACAGACAAGAAAATCACTGGAGTCTGTAGAAATGTGGTTTTACAGAACAATGTTGAGAGTACCATGGACAGCTGTGAAGTTGTTCTGAGAGAGGTCAAAGCAAAAAGAGAGCTAATTTCCAATATTAGGAAGAAACAATCATAATTTTTTGGCCTTGTAATGAGAAGAGAACAACTGGAATATATTGTAACAATTGGAAAAATTGAGGGACGAAGAGATAGAGGGAAGCAAAGAGAAACAAAATAACAGACAGCTTAAGAAAATGGCTTGGCAGAAGGTCAACAGCAAATGATAAATAGCTGCGAGATCGAAAGTTGTGGAGAGACATGATCACCTACGCCAGTAGGCCCGGTGCTTGATGATGGTGATTCTTTTATTTCAATTATACATTTTCCATGACTGACACAATACCAAGGCAGTAAAATTATAACTACTTATTAAGACACGTATCTTCCTGATAGAATCCTCTAGTTATCAATCTCACAAACAATGAAGAAAACTCGTTCATGCAACAGAACACGCATAAAGTGGGACCTGAAGAGAGCAGAGTCGTTACGGCATGGAGATTAAGGCGATCACGATAACGTTAGAACGCTTTAAAGTATATTCCTGTGAAAGTTACAACGCGTCGTTTACATTAGGAAATCTGGAATTGGCTGTGGTGCGCCTATCAGATATGAACCATCGGTCAAAAGGGATGACGTTAACAATCACTGCGTTAAAGACACTAATCTATCTATCTATCTTTCGTTCGCTCGAAGTATTGTCTATATCAGCAATGTCGTTTCCTGTATGAATTTTACTGTCTTTTGTAATTCTTGCAGTGGCCCATGTAAGTTTTGTCTGTAGTATTGTATCTATGGGCCAATGGATTTTCCTCAGTCTACTATATTCAGTGCAGTCTTGAAGTATGTGTTCAGCAGTCTGGGGTGCCTGTCCACATTTACAAGTAGTTGATGTGCCGATCTTGAATTTTGTATACATGTGACTATGGAGTCGATTGTGTCCTGTTCTTAGGCGTATAATGATAACTTGTTCATATCTATTCATATTATGAAAGGCATCCTGATATGGGGCTTGTGGTCCTCTGATTGATTTGATTATCTGTTTCTTATGATGGTATGTAACTGGTGTATCTAGTTGTGTGCCTGTTGAACCTTCCTTTGCCAACTGATCTGCTTTCTCATTTCCTGGTATTCCACAGTGAGACGGGATCCACTGCAGGGCAACCCTGTGGTGCTTGCAGAGTTCAGTCAATAAGGTCTGTAGATGTGGTAATTTTCTGGATTGTAGTGCCTGGAGTACTGATCTTGCATCTGTCAAAAACACTACAGGCTGTGGGCTAAGATTACTGTTCAGCAGCTTTTCTATTGCCAACTTTATTGCTTGTATTTCTGCATCATAATTGTGACAATATTTCCCTATTGCTATTTTATTCATATCCCTAGTGTTATTTGGGTACTCTATATATGCACCTGCTCCCCATCCATCTGTGTACACACGGATCCATAGGTCTTGTGGGTATTCTTCATCCAGGAAACTGAGAGTTATTGTTTTTCGCTGTAGACTATTTTGTTCCTCTTTGTCAACTATTCCTTTCACTTCTGTCCGTATTTGAACTGATAATCCTGATTCATCTGTCCAGGGAGTCTGTTCTGGTATGGGCAGAAGGGGTTTAACAACTCTTGGCATGTCTGGTGTTTGTCTACTAATACGCTTGGCTTGGTGGATAAAACTGCTTCTCTTAAGTCGTCCCAATGCAAGATTTTGGAATCTGTCCTTCATTGGATGTCTCGGCATGCATACACATTTTTCTGCTTGTATCAGCACCTTTGTGTCTCTCCGTTCTCTCAGTGCTGGTATCCTCCACAATTTCTCCATCTCCAATATTGGTGTTGATTTCATTGCTCCTGTGATGACCCTAAGTGCCTGGTTTTGTACTTTATCCAGTTCTTTCAATGTGGTGTTTGATGCTGAGCACCATGCGGATGATCCATATTCTAAATGTGGGCGTATACTCTGTTGGTAAACTTTACTGAGTATTTTCCCACTCGCACCCCATGTGGTTCCACACAACTTTCTTAGAATAGCCAATTTCCTCCTTGCTTTTTGGGTTGCCTTATTTATCTGCTGTTTCCAAGATAGTTTGTTATCAAATGTAACTCCACAATGTAAAGACACTAATAAAATTCACATTAAACATTTCGTGAAAGTTTGTTATCAAATGTAACTCCAAAATGTAAAGACACTAATAAAATTCACAATAAACATTTCGTGAAATCTACAGTTGATGACGTCAGCCCGCCAATTACAAATTAAATTACTAATTCAAGGGAAAGACCCAGAGGCGTGACGATGATGGTTGATAAGTTATAGAAAAAATTCAGGTCAACGTGATTGGGAAGACTTAAAAGCTGATTGATCACTGATTCGCAGTGGCTGTTCTCTTGTCGCATTGTGTTGAACAGAGAGATGTAAGATTGTGTCTGTGTATTTATAATTGTATTTAAATTAGGTTCATAATTATTATTATTTTAATTATATGTAATTGTATGTATGTACGTTACTTAATTACATTAATGTAAGTAAAGTAAAGAGTCCTATCACACCAAGTGGCGTTAGGGAATATGGTGTTAGTGACCATAATTTTTACAGACCTTCGGAACATAATTTTGGTGGTAATGTGGTCGGTATTACGTCCGTGCTGCTTTACTTTCCCAGAAAAAATTCGGTACCCATTTAAGACTGTGAACCCAGAAGCCGTCGATCAGGATCGAACTCGATTTCAGCCCTTTGTAGTCCAGTTCACTAACGACTGAGAAATCGCTGCTGCAATTACAATAATGTATGAATACACATTAATATGTTATACATATTATTGATTTTGGCAGGTTGAACGGTTATATGAGGATGAAAACCTGCTACATCAGCATTTAACATCTCTAGATAAAATCTGCACAAACTACAGTATGAAAATTAACACAGCAAAAACAGAGGCTATAAGAATAACTAAATTAAGCCACCCATTAAACATTAAGATCAAAGATAAAGAAATAAAACAAGTAGAAGAATTCAAGTATTTGGGCACAATGTTCACAGAAGATGGAAAACTAGACAGCGAAATTGACATGAGAATACAAAAATCAAATCTTGTCACATACCAGCTTTCACCATTGCTAAGACATCCAAACATTTCTATGTCAGCTAAACAACAATTGAGAAATAGCATTTTCATACCAACTTTGTGCTATGAAAGTCAAACATGGACTCTTTCTAAATCACATTTAAAAGAAATATCAATACATGTGAGATGCGATGCTTGAGAAAAGTAACAAACAACATAAGAAGAGATAGAATACCAAATAAAACCATAAGAAAAATAGTAGGAACAAAACCTTGCCAAGAATATATAGAAGAACAACAACTTAAATGGTTTGGCCACCTGATCAGAATGAATCCTTATCAATCACCATCAAAGGCGTTCTTCTCGAGAATGCATGGAAAAGGACCAAGAGGAAGATCCAGAAGAAGATGGATAGATGCAGTGACTGAGACATGTAACAACAAAGGAAAATCACTAATTCAGACAGTTCGAGCAGCTCAAGAACGACAAATGATATAAACCACGACACCTTTTAAGTATCAGTGAAAAGAGAAAAGAAGAAAGAAGAAAGAGGAAGAACGGTTATATTTTTCAATAAAAGACAAGATAATGTCTCTTGCGATGATGGTGCAGTTTGCAATAGGCTGACTTGTCCATATTTTGACGTTACTCGTCCATGTTAGTCTTGGTCTGCCTCTTTTACATTGTATTTTCCCTTCTATGATTATATGTAGTAGGCCGCTGTGTCATTTAACATATAAATATAGTTTTCTTTTCTTTCCATCAAATTCTTCATAAATCCACATTTCATAGGCTTCACTTTTATGTTCTGTTTTCTTGTTTAATGTCCATGTTTCTGCTTTTCTTAGTTTTAACCCTGGTTTTATTTGTTTTGATGTTAATATATTTTTATAGGCATTAAAATTACTTTTTGCCATACCTATTCTTTTGTTTATTTCAATTTTACATTTTCCATCATTGGTTATAGTATGTCCAAGGTAGTTGTAGCTCTGAACTGTCTCCAGATGTATTCCTTCAACTGTGATATTTAATTGTAGGTCTTGAGAATTTTCTTAGTTTATGATCATGGTTTTAGATATAGACATAAATCAGATAATAACTTACACATCTTGAGAAAAAGTGGGTGGGGAGGGTGAGGTGTTTGTATGCGGCCAGTGGCTCATAGCTGACTGTTTGCGCAAGATTAAGTGAATCAGAATTATCCAGATTCGAATCCACCTCCTAGCGGTGCCCATATAAACAGACTAACCAGTCTGGCCAAGCCGAGATCGCGAGACAAGGCAGCCTGGTACTCAAACATCGCTGGGGTCCGATGGGTTGAAAGGCGCAAATATTACAACTCTGGTGTAAACCACAACGCAAACACGCCCATTTAACGCCCCTTTAAGGGTGCATGCCAAAGAGCACTGTTTATTTTTTTAGTCAATTGGCGAACGCGAGAAAGAAAGATATGGCGACCTTGTACCTTACGTGGAGGATACATCAAGTATTTGAACTTTAAGCCCATCCCTTTAGGAACCTCTCTGAAAATCCCGAAGATAGTGTCAAAAAGATTTTCCCCAAGTCTATTATTAGTAACAATGTTTGTGCCCTCTTTAGTTAATATCAAACACATTTTGCATTATCTCTGCTATAGGTAATCTATAAGTATATAAACATTGTCATAAAATATGGTAACATGCGTGCGTGTGAACTATAATATAACAAACGGATTGATAGTGTCTGATTCAGAATAAACTGAGACCAAACCCAGACCAACAGGGGTAGAGATGAATGCGTAAAAACATTGCTTCCGAGAAGTTGAGAGATGTAAAAATACAATAATACATGAACTGGACTTATCTGGAGGCGGATGTTTACAACCAACAACGGAACTAGGTTGGGCTAACTGTAACGACATCATTCACACAACTCGGACCTCTAACGGTTAATATCATTTCATTTCTAAAATAAATAACATTAGCAATAGTAAGAGTCAACGAAACAGTTTGAGTCTCAGAAGCAGCAAATGATGGGGAAACCTTGTCAATGACGCCTTCATTTTGTGCGCTACACGAAACTTATTAGGATATATATATGGTTATCTGAGATTACTCATCAGACATTTGGGAAACATCGCTCTACAGCGTGCAAAGTTGAACGTAGCATTTGTATGTTAAAACACCAGGTACGTGGGCTGCGTATTTATTTTATACAAATTAATATTTTTGTTATTATAAAATCCTCTGAAATGTAAAAAATATGAGAAATGTCCCCGAAAACAATGGGGAAAAAATGGTCACCTTAGTATACATATATATATATATATATGTGTGTGTGTGTGTGTGTGTGTGTGTATACATATATATATATATATATATATATATATATATATATATATATTATTTATATTTATTTATATATATTTATAATATGTGTGGGTGGGTGTGTGACTGTGTGTGCGCAAGAAATTTTGTAGATACAAAAAGAAGATAACTTTAAATTTCATAATAACTGTGTTTATTTGCTGTTTGATTTTATTTTTGTTAATACTCACGGTACTTATGCGATACACGCACTTAATGACATTACATTAGCTAGTTTTGTTTATCAATAACAAAAAAAAAGTTTAAAATAAAAAAAAAATTGAACAGCATATAGATATCAATTGCAATATTAAAGTACTGTTTACAGTACCTTATTTCTACTGAAGAGATTGTTGCCTCGACGTGGTACTTGATTTTTGTATGTATCTTTGTCAAGATCTCATGATTTGAAGCAAGTTTTTCACTGAAGCTTTCACACGATACATTAATGTTAGTTTTTTACTGTTAACATGGCTTGCACCGTGCTCACATTAATCCGTGATTTCTCTTCGGACCAGACGTTGTTCATTTGAGAAAATAGTCTTTCTACGGATGCATTGCTGCCAGGTAAGCACATAAAAAGTTCAAGAATTCTCTTCACATTAGCATGTGGTACATTATTTTCTTTCAAGTACCTGAGTACTTCATTCCATTTTCTACATGGGGGTTTGTTACTGAACCACTCACATTCTTTTTGCAACAGATGGCCTCGCAAATAAGTAAATTCATCAAAGAGCCCATCACGATTGACGTTTACAACTTCATGACACTTTAAAGATATCTGTTCTACTGCATTATCAAAATGTTTCCTTTCAGGCACATTATCCAAGAGAAGGCAGCTCAGTTGTGACAAGTCCTCATTGTGCTTGTTCCAAGACTGCAAGTAATGTACAGCAGTATTATAGAATTCTTTACTTATTTGGAAATACCTTTCCATTTGGATGTCACCACTTTCTACTAAATCAGTTAGCAAACTCTTTACCATGTGTGGGATGAGATTTTCATCGCGTCGAGTTTCTAATTTTATAATGAGATTGTTCACAGCTAGTGCTGATTCTGTTGCACTCTTGTAAGGTGACCATATTTTTGAAATCCCATTCCGTGACGGAATAATTTTACTTCAGTTTTCCACCAATAAAATTACATTTCTTCTTGCTGTCATTTTCAAGTGAATAATACATACATTTTAAAACATCTAATAATATAGACCTACAATACGCTATCAGGATAATCGGGAGATAAAAAAAAAAAAAACCAGTGATACTCACTTAAATTGAAGGTGAAACAGAGATGCTGTACTTTTCAGATGAGTGAATTTTCTGTAAAATGTCCTTCTTTGTATGCAGCATCTTATAAAATTCGACACATGTTCCCTCATAGTTCACTTTGGTGATCAACATGGCTTTTAAAGTTTCAACACCTAGTTGTGTTTTATCATTTGTCCACAAACTGTTCATCAGAGAAAACACTCGTTCTGTTGCAGCATTTGTTCCAGGTAGACACAAAAAGAACTCTGCCAACTTCAGAATATGTGAAACGGGCACATGATTGTTTCTGAAGTGGAAAGCTAGTTCAACCCAACGCTGCCCTGGTAATGTTTTATTAAGACTCCACTCACTCATTTTTTTGTGAAGTAACGAACTGTTTCATGTAGACATATTCGTCATACATTTCATTTTCTGGAAAGTCGACTGAAGGCACTGTTTGACTCACTAATGTTGAAGACTTCTCAATATCTTCCCAATTTGGTATTCTGTTCAGCATTACCCAGCTGTAAGACTCTAAGTTTTGAAAATTATTTGCAGCCCATTTCTTCAAATAACTTAAAGCTGTTTCATAAAATGAAGAAACACTGGCGTTAAACTTTTTCACATCATCACGTGGAAATCCTTCCATTTCCAGCTTTTTAAGGATTATCTGAACTCTTGATGGCAAGAAGCCGTCTTCCAGCTTGGACTCCAAGATAGCTTTCAACCTATTGATGATGTCAATGACTTCAAATACAGTGACCATCTGTCCCTCTACTTTCTGCACTGCTTCGTGGAAAGAGGATGCCTGACTGTGAACCAAAATAAGCCATGCCTCAGACAGTGGGTTTTCAAAGAATTCCTGTATAAAAACTGGGCATCTGTCTTGAGATTGAAAATATGATTTTAGAGGCAGGAACATGTAAAGAACCCTTTCAACAGCAGGCAAGAGCGCAAGCCACCTAGTTTGTACATAACCTAAAATCATCTGGAAGTCTGTGTCGACAAACTGACAAAACTCCTTGAGACTTTCAACTCTAACTGTGTATGATTTGAAGTACAGATAAATTTTTGCAATAGTCATTTCAACACCAACAGGCAATACGTCTGCAGCTGCTCGAACAGTGTTGTGGAAAATATGGCAAGCACACCCAACGCCTATCAAACTATGTCCAAGGTTTTCTTTCAGTTTTGTGAAAACATTGTTCTGTCCTTTTCTTTCAGCGCCCCCAAAATTAGAATTTGTGTTGTCAGCACATAATCCAACTACTTTCAGTTCTAAACCATTTTCAGTTAGACAGTCAATAAGAAAACTACTTACTATATCAGATGTTTCACCCGGCAATGACTTCAACTCTAATATTTTAACTTTCAGTCCCTTATTGCGATCAAAGTATCTGACAAGCAAAGGAAAAATCTTGATTTCTTTGTGATTGGAGGCATCTGTCAGTATGGACGTAAATGTTACGTTTTCTAGGTCACATCTCAACTCGTTTAGAGCATGGGATGTGAACACATTCCGAATAATAGCTTCTGTTTTCGTACGTGCACAAGCAAATTTTGGTTCTAAAGTTACCTGAAGCAATTTTGATGTGCAGTCCATAGATCTAAACGTGTGATTGTGCATCACTGTATGATATGCAAAGGCACCTTCTGTAGCAGCTAACTGTTCTTCTTTGTCACCAACCTTGAACCTGTTCAGCTCGAAAAAAATGTGTCAACGACGAGCTTGATGCAGCAGTAGCGACGGCTCTCTTATGTTTATCACTATTTATGTGGCTCTTAATATCACCACGTCCACTATAGTAAAAGTAAAGTACCCCCGTCACGCCAAGTGGCGTATAGGGAAATATGGTGTTAGTGACCCTATATTTTACAGACCTTCAGCACATGATTTTTGGGGTAATGTGGTCGGTATTACGCCCGTGCTGCTTTTACTTTCCCAGAAAAAATCCGGTACCCATTTAAGGCTGGTGAACCCGGAGCCGTCGGTTGGGATCGAACCCTACCCCTTGTCCGTAGTAGTCCAGTTCACTAACCACTGAGCTATCGCGGCTCCTACTAATTTTTAGGGAATTAGTAAAACCCAGGTGTCCTCGCCAGGATTACGAACCCCGGCTGTTGCCGTGGTAAGCCAACCGCCTATCGATTGCGCTAACCGGACACCCCACGTCCACTATGGTTAATAGTAAACCCGGATGAACATATATTACATCTTACAGTGAAGTCTGATGACGATGTAGACTTTTTTTTATAAAAGGGTATTCCTTTTGTAAATCTTGATTAAAACTACAATTACGCTTCGGTGCCATTTTTTGCGAAAGTGAAAGTGAAAGTTAGTAACACAACGAATATATACGAGATTTAAAACTAGGAGCGCATTCTACTGTTTTGATATTAAACAAAATTGTCTACACAGCAACGGAATAATATTTTTTTTAATTGAAGAAATTTACGCCGTATACCAAAATGGCAAAATTGGTAAACGTTTGTGTCCCAAATTATTTTTTATCAAATCCGGGACAAAAGCTAAAAAATATGCCAAAATCGGGACAAAACCGGTACGGCAGCTAATCCGGGACAAAGGTTCAAAAAATGTCAAATTCCGGGACTGTCCCGGTCAATCCGGGACGAATGGTCACCTTAACTCTTGTCGTCGCCTTCAATCGCTTTAATTGTTTCATGGAAGAGTGATGCGTGAGAATGAGCAAAGCTGAGCCAAAGCTCTGATTCACTGTTTTCAAAGAATTGTTTCAATATTGTAGGACAGTGTGTTTCTGACAAGAAGAAAGATCTCAGTGATTGATACAGTTTTAAAATATTCTTTCCAAGTCTGGAAGTAATGACAACCACCTTATATTCGAATAACCTAATAATTGTTTAAACTCCTGTTCAGCAAATTCACAGAAGTCTTTTAGGCATTCTACACGAACCGTGTAAATGTGAAAGTATCCAAATATTTTTGTTACAATCACTTCCATATCCATAGGCATGGAATCAAACGCTGTTTTTGCACAATTGTGACTTATGTGTGCGTTGCAACCAAGCCCCATTATGTGTCTGTTTAACTTGGACTTTATTTTAGTTATGACATTATCTCTCCCTTTCCCCAACAAGCCTCCAAAGTTTGTATTTGTATTGTCTGCTGAGAGTCCAACAATCTTTTTGTTTAAGTCAAAATTATCAATTGCTTTCAACAATTGTTCAGATATTATGTCGGACGTTTCTCCTGGGATATCTATGAAAGCAATCAGTTTGGTCTTTACTGGAGTTTTCTGCTCATAAGCCTGAAAATAACGAACTAAAATAGGAAGTAGTTTAACATGTTTATGATTAGATGTATCGCAAGACAATGTTACGAAGCTGACATAGTTGAGGTCATTTTTTAGTTCATCAATAGCCCAAGGAGCAAAAACATTGGTAATTATGGATTCACACTTTGTTCTTGCACAGGAAAATTGTTTCGTTGAAAATTTCTTTTGTAGAATTGTTGTACAATCCATACTGCGGAAACTATGATTATGAAGTACAGTATGATATGCGAAGGTTCCTTCATGAACAGCTAGAGTGTATTCATCTTTTGAGGGTTCTGTTTTTACAAAAATAATTTGTCATACACCCAGACTGAGACTTACAACGCAGCGCATCCTTATGCTTTTTTGCCTGTAGATGATCAGTTATTGATGTCCTTCCACCACTTGCTATAGAAAAATTTGAACTACATATATTACATTTCACTAGCGTTCCATCCACTAAAATTGCTTGTATAATAAATGGAAATTCAGCTTTCAGAGAAATCACTAAAATGACACGTTTTTTTGAAAGCATTGTTTTTATGCAACAGACGTCCACTGATCACAAATAGAAAACACGACTGCACAGTACTGTCATTACACTCGGACTGATTTGAAAATTGGCCGGGAAAGATACTTTGGCGGGAGATATCCGGAAAGGCTTTTTTTAAAAATTAAACCCATCCCAATAGAAGTCAGTGGCTGGAATAGAAGTGACGTAGCACCGCGCTTCAAGAGTTCAAAGAGCTATCTCCGACACAACGCGTCCAAGTCTTCTCTTTTATCTTCCTGCTAATGCCGCTCAGTCTGGGATAAAGAAACACAACTCAGTAACGTCCTAAGTCCTAGTGATTATTTTAAAAGAGCGCCGATTCCATGTATGAACATTTATTTATTCACTGAAATCGGGGACACATTTCTTTCGGGAACAACTTCTACACTTCGGGGACTGTCCCCGAAAATCGGGGACGAATGGTCACCCTAATATATACATACATACATGCACCCAAAGTAAACCTAAAATTATCAACAGTGAAGAACTTGAAATTGTAACAAACTATGGATATCTGGGATTTGTGGTAACTTATAATGGAGACTGCCAGAAGGGGAACGAAAGGAGACCAACGGTATCAACACAAAAATTAAACGCTCGGAAGAACATGTGCACAATACCAGAAAGGCAGTAAAATTAAAATTAGTGAGGACATGTATCTTCCCGATAGCAACATACGGTTGCGAATCATGGACAATATCTCAAACAGCAAGGAGGAAAATCGATTCACTCGAAACAAAATGGTACAGAAAAATCCTTATGATACCTTGGATAATGAAAAAAGAGCAATGAAGACATATGAAAAGATTTCAACATTAGCAAGAAACACCATTCTACAGAAGAAGTTTAAATACTATGGCCAGGTCAAAAGACACAACTGGCTGCAAATAACAATAATGGAAGGCATGGTTCTTAGGCGACGCATTAGCGGCAGACCAAGAAGAAGAAGGTTTCAAGACATCAAGGAGATCATCTTGAAAATGACAACAGAAGTGGGAGATCTGACTAGAGACACAGATCCTTTCAGATGGGCTGTGGTGAATGCAATGTTCTACAAAAAACAAGCGACTTGATGATATATATCTATCTACCAGCCAATGCCACGGTACCCTGGATAACATGACAGTAAAACACGGTTTACAGGATTGCCCCCCCCCCGCCCACCCCAGTACACAGGTCTGAGGAGGACAATATGGCCTACATCCACCTCCCTATAAGAGAAGCACTATATTTATTATACATAAATAACATTATATATAACACTATACTTTTATTATTATTATTAATATTATATATATGACAACAGAATATATATATTATACATACACACACACACACATACACACACATCACTCACACACACACATACACACACATACACACACATCACACACACACACATATATATATAAAGACTTGCGATAGCTCAGAGATTAATGAACGGGACTACAAAGGACAAGAGGTCGGGTTCGATCCTGATCGATGGCTTCCGGGTTCACCCAGCCTTAACTGGGTACCGGAATTTTTCAGGGAAAGTAAAGCGGCACGGACGTAATACCGACCACATTACCTCGAAAATCATGTTCCGAAGGTCAGTAAAAATTATGGTCACTAACACCATATTCTCTATACGTCATTTGGCTTGGCGGATCTCTTTACTTTACTTTACTTTACTTTACTTTACTTTACTTTACTTTACTTTACTTTACTTTACTTTACTTTACTTTACTGTATATATATATATATCTGACAATGGCAAGAGTATTATGCCCAACTTCATACCCATTTCCTTATTGAAGAAACATTAGTTAACAGTAATGCATGATGATTCAATCCATGATCAATTTTACAATCTGTTACAAGTTACATCATTATTTTACTCGATGTCATCTTTACAGTCGGACTACTAATCTGCGTCATCCATCCGCGACATCTATATCCCATATATCCGCGACATCTATATCCCATATATCCGCGACATCTATACCCCATATATCCGCGACATCTATATCCCATATATCCGCGACATCTATATCCCATATATCCGCGACATCTATATCCCATATATCCGCGACATCTATATCCCATATATCCGCGACATCTATATCCCATATATTCGCGACATCTATATCCCATATATCCGCGACATCTATATCCCATATATCCGCGACATCTATATCCTTCTAGCTAACTCCGGGATACCTTAGTGCTACACACACGGTAATTGTAAGCAAACAAACAAAAAATCTCCAATTCGTCAGCGAATTATAGAAGGCAGAGATATGTTCTACAGTACTAAGAAAAATGACAAATAAACAATAACAGAAAAAAAACCAAAGAACAATACATGGTCTGAAGCAGGATCGAACCCGTACTCCTTCGCACTGCACCACGAGAAGCCGACCGCTAGGGAACACTGCCACTCAACTAACTAAACATCTTTTAGGAGTACGGGTTTGATCCTGCTTCGGACCATATATTATTATTTGTGTTTTTTTTCTTGTGTTGTTTATTGGTCATTTTTTCTGAGTGCTGTAAAACATACCTCTTCCTTCTATGATTCGCCGAATTATCGCCTCGGAAGTTTCCGCCTATAATAATATTCATTTGTTATTATTTTATTATTTGTCTCCAATTCG
The DNA here is from genome assembly GCA_032433765.1 of Megaustenia siamemsis. Lineage (NCBI taxonomy): Eukaryota > Metazoa > Mollusca > Gastropoda > Stylommatophora > Ariophantidae > Megaustenia > Megaustenia siamemsis. The sequence goes on along the minus strand of JAVIAB010000092.1, from coordinate 175,740,974 downwards.
TCATCTGTTTTCAGACAATCTTATATCACACACACACGCATACACACACAAACACACACACACACACACACACACACAAACACGCACACACACACACAAACACACACACACACACACACACACACGAGATACATTGCACGTACATGTGTATTCTAGATGACGGTAACTATCCATCAGAGCTCGTGTCTATATGTGTTTGTTATCTATATCTGCTATTTGTTTGCCATTTGACTTTTGTAAAGAGGGGTAACTTAAGTCTAATATTTTAAATAATTGTGTGTGTGTGTGGGGGTGGGGGGAGTTGTTACGTTGTCACAACTTCTTATATAAAGCTAGTAACATTACGTTGTCACAACTTCTTATATAAAGCTAGTAACATTACGTTGTCACAACTTCTTATATAAAGCTAGTAACATTACGTTGTCACAACTTCTTATATAAAGCTAGTAACATAGCGTGGGTGTCCGAGAGTGGTGGTTACGTCTAACGCAAAGTTTAGAGGGGCGCACAATTTAAAAGAAAAACAGTAAAAGTAGCATTTATATATGTGTAAAAAAAAAAAAAAAAACAATCGCACCCATTATTTTACGCAGAAAACATCAAGCTGGTCAAATATTTGACACACTTATCAACATGACAGAGTAAATAAATGTCGGAGATACCATTTGACAATATTTTTCTACTTACAACCGTACTGTATTCATGTAATCCGTGATAATTACATCATTCAATCCTAATTAATAGAGTGATTTCTAATTAAAAATACCTAAACTGATACGATTAATAACCTGCATGAAAGTCGTAATTAAACTTGTATCATAATTGTGCACTATTTGAAGATGCAGGAATCAGCGCGGCAGTCTTTCTTTGGCTTTATTCAGTTACATGGGAAATCAGTTGATGTTATTATAGAAGAGAAAATTTGAACATTTGTGACAATTTACAAGCAGACAGGACCGAATCTAGTTGTCATAGGCTAATTTGTCCATCTATTGATGTTACTCGTCCATGTTAGTCGCGGTCTGCCTCTGCCTCTTTTACCTTGTATTTTCCCCTACAAGATTACTCTTAATATGCTGTTGTGTCTTTTAACATGGCCCAAAAATCTCATTAAAAATTTTGCAGTGCTTCAACTAGGCTACCGAGGCCCCCAAAGATAGGTTGTGTGTCTGTCGTCAGCTCCTCTATCCTCTTTATGGGTCACGTGTCCAAACAATTTCAAGCGACGTTGGCTCTGAAGAGACTATATGTGATTTTTGTAACTGTAACTTTGAATATATTATCTTGCTATATAATGTTTGGAATAATGCATAAACAGCCTAGATGGAATGCGCTGAGTTGATATTCTCAATGTGCATACGTAGCTCATGTCTCACTACTGTATAGACGAGTACTGAAAAAAGCAAGTCTGGTATACTTGAAGTTTAGTGTTTAATTTATTTGTGTGGGTGCATTGTTTTTTTTTTTTTTAGGTATTCTTTTTACAGGACTAGTTATTGTGATTAGTGCTTTACAAATTCGTCTGTTGACTTTGATATTAGGTCATTTATTTTTTATGTTGGAGCCAAACTATGTAAAACTGTTGACCACTTTGAGAGTATGGTCGTTAATAATAATATAAAACTGAACAATGAGAAGATGAGATTGAACAATGAGAAGATGGGATTGAACAATGAGAAGATGAGATTGAACAATGAGAAGATGAGATTGAACAATGAGAAGATGAGATTGAACAATGAGATGAGATTGAACAATCAGAAAATGGGATTGAACAATGAGAAGATGAGATTGAACAATGAGAAGATGAGATTGAAAAATGAGAAGATCAGATTGAATAATGAGAAGATGAGATTGAACAATGAGATGAGATTGAACAATCAGAAAATGGGATTGAACAATGAGAAGATGAGATTGAACAATGAGAAAATGAGATTGAACAATGAGAATATGAGATTGAACAATGAGAAGATGAGATAAACAGTGAAAAAATGGGATTGAACAATGAGAAGATGAGATTCAACAATAAGAAGATGGGATTGAACAATGAGATGATGAGATTGAACAATGAGAATATGAGAAATATATTTGTTAGAGAGCTCGATTATAGTTAGAAAAAAGTACATTTGAGAGAATATACAGATTGGTACTAATTCGTTTTTCTTTTGACATCACACTGCGAAGAGGTAGAGTAGATTTAGAAGGTTCTGGCTCACCGATCTTTGCGCAAGCTGTCAGCTGTGGGTCACTGACAGTTTCCTGCTTTGAGGCGCCTTTGCCTCATCTTTACATAACAGCAACTAAATAAAGCACATACTTATTGTATGTTATCATACTGAAGTAAATTATAATAAATAGGCAGTCGCTAACATACTTATCTATCATAAAGTAAATCGTCTTATGACAATATAAATCGTGACATACGTAGGAGCTGGTTATCTATCTTAACTCAGCAAGCAGGTATGCAAACATTTCCGTGTAAAGTGGCTCAAGATAAAAGAAGTGTGTGTGTGTGTGTGTGCGTGCGTGCGTGCGTGCGTGCGCGCGCGCGTGTGTGTGTGTGTGTAGTCGGGGAGGGGGTGGGGTGAAAATGGTAGAGATGTCCGTACACGAAGTAAAAAAAACATGTAGAGCCCCCGTCACGCCAAGTGGCGTTTAGGGAATATAGTGTTAGTGAACATACATTTTACAGACCTTCAGCACATGATTTTTGGAGTAATGTTGTCAGTATTACGCCCGTGCTGTTTTACTTTCCCAGAAAAAAAGTCAGGTACCCATTAAAGGCTAGGTGAACCCGGAAGCCGTCGGTTGGGATCGAACCCTACCTCTTGTCCATGTAGTCCAGCTCACTAACCACTGAGCTATCGCGGCTCCCCGTACACGAAGTACTTCGTAAAAAAGAAACTGAATGAGAGAAGCGCATTTTTAACAAAATAAAATAAAGGTTCACTTCCATGTTTTGCTAGGCGTATGGGGTAACATGATGTTAGTGACCATATTATTTTGTTTTACCGCAGTGTATTTTTAGATGATGTGGCAATATCATGCCAGGCCACTTTTACTTTAAGAACAATTGCTGGTACCTATTTTTAGATGATGTGGCAATATCATGCCAGGCCACTTTTACTTTAAGAACAATCGCTGGTACCTATTTTTAGAGGCTGGGTAAACCTCGAAAACTTGTCGGTCCGAAAAAAATCCGCCACTTCTGGGAATTGATCAAACCAGAGGTCATCTAATATGGACGTAAGAACACTCACTGCCTACTCAACTACCGAGATTTCTAAAGAAAAGAGCCTCGTCACGTCACGTGGAGTGTATGGAAGATGGTGGCCCGTATTTTGTTTATAAACTTTCAGTACATATTTTTGGAATAACATTGTTTGTTTATGCGCCCGTGACGCTTTTCTAACTCAGGAATAAAAAAATCAGGTACCGTTTTATGGCTGGGCGAACATGGGAGCCGTTGATCAGGATCGAATCCAATCTTGGGTCCGAAATAGTCAAGTAACCACTGAACTATCGCAGATCCTACGTCGATTAATAATGTTGATAAATTAAAATCGATTATTAATATTAAAATGCAGTGTGTGACATCACTACATGCACTCTTTACTTCTAGCACTTGGTTTAACCATCTCAATCTAGCGGGCCACTCCAGAAATATAAATCCGTGTTGACTGCAATTGAATAACTTGAGTCAAACAACTGCAGGGCAGCAAATATTCCGCAAATACCGTTATAAAGGAACCGTAAATAATATTTATAGGGAGCCGCGATCGTTCAGTGGTTAGTGAACTGGACTACAAAGGACAAGGGGTAGGGTTCGATCCTAACCGACGGCGTTCGAGTTCACCCAGCCTTAAATGGGTACCGGATTTTTCTGGGAAAGTAAAGCGGCGCGGGCGTAATACCGACCACATTACCCCGAAATCATGTGCCGAAGGTATGTAAAATTTATGGTCACTAACACCATATTCCCTATACGCCACTTGGCGTGACTGGGGTACTTTACTTTTTTCTTTTTTAAAATAATATTTATAGCACCATTTATCTTTCTGATCAGCAATATTTCATTAAATAAAAGGTATATTATTAGCTGAGATATATGTTCGGGATGCAATGATGATGACCCGCAAATAACTTAATGGCAATAACAATAGCTGAGACACCTGATACATGTCGTCAGTCAACAAAGTGGCGCGGTCCACAGTGAGGCCCACAAGTCGCCCGATGCTCATCACAGGGACACTGTTGCGTGGGCATAAAGTCCATGCTCATCACAGGGACACTGTTGCGTGGGCATAAAGTCCGTGCTCATCACAGGGACACTGTTGCGTGGGCATAAAGTCCGTGCTCATCACAGGGACACTGTTGCGTGGACATAAAGTCCATGCTCATCACAGGGACACTGTTGCGTGGGCATAAAGTCCGTGCTCATCACAGGGACACTGTTGCGTGGGCATAAAGTCCGTGCTCATCACAGGGACACTGTTGCGTGGGCATAAAGTCCATGCTCATCACAGGGACACTGTTGCGTGGGCATAAAGTCCATGCTCATCACAGGGACACTGTTGCGTGAGCATAAAGTCCATGCTCATCACAGGGACACTGTTGCGTGGACATAAAGTCCATGCTCATCACAGGGACACTGTTGCGTGAGCATAAAGTCCATGCTCATCACAGGGACACTGTTGCGTGGGCATAAAGTCGGTGCTCATCACAGGGACACTGTTGCGTGGGCATAAAGTCCATGCTCATCACAGGGACACTGTTGCGTGGACATAAAGTCCATGCTCATCACAGGGACACTGTTGCGTGGGCATAAAGTCGGTGCTCATCACAGGGACACTGTTGCGTGGGCATAAAGTCCATGCTCATCACAGGGACACTGTTGCGTGGGCATAAAATGCATGCTCATCACAGGGACACTGTTGCGTGGGCATAAAGTCCATGCTCATCACAGGGACACTGTAGCGTGGGCATAAAGTCCATGCTCATCACAGGGACACTGTTGCGTGGGCATAAAGTCCATGCTCACCACAGGGACACTGTTGCGTGAGCATAAAGTCGGTGCTCATCACAGGGACACTGTTGCGTGGACATAAAGTCGGTGCTCATCACAGGGACACTGTTGCGTGGACATAAAGTCCATGCTCATCACAGGGACACTGTTGCGTGGGCATAAAGTCGGTGCTCATCACAGGGACACTGTTGCGTGGACATAAAGTCCATGCTCATCACAGGGACACTGTTGCGTGAGCATAAAGTCCATGCTCATCACAGGGACACTGTTGCGTGGACATAAAGTCCATGCTCATCACAGGGACACTGTTGCGTGGACATAAAGTCCATGCTCATCACAGGGACACTGTTGCGTGGACATAAAGTCCATGCTCATCACAGGGACACTGTTGCGTGGACATAAAGTCCATGCTCATCACAGGGACACTGTTGCGTGGACATAAAGTCCATGCTCATCACAGGGACACTGTTGCATGGACATAAAGTCCATGCTCATCACAGGGACACTGTTGCGTGGACATAAAGTCCGTGCTCATTACAGGGACACTGTTGCGTGGACATAAAGTCCATGCTCATCACAGGGACACTGTTGCGTGGACATAAAGTCCATGCTCATCACAGGGACACTGTTGCGTTGACATAAAGTCCATGCTCATCACAGGGACACTGTTGCGTGGGCATAAAGTCCATGCTCATCACAGGGACACTGTTGCGTGGGCATAAAGTCCATGCTCATCACAGGGACACTGTTGCGTGGGCATAAAGTTCATGCTCATCACAGGGACACTGTTGCGTGGGCATAAAGTCCATGCTCATCATGACTTCTAGCCACGGTGTTTCTTATGAAGACGAATAAGATGACGGTATCACAAAAATAACGTGCACAAGAAATTGATGATTCGGATCGACGAGAGTCGGTCCTAACAGCTCTAAACACTCACAGGAACAGCAAGTTAGATAAGCTGAGAACAACCCTAGACCAGTTTATAATAACTTCCAGAGTGGTTATTCATTGGATACCACCACACTGTAATATACAAGAAAACGAATGTGCAGACAAACTAGATAAGGAGGGACGGAGAAGAGAACCATCTGATCAGCTACGATGAAGCCAAATCCATGACCAAAGGCCAGTGTCCTGAAAAATGGAAACAGGAACACCCAAACTATAACGAGAGGGATGGATGCACCCAACTATCAAGGAGGGATCAAGTCATCATACTTTGCCTACGCACAGGCCACAACAGAATGAGAGACCACATATTCACCAAACTCAAAATAGGAACTATCAGCTAATGTACCCTAGATAATATGACAGCAAAACTCGCTCTATAGGATTGCCCCCAGTACGTAGACTTGAGGAGGAAAATGTGGCCCACACCCACCTCCCTGGAAGAGAAACTCTACGGGGCAACCAAATCACTGAAACAAACAGCTGCCTTCATAAAAGAGTCCCGAGTCCTAATCTGAATGACGTCATGATCGCAGAAGACGATGATGGTAAACGTCAGAAGTAATCCTCCTGTCACGGGCCGTTTTCTCATTTTCTAGTATCAACTTCTTCTATAACCTTTATTGTCTGATATGTCATCTTCTCACTTAATTCTTCAGCGTGCTTCTACAGGCAGATACAATGTTAATTCTAATATATTAAATAAACATCAAATTGTACCTAGCAGTTAAATATTAGAGATTCGAGACAAGCAGTGACGTATCGGCAAAAGCCTTAAATGAGGTACGAAACCAAAGTTACGATAAGATCAACACGATAGGGAAATACTATTCTAAAATAAACAAAGAAATATAAATGAATAAGATGTGTTTTTTTTTCAGAAAAGGTTCCGAGTTTATATTTCTTTGTTTATTTTATAAAGTTTTTGTTTATCGTGTTAAGCTTTGTATATTTTTTATTTCATGTTTATTTTATATGCTCTCTGCAGCCCCACATAAAAGTAAAGTAAAGTACCCCCGTCACGACAAGTGGCGTATAGGGAAATAAGGTGTTAGTGACCCTATATTTTACAGACCTTTAGCACATGATTTTTGGGGTAATGTGGTCGGTATTACGCCCATGCTGCTTTACTTTCCCAGAAAAAAATCCAGTATCCATTTAAGGCTAGGTGAACCCGGAGCCGTCGGTTGGGATCGAACTCTACCCCTTATCCTTTGTAGTTCACTAACCACTGAGCTATCGCGGCTCCCAGCCCCACATAGTAATTTATATTTTATATTTTTGTGTTTATCCTTAATAATTCCAATATATTGTTGACTTTTCCAGAGCATTGTCAATTTCCCAAACCTACATTTACTCAAAGACGTCACTGAAGCGCAACACTTTCATCTGCCAACTTTTTCCGTCGCATCAAACAATTACAAATTGAGCGTTTATTGTCTTCTCATTGAAGAATGGGAGACGAGCACTTGAAGTCTTTTACAAAATCAGATAACAAGGACATAGTAGACTGGAATGATCCCAAGGTAAATGATGATACCTCTGACAACACATCGTTGTTTGTTGACTAATTACACGGTGCTTGTATTGGTTTTGTCTTTGTTCCTGATTTAAGGCTCATACATTTAAATCATCACTTTAATATCAGAAGAGAGTCAGATATTCGTTTATTTATTGTAGTTTGTTTGTCATCATCATCATCATCAAGTACCATGCTTGCTGACATAGGTGATCATGTCTCTTCATAACTTTCGATCTTGATAGTTATTTATCGTGACTTTATTTATCATGTTGTTGACCTTCTGCCAAGCCATTCTTTTAAGCTGTCTTGTATCTTTTCCCTTCGATTCCCTCTATCTCTTCGTCTCACAATTTTGCCAATTGTCACAATATATTCCAGCGGTAAAGATTGTTGTTTTGCTTCCAATTGAGCATGTCCTCGGAAAGCTAGTTTTAGTCACGTGGTTCATGTCTGACGCTTTCAGGTTACGTTTTACAGACGCGTTGTGACAGTTCTTGGAGAGTTCGGGTATTTCAGTCTCTCTCCCCCCCCCCCACCCCCAACAGACCAACTTTCGTTACGAGAGATATTAAGAATCTCAGCTTTACTTTGTCCTCGCGAGTGACACTCACCTCATCAAACATGCAATGATAAGAACGGCCATTCTTAGAATCTTGTATTTGTAAGAAGAGAGCCATTGTTCACAAACACATGATTGCAGAAGGGAGACAATATTAGAGTCGCAGATAGAATTATAACCTCTACTGAGATGAAATGTGTTAGACGAATGACAGGAAACAGCCTGAGAGACAAGATCAGAAATGAAGAATTGAGAAAAAAAAGCTAGGAATAGACCCCGCCTATGAATATATAAAGAAACTACAGATAAAACGGTTTGGCCACAAAAAAAGGCACAAGGATCAAAACACAACACAGCGTGCCCTCAATAAACGTAGCGAGAATAGTAGACCCAAGGGTAGATACCGAAAAAGATGGATTGATGGAATATTGGAAGCACAAAGAAACATAACAGCAGCAGAAGCGAACAGAAGAGCAAAGGACCTCAAATTATATCTCCCCACGACGCTGAAAGGCAAATGAGGAAAGGAAAAAAGAGAAAGAACTAGAATTATTCACTTCGAATCTTGATACGTAGGGAGGTCAAAAAGTAATGCACACCAATTTTTTTCTCGGCTAATAATAAAGATAGGAATATGAAATTTTGCACACTTGGAATATGACAATTATATATATATTCCAATTATGTGCACCAAATTGCACAGCATTCTGATAAATATTACGCAATCTATGAACCGTTAAAATGGAGCTGGTCAACAATGTCCGTTACAAACAGCGAATTGTCATAGAATTTCTGGTTGCGGAAAAAGAAACTGTGGCAAACATTCATAAACGACTGTGTGCAGTGTACAAATGTTCTGCAGTCGATAGGAGCACAGTTAGTCGCTGGGTTCAGAGAATTAAAGCTGCAGAAAGTGTACGAGTGGAGCTGCATGATTTACCGCGTTCTGGACGTGTTGCCTCGGCTACCAGCACAGACATGTTAAACCGGGCTGATGCCATTATTCGTAAGGATATGCGTATCACTAGTCAGCAATTGGCATTGCAGCTTACAGTCAGCAAGGGAAGTGCAATCGCAATTTTTAAAACTCTCGGATATTCAAAGATTTGCGCTCGATGGGTTCCTCGGTGCCTAACAAATGATCACAGAGTTCAAAGGAAAACATTCTGTTCTGAATTGTTGGAGCGTTTCGGTGTTGAAGGAGAAATGTTTTTGTCAAAAATTGTTACCGGTGACGAAACGTGGGCACATTATTATGAGCCTGAAACAAAAATGCAGTCAATGGAATGGCATCATCCGCAGTCACCAAAAAGAAAAAAATTCAAAACATCTCCATCAGCCGGAAAGGTGATGATCACTGTCTTCTGGGACATTGATGGTGTGATTCTTGTTGATGTAATGACAAGAGGTGAGACAATCAACTCGACAGCTTACATCAATACACTGACAAAACTCAAAAATCGGTTCAAAAGAGTTCGGCCTAATAAGCCATCTGCAGATTTGTTGCTTCAACATGACAATGCACGCCCTCACACAAGTCTGGTAACACGGGAAGCAATCAACAAATTTGTTTGGACTGTACTGCCCCATCCTCCTTACAGCCCTGATCTGGCTCCCTCAGATTTCCATCTGTTTGGACCACTCAAAAAATTCCTGCGTGGGACACACTTTGACAATGATGAGGATGTGATCCGTGCAGTTAAAAAATGGTTACGCGAGCAGGACAAAACTTGGTACAAATGAGGCATTCATGACCTAGTTTCGCGTTGGCGTAAGGCAATACGCTTGGACGGAGATTATGTTGAAAAATAGGTAGTGTAAAGGGGATGTTCAGCTACAATCTGTGAAAATTTCACACATTTTGCCCGAATAGTTTCCGAGAAAAAAATTGGTGTGCATTACTTTTTGACCTCCCTTCAGTAGTTCTGGTTCACCGATCTTGGCACAAGCTACCAGCAATGGTTGCTTGCGTTCGCCTGATGACTACCAATCATCATCCGCCCTTAAAAGGATGTTAAGATGCCGGAGGGTGGGGGGGGGAAGGGGGTTGTGTTGTGGTTTGCAGTATAACTGTGATATTTGCGCCTTTCGGTCCAAAGCATCCGACTTCAGCATGACATTTTTGAGTACCGGGTCGTCTTTCCTCTTCGATCCCTGCTCGCTTTGCCTGACTAGACAGGTTAGTCTGTTACTGGAGGCACCACGGAGAGGTGGAGCAGGGTATGTATGGTTCTGGTTCACCTATCCTGTATCCTGGCGCAGCTATCAGCTGTAGGTCGCAACTTCCAGTTCTGGTGCTGTGAGGCGCACCTTTGCCTCCGCTATCAGCTATGAGTTGCTGACAGCCTTCAGCTCTTTTGCCGTTCCGGGCCTTGCCCCCGTTCTATTTTCAACTTATTTAAATTTACATTTTACAATTCACAGCATAGTAGAGTACCTTACCTGCATGACCTTCCAGGGTGTTGGCGTAGCGTAGTGAGTAGTATTAACTTTTTTCTTCTATTTTCTTCCATCTCTCTGTGCCTGACACAGAAGTTTGCGAGCTCACCACGGAAGGTTTATCTGTTCATTTACCTTGTCTTCTCTCCCCATCATTTTTGGTTAGACTTTCTACTGTGCCCAAAGATAGTTATAAAGGGAACACATTCACAAGATTTAGAATAGTTGATTAAACTCGCTTCTCTCCACTTTCATAGTTTTGTTTGGTCTCGGGATCAATGCAATATTCGCTTCTTTACAATTTTAGTTTTATCTAGTTCATCATTATACACAACATATCTTTTGGTACAACATATGTCTTCCTCATTCATTATGTTCTATGTTTTCAATAGCTGAAGACTGGGAACGGGATCAACTATTTAATACATAAAGCGACAACAGATCACGTGATTCGGGCATGTTATAAGACACAAAGTACTAAGTCTAATACAATGATTTACCAACAAACGCTACGAGAACACCAGACCAAGAAAAATGTGAATAAACGAAATACTATAACACTTGGGGGTTATAACAGTAGAAGAGGCCAATAAAAGAGCAAGAAACCGCTAACCTATCTTCTTTCGACATCGGAAGGCAAATGAGGGAGGGCAAAAAACAATTGTGTTATATTATTATTATTATTATGAGTAGTACGGGAGCCGCGTTAGCTCAGTGGTTAGTGAACTGGACTACAAAGGACAAGAGGTCGGGTTCGATCCCAACCGATAGCTTCCGGGTTCACCCAGCCTTAAATGGGTACCAGATTTTTTTTCTGGGAAAGTCAAGCGACACGGGCGTAATACCGACCACATTACCCTGAAAATCATGTGCTGAAGGTCTGTACAATTTATGGTCACTAACACTATATTCCCTAAACGCTACCTGGCGTGACGTGAGCTCTTTACTTTTTTTTTTAACTTATTATTATGAGTACGAAAGTACACCATATCCATTACAGATCAAAGAGTAAGATTACAGAAAAGAACGGTTAGTGTTGTAAGACTAATGTGATGTGCAAGAATGGAATTGGACAACATTAGCACATTACGAATGAAGAGGAAAAGGGGGTAGGGTGGGGGAGAAAGCTAGGTCAGGTGGCAAGATATTGGCCTCTGGATAGGAAGGTGGTGAGAATTTTTCTGATCGAATTTGTAGATTTTTTTTTACTTGACTTACCCTCTCTGTGATACCCAATGTCTAGACCTCTGGGATAAAGGCAGGAAAAAAAACAGGAGGTTCTATGTCCACTATATGCACAAATGTTGAGAACTCTTAGCAGTTAGCAATTGAAAATATTAGGCCAAATATGAACGCTGCCAGAACAATAAATTTGTTAAGAGTTCAAAATCTATTCAATTAACTTCTCCATTTTCAAGGTCTTTGCCGATTTTACGGAATTCGGGCACTGGGACTGAAACCATCTTCAGTGCTTTCACTAATGTGAGACGACAGTGCTGCATGTTAGTGAAGATGTTGAAGAGGGGATCTAGAGGTGTCCAATGTGTAACGAAGAAGATCTGGCCACTAAACGAAACTAAATTATTGAGTACCATCGCCAGTTCTTTTCAAATCATTAAGGACATGTTAACAACAGAAGCAAACAGTAATGTAATTCTAGGAGGTGAAACCCAGCAGATAGGCCGTGAGAATGGTTCACTGAATGGGCTGCTCTTTTGCAGATGATCAAAGTTTTAAAAACAATATCAATGAAGATGTCCTGTCATATCTCACAGATTTGAGATTGCACTTCATTTATCTTGGGCATGCACAACGTGAAAATCCTGGCCAAAAACTTTGATGATGAATAGATAGCCTGCCCCACTCATATAAATGGTTAAAAACCCAATTAATATTGATGACTTGGTAGAACGATTAGAGTAAGAGATTAAAGGCCAACACATCATTTGTCTTTATTTTACTCAAATATCCAAACATCAAAATGGCAACAGTATGATAGTAGGTAAATTATATATTCTTGCCATCCTTTTATTATCAATACCAAACATGGTACTGCATTCAACTCCAGTGATTTTAGAACGATAAGCCTAATGAGTCATGTAACAAAATTCTTGCTAAAAGTTATACACGAAAGATTCAGAATAAAATCAATATGAAATATAACATTTAACAATAATTACAACATAATAAATAAAAGATTAAAATAAAAAATACAAAATTATAACAATTTGGATTTAGGAAAAACAGTGGGATAAAATAAGCCACATTCTGCATGAGGACATTAATCAACACATACACAGAAGTAAACAAACAATGTCTGCTTCATAGACTAGACCAAAGCTTTTGATTGAATATACCACAAACAACTTATAGAATGCCTAAAAGAGATACATCTAGATGACATGGACATGCGACTAATATGTAATCTATACTGGGAGCAAACAGCAATAATAAAATATAACAAAGAGAACTCTACACCCATTGATATAAAAATTGAGGTAAGACAGAGATTCATCCTATCACCAAGCTTGTTCAATCTATACACTGAGCAAATCTTTAAAACATCACGGAGATGCCAGGCCTTAATATTAATGGAAAAATAACCAATAACGTAAGAAATGCTGATGATTTTGTACTACTAGCAGAAAATCCTAAAGATCTACAATAATTACTTAATGAAATAAACACGACAAGCAAAAAATATGGATTAGATATGAGTATCAAAAGACTAAAACCATCATAAACTAAGATAATACTCAAAACCCACAAGTGGATATCAAAGTTGAATAGACCTGGAGATAGTTCCGAGCTACAACTACTACTTTCAAAGCAAGAGACAGAGCGTAATGGTTCTCCATGGCAGCCAACCTTTGATGAGGAGGCATCACTCAAAGATGATGACGATGAAACATGGTACATTTCTAATAAAGGTACATCACTCAATGATGATGAAACATGGTACATTTGTAGTAGAGGAACATCACTCAATGATGATGAAACATGGTACACTTCTAATAGAGGAACATCACTCAATGATGATGAAACATGGTACTTTTGTAATACAGGAACATCACTCAATGATCTTGAAACGTGGTACATTTATAGTAGAGGAACATCACTCAATGATGATGAAACATTTTACAATTATAGTAGAGGAACATCACTCAATGATGATGAAACATTTTACAATTATAGTAGAGGAACATCACTCAATGATGATGAAACATGGTACATTTATAGTAGAGGAACATCACTCAATGATGATGAAACATTTACAATTATAGTAGAGGAACATCACTCAATGATGATGAAACATGGTACATTTATAGTAGAGGAACATCACTCAATGATGATGAAACATGGTACATTTATAGTAGAGGAACATCACTCAATGATGATGAAACATGGTACATTTATAGTAGAGGAACATCACTCAATGATGATGAAACATGGTACATTTATAGTAGAGGAACATCACTCAATGATGATGAAACATTTTACAATTATAGTAGAGGAACATCACTCAATGATGATGAAACATGGTACATTTATAGTAGAGGAACATCACTCAATGATGATGAAACATGGTACACTTCTAATAGAGGAACATCACAACATGTAGAATGAGAAGCATCTTCTTTTCTTCCTCGTTTGTCTTTCAGAGTTGAGGGAATATATATTTTTCAGCCGTTTACTTTTATGTTGGCCTCTCCTGCTGTTATGTTTCCTAGTGTTTCTAATGTGTGATCAATCCATATTTTCTGTGGTCGGCCCTTAAATCTAGTGTACTTGTGTTTGTTGAAAAACAGAAAATAAAGTGGTTTGACAATGACATGGGAATGCAGACTTACAGCTGTCATTAAGTAAGTTGGAGAGACAAAATTACAGATATACTGTGGATGTAGGGGATAAGAACTGGAACTGCAACATACTTAATCTAAGTGGATAACTACAACTTTCTACTATGTCTCACAGCATGTATGCATGAGTGGTTAAGCACATATGGGTAAAAATAGGCGTGCTAAGACGCCGATTAAATTCTTGTAACTTTACCTTTTCTATATGATTAAACATCATGTGTGGGATGTATAAAAGAGGTGAGATGCAGAATGACTCAGGCAAAAGTAGCTTTCCAAAAATTGAGGAAGATACTATGCAATCCATTTTTGACAATAGAAACAAGAAAAAGAGTTCTTACATGTTACGTAGAGCCAGTTTTAACATATAGATGCGAATAATGGACAATAGAACAAGACAATCACTGGAGGCTGTAGAAATGTGGTTTTACAGAAGAATGTTGAGAATACTATGGACAGCTAAGAAGAGTAATGAAGATGTTCTGAGAGAGGTCAAAGCAAAAAGTGAGCTAATTTCCAATATTATGAGGAAACAATCATCATTTTTGGCCATGTAATGAGAAGAGAGCAACTGGAATATATTGTAACAACTGGAAAAATGGGTGGGGGGGACGAAGAGATAGAGGGAAGCAAAGAAAAAAATAACAGACAGCTTAAGAGAATGGCTTGGCAGAAGGTCAACAACAGAAATTATAAAGAACTGTCGAGATCGAAAGTTGTGGAGAGACATGATCACCTACGCCAGCAGGCCCTGTACTTGATGATGATGATATGATTAAAAATGCTCTTACACTCTTTTCATTTTATATCTTTTAAATTTAGTTTAATTCGTATCCAAGCTATGTTGTTGTGAACTTACTTGTTCATATCAAGTGATGTTGTTACTTTATAACAAATTTTATATTAATTTGAACAGAGCGTCATAGAGCACAACAAACACATGCTTGTGAAACAGATTGCTTGTGATGTCATGTTCACTGTTGGAGATAAGGAGGATATAATCTGTGCCCACAGATACGTGCTGATCAGCCAGAGTGCCGTATTCAAAGACATGTTCACTGGACCCAATGCACACAAATGGGAACATCGTATACCAGGAATTTCTTTCGACTGCTTTTTGCAACTGCTAGCGTAAGATTTGTCACATCAGTTTACTTAAATTCTAGTGAATTATTTTCGTTGATGAAATTAGAATATAATGTAAGATATAGAAAATGCGCAGGCAAAAAATAAAAAAAAATGGAGGAGAAATTAGGCATGGGCATACTGTTGTGCAGGACTGCAGTTATTATTATTTTTCGTTCGCCAGCTTTTACCTCTGACGAAGTCCTTAGAGACTAGGAGCTGAATTTTGCGTGTTAATCCATTTTTCCCTGGCAGCCGTGTGCACATGGGGGTCCCTGGCCGCGCAGGCAGATAACTCAGTCTTCGGAGGTACTGATATTTTTTCCGTCGATGAGTAATTGACGTTTAAAGCTGGGCCTCGCTGCTGAGACTGCGGCTGGTGGTTGCCGCAGAGAGAAATTATAAATAATAATCATAATCGGTGTAGCTGGGATTTGAACCCACAACTCTCCCGTCCCGACTGCAGTTATTATAAGAATATGGAAACTTGTATGTTTTATTGATCATTTGGTTCCTCAATAAGATGTTTGGTCATAACATGTCCGCTGTTGTGTACTGTACAGCTGTAACAATATATTTATATAAACATTTTTTTAACAATTAAAGACTTGCATGAAATTTGTTATAACTTAATCTGTTAAAATATTAGAAAATAGTATAGAAAATAATCTTAACTCATCATATGTTACAGTTTAATAACAAAAAAATTACAATAAGTCTTCTGAGTTTTTAAAGGAATGATACTAAGCAGATAAATAGTAATATGTGTTTTTTTTTTAAATCTTAGACCTGCCTTCAGTCATCAATGTATTTAAAAATATAACATGAATTACATATATTCTGTTCTTTAAACAAACAACTAAAAACAAAGTAAAAAAAAATAATGAAACAATTATATTATAAAAGAAACAGAAAAAAAATTATTATCTTGAACTTATGAGAAGCTTCTTGTGATAGCAAGATTCAACTATGCAGTTGATCATCTCTTTGTGTAATCCACTGAAAGTAGAAAATAGGACATTGAAAGTAAGTACAAGATAAATAAAATAAAAAATAATGATAAAATAAATATTTAAAATAACAGTAAAATTTAGCAAGTTCTAAAACAAAAATGTTTCATGTTTTACCTACTTTTAATCTTGTACAATTGTAAATGTAATCTTGTACAATTGTAAATGTAATCTTGTACAATTGTAAATGTAATCTTGTACAATTGTAAATGTAATCTTGTACAATTGTAAATGTAATCTTATACAATTGTAAATGTAATCTTGTACAATTGTAAATGTAATCTTATACAATTGTAAATGTAATCTTGTATATACATAATGTCACTTAATTATTTTCCTGTTCATTGCATTGATTATACCACAATTGGTGCAGACTTAAAAGAAAATAGCAAAAAATATATGTTGAATGCCATTGAAAAAACACATATATATATATATACACATATATTCATTCATTGAGTGTTGTCTCCGCATCGAAGGTTGGCTATCATGGAGCGCCATTCTGTTCTGTATCTTGCTTTGATGGTGCAGGTATAGGCAATCTATCTATTGACCTTTCGAGCCGTAACCGGCCCATAGGGCGTAGACCAAGATACACCTTCTCCTATATGAATTTTTGTTCTAGCAGTTTTCTTTTAAAGATATTTTATCAAATCTCGCCATCTGTCTCTGTTCTGTGCAAGCAGTTCTATCTCATTGAGGGAGCCGATTCCTGCTGCTCTTGCCTCTCTCATCAATGTTCTTCTCAGTGTCTCCCTGGGTCTTCCTCTTTTTCTTTTACCTGTTGTTTCCCATATGAGGGCTTGCTTTGCTATTCGATTATTATCTCTTCTCATCACATGTCCAACGTATGACCATCGTCTTTTCTTTATTACTGAAGATATTAGTGGTTGATTGGCGATTTCTCTAATTTCCTCGTTTGTTTTGAATTCGTTCCATTCTATACCAAGTATTTTCCTTAGACATTTATTTTCGAATGCGTTCAACTTTGTTTCTATATCTCTTGTTGTTTTCCAGCTTTCACACGCATACGTAAGGGTTGATAGTACATTTGATTTGAATAGCCTAAGTTTTGTGTTTGTGCTAATGAGTTTTGATTATAGTATATAATGATTTTGGTATAGGCAATAGACAATAGAAAAGGTATAGGCTGACCTGTCCATCTTTTGATGTTACTTGTCCATGGTATATATATATATGTTTTTTCAATGGCTTTCAACATATATTTTTTGCTATTTTCTTTTAAGTATTT
The DNA here is from genome assembly GCA_032433765.1 of Megaustenia siamemsis. NCBI lineage: Eukaryota > Metazoa > Mollusca > Gastropoda > Stylommatophora > Ariophantidae > Megaustenia > Megaustenia siamemsis. Next base: position 175,723,236 of record JAVIAB010000092.1, on the reverse strand, counting down.
TCTTGGTAATTATTTTCTTGGTAATATATATATATATACATATATATATATATATATATATATATATATATATATATATATATATATATATATATATATATAATTACCAAGAAAATAATTGTAAATAAATGTATATAATGTAGAACACAAACTACTGAAATTAATGCTTGGCGTAAAAATTAAGTTACATGAACAATTTTTGCAGCACTATTTCTTTAATAAAGTTGACATCCTAAAGGTAATTTTACTGTTGTTCATTATTTTGACTTTGTCATTTCCAGACATGCTTACTTTAGAGGTGAGAAACTTCAAGTCTCCAGTGTGGTCAGCATTTTGAATGCTGCTGATCGTTTTGGCATGACAAACCTTCGTCAATCATGCCTTACATTTTTTAATTCTTGTTTAAAGGTATGATATATTGACTAATTCTTTGTAAATTTTATTGCTGAGTAATTTTCACATGCTAGTGTTATTTTTACATCTCATAAATGGGAAGTATTACCTTTGTATTAATTTCTTGTAATATTGCTATTGTATATTGTATATTATGAGGGAAGTAAAGAATAGTGACACTGTGACCTTCCAGGCATGTCGTAAGAGGCGACTAAGGAGGTTGATCGATGGCTTGACAAGCTGTCATTGTAAAAAGTACTGTTATGGAAACAGCGCCATATATTTTAGAGCAGTGATCTCTGCAATATGTGCCACTTTGGCACGCAAGGTTTCTGTTTTTGAGATTGTGGTTCTGCCCTATGTGCCGTCTTCGGCTCGAAAGGACAATAGATAGATAGATAGAATATTGCTAAGAATAGCTACTTTATATATGATGTATTGTATGAACTTGAAGTGCCCTGAATACATATTAAGTATGAAAGTGAGTATTTGAAATATAACGGTGTCTAACACCAGTTGTTTCTTTACTGTTGTGTACATTGCAATATAGAACCAATTCTGACCTATGGAAGCGATTCATGGACAGTAGACAAACAAATGAAAAGACGTTTAGAGGCCACAGAGATGGGATTTCTCAGAAGAATGTTGAAAGTTCCTTGGACAGATAAAAAGACCAATGAGGAAGTTCTCAAAGAGGCGAACACAAAAAGGGAGCTCTTAAAAAAAATCAGAAAGAAGCAATCAACATTTTTTGGGCACATCATGAGAAGAGGAAAGTTGGAATACTTGGTTACAACTGGCAAAATAAAAGGAAAGAGAGATCGCGGACGACAAAGAGAGAAAATACTGGATAGCTTGGTGTCATGACATGGAAAACAGTCAACAACAGAACTGATACGATGCACTGTAGATAGAAGATTGTGGAGGGACATGATCGCCTACGCCATCCGGCAGGGTACATGATGATGATGATGACATTGCTATTTGAATTGTGGTAAGACTATGAAAGTAAATAAAAGTGCCCCTTCACACCACCTGGCGTATAGAAATATGGTGTTAGTGACTGTAACTTTTACAGGCCTTCGGCACATGACTTTTGGGGTAATGTGGTCAATTTTACGCCACTGCTGCTTTACTTTGCCAGAAAAATCCAGTACTCATTTAAAGCTGGGTGAACGAGGAAACCATCGATCAGGATCGAACCCAACCTCTTGATAGTTAGATTATGGAAGCAATAAATTAAGCTATTTAGACTATGCAATTGGATCAGAAGAATCATAGTATTGGAATACTAAGAATGTAAGATTGGATTGTAAGATCAAAATCATAAGATTGAACCAATAGAACCATAAAACTGGGCCATCCCATTAGATTTAGGCCACTGGATCTTTAAAATTGGGACACTAAAACCATGAGATTTGGCCGCTAGCCATATGATTAAGTCACTAGATCCAAAAGATGAGGCCACTTGAACCATAAGACTAACAATAAGAATTATGATTTAAGGCCACCAGAAGTGTAACATTGGCCACTAGCTCTACTAGTTTGGTCACTACTACAAAAGATTAGACCACTAGAACTACAGGATTGGGCCTCTAGAACTGTAAGATTGGCCATTATAAGAGTTGGCCACTAGAACTGTAAGGTTGGCCACTATAACTATAAGATTGGGCCACTAGAACTGTTAGGTTGGCCACTATAAATAACTATACGTTTGAGACACTAGGACTGTAAGGTTGGCCACTATAAATAACTATACGTTTGAGACACTAGGACTGTAAGGTTGGCCACTATAAATAACTATACGTTTGAGACACTAGGACTGTAAGATTGGGCCACTTGAACTATAAATTTGGGCTACTAGAACTGTCAGATTGGATCACTAAAACTGTAAGATTGACCACTATAAGTTTTGACCACTAGAACTATAAATTTGGCCACTAAAACTGTAAGATTGACCACTATAAGTTTTGACCACTAGAACTATAAATTTGGCCACTAAAACTATAAGATTGGCCACTAGGACAATAAGTTTAGCCACTATAATTATAAGATTAGCCACCATAACATAAGATTAGTTACTAGACTATAAGTTTGGCCTGTGGAACTATAAGATTCGTCACTGAAACTGTATGATCTGTCAGAAGTACTACAAGATTGGGCCACTAGAACTGTATGATTGTGCCTGGGGACTGGTTGATCCAGAGGCAAGACGCCCGTCTTGAGACAGAGAGTTGTGAGTTCAAATCTAAGCTGCACCAGTTGGGATTTTTATTTTGATTTCTCTCTACGGCAACCACCCCTGGTCTCAGCAGCAACCACCCCTGGTCTCAGCAGCAACCACCCCTGGTCTCAGCAACAACCACCCCAGGTCTCAGCAGCAACCACCCCTGTTCTCAGCAGCGAGGCCCGAATTGAAACGTCAATTATTCATCGACAGAAAATAAAAATATTAGTACCCCGGAAGTTGGAGTTATCTGCCTGTGTGGTGAAGGACCCCTGTGCACACGGCTGCCTGGGAAAAACTGATTGAGGTGCAAAATTGAGTTCCTAGTCTCTAGGGACTTCACCAGAGGTGAAAGCTGGCAAACGCCCCCCAAAAAAATAATAATATGACTGGGCTCCTAGAACTATAAAGCATGGCCACAAGAATTATATATTTTGATGACTAGAACAATAAAAGTGGACTGCTTCCTCATCTTCCTTTCAGCTCCCTGTGGAACATAGGCCTTCAAAAAAACACCTTTCTAACCGTTCTGTTTCTTGTCATTCTTTTAAGATCATTCCGTCTTCCCCATCATCTTCTCCGCTTCCACCTGCCTTCTCCAAGTATATTTTGGTGTTACTCTTTGTCTCCTCCTCTGGGGATTTCAGAAAGGTAGTGGACCACTAGAACCTTAATATTTGAAACTGGAAGCTTAATATTGGGCTACTAGATCCACATAAAAACAATACTCTTCACAATATGAACAAGAAAAGAAAACCATGATCCCACTGGACACATACATGACAAAGAAAGACAGCCAATACCAAATAACCAACATATGCAACAGAGATGGCAAGAATATTTCGAAGACTTCGTTGAACATATCACCAACAAACATTAATACAACAAAAACTATGCCAGAATGCACAAACACTGAACTCAACATCATGAGAAAGGAAATTGAAGAAGTAATCAAATATGCACCAAGAAATAAAACAACCGGGGATAGATAACATATCATAGAAATAATAGCAGGAGAAATAGGAGTTACTTGGCAGCACTGAATATTCAATGCAGCATGGTACCAAGAAAAAGCCCCAGAAGATTTGTAACAGGCAATCACCATAACAATAAAGGAAAAGAAAGGTAACAAGAGAGACTGCAATCAATATAGAGGTATATTGCTTCTCAGCCATGTAGGAAAGTTATACACCAAAATCATGGAAAAAAGACTGAGACCAATAATAGAATTACAGTAGAGTGATTGTCAAATTGGGTTTTGAAAAAAAAAAACAGAGGATGTACTGACACTCTATGCATCATATAACAGCTAGCAGAAAAGACGACAGAACACAATCAAAATTTGTACATAGCTTTAGTTGACCAGGAGAAAGAATTCGACAGAGCAAATAGAGAAGAACTGTGGGAGATACTAACAACATACGGAGTAAGCCAATATCTAACCAACCTGATTAAAAGTCTCTACATCAACAGCAGCAGTACAGTCAAGTCAGAACAGCAGCATGTGCACAGACCACTTCGAAGTTAGATCAGGAGTAATACAAGCCCCCCCCCCCCCCTCTCCCTAATTGTTCATTACATACATGGACTACATATGCAAGTTAGCCAACCCATCGGAGATCAACGAGCTTCTATTTGCAGATGATCAGGCACGCATCATCATCGTCATGTGCCATACCGGTTGGCGTAGGCGATCATGTCCTTCCACAATCTTCTATCCACAGTCTATCGTATCAGTTCTATTGTTGACTGTTTTTATGCCATGACGCCAAGCTATCCAGTATTTTCTCTCTTTGTCGTCCGCGATCTCTCTTTCCTTTTGTTTTGCCAGTTATAACCAAGTATTCCAACTTTCCTCTTCTCAGGATGTGCCCGAAAAATGTTGATTGTTTCTTTCTGATGTTATTTTAGGAGCTCCCTTTTTGTGTTGGCCTCTTTGAGAACTTCCTCATTGGTCTTTTTATCTGTCCAGGGAACTTTCAACATTCTTCTGAGAAATCCCATCTCTGTGGCCTCTAATCGTCTTTTCATTTGTATGTCTACTGTCCATGATTCGCTTCCATAGGTCAGAATTGGTTCTATATAACACCGATGAACTCTTTTTCTCATTTTTATTGACATAGATTTGTTGCATATGATATTTTTCATTTTCTGAAATGCTATTTTGCCATGAGCTATTCTGCTTTTTATTTCTGGAACTAATACATGGAAAAATCGAAGACCTACAAGAATACTTAGATAGAGTCAACATCACTGGCACAAAATACAACATGAAAATCATCAACAAAACCAAAGTAATGAATATTGCAAAAGGGAAACAGAACATCAACATAAATATAGACGGCAGACAACTTAAACTAGCAGAGAAATTCAAATACCTAGGAAGTCTAGTGACAAACAACAATTTACAAACAGCAGAAAAAGATTCAAGATGCACCAAAACTTGTCAAATCATATCACCACTATAGTCTAACAAATTAATAACTGTCGAGGCAAAACAGGCACTCTACAATACAATCTTCATTCCAACTTTGTGCGTTGTCAGTTCTAGACCCTAGCTGCAAGAACAATAAGAAAAATAACCTCAACTGAGATGAATTGTGTTAGACGAATGGTAGGAAGCAGCCTGAGAGATAAGATCAGAAACGAAGAACTGATAAAAAGATTAGGAATAATCCCCGCCATAGAATATGTTAAGAAAGAATAAATAAAATTTTTTGACCATGTAACAAGGCAGAAAGATCATAACGTAACAAACCTTCAATAAACGTTGCAAGAACACCAGACCCAAGGGTCGACCACGAAAAAATGGATTGACGGAATATTAGAAACACTAGGAATCATAACAACAGTAGAGGCAAACAAAGAGCAAAAGACTGCAAATTATATCTCCTCTCGATGCTGAAATGCAAACGAGGAAGGAAAGAAGAAGAAGTCAGGTCTTCACTCTTTGCTGAACATCAAAGTGCAATTTTAGACCTTCAACAAGAGTAAGGAAATCTGTTCTACTAACTAATCAATTGATTAATTGCCGGAAAGGTTATTTCTGCATCCTTATCTCAAACTTATATTTCTCACCAAATGAAAGTAATGTATTAATGCTTTATATTCTAAAAAAAAACAACGGTGAAATCATTTAGACAATTTCATTTTTTTTAAAAAATAGATTGACAATATGTTTTACCTGCTTGCTGAAGTCAAGAGGTTTGGCTACGAACAAGAAGAGAAAACTATCATGTCTTTCATTGGCAAAATGTTTGAGGATGTTCAGAGAACCCTAAGGATTGATGCCGTGCCCAGAAAAATGCAAACAATGGTTAGTTAAAGAACTGACATAAATAAACTTCATGTCACTGTTAAACTCTCCATTTATATGTTGTCTCTTTAAAACAATAAAAGGTTAAACTTGAGTGTAGTGTTTCAAGACATTGGTAATTAATTACTACATACAATCAATTGTCTTTTTGTACAACTGTGGTTAATTTCTTCAATATCTAAATATCTTGTAACTATTTAAATGATCTTCTTCTTTTCTTTCTCTTTTAATCACTTTGAACTTTAGGGGTGTTGAGAGAGATACGAAGTTCTGGTTTCTGCCCTTCTGGCAATTTCAGGTTGACACTAGATGTTGTCGAGTTTCTCTGACGCTTTAGTTTTGTAATCTGAGCCAGCCTTGAGCTCTGCATCCTGCTCCTTTTTTTTGTGTATGACTTGTATGGTATAGCATCACTACTAATTTTTGTGTATGACTTGTATGGTATGGCATCACTACTAATTTTTGTGTATGACTTGTATGGTATAGCATCACTACTAATTTTTGTGTATGACTTGTATGGTATGGCATCACTACTAATTCTCTCCAGAAGGGTGAACCATTTTATTTATTGTCTTTGTACCTAATTCATTATTAGTTCTATGTCAACTCTTTCAAGTATTTCTTTTTCTCAATTAAAGATATTTGCTTACACTATTTACAAGCATGTAGCAGAATTACACAATTTAGTAACATTTTATTTCTGCCTTTTGTCATGAATTTGTTTGTTGTGTATTTTTCACCTAGTCTTATTCATTATTTTTTTTTCTGATGCCAGATAAAGCTCTCTTGATTCATAACAGTGTTCTAAACTTGTGCAAGATTAACTCTTTTTATTTTAATTTCTGTTACTTTGGTTGTCACCCTTACCACAGGACCATTACTGTTATGTATTTACACACGGTTTTAATTAAATACCTAACATACATATTTATTATGTCATAGGATCACCAATTACCTAATTTTGATGTAGAGGAATTGCTGGAGACAGGGATGATAGAGCAGTTTGCTCATAAACCCCCGCAGGAGGAAAAGGTTTCAACGGAGAAACAGGAGAAAAGCATTAAAGATGTTCAGTAGGTAGACAAAAATGTCAGTCACATTTGTCATTATTACATTTGTCATTATTACATTTGTCACTTCCAGTCTTTACTTCAGTATATGTGTCCTTGATTCTTGATCCTTCCTGCGCCATTAGAGGTCGCATGGTGTTTGTAGTGTTTTTTACTACCCCTCTCCAGTCTGGGTGAGATGTTTGATCTTATCTAATGAGTCTATGCCTGCTAACTTTGCTTCTCTTATAAGTGTTCTCTTTAGTTTCTCTTTAGATCTTCCTCTTTTTTCTGTATCCTGATGTTTCCCTTAGAAGAGTCTGCTTTTCATTTTAGCAACACAAGATTCTACAACATCCATGGATGGTTTACTCTCCTAGGGTTGTCCCGAAGCGAGTCTCAGGGTAATGTTGTCAGCCTTACACCTAGTGGTCCATGCAAGATTGAAAATGAATAAATCCTCCCTCTTAGAACACACAAATATGTATAATATTTGTGTGTTCTATATATATATATATAATATTTACAGTTATAAAATGTTAATTCTTGTACATAATTCATTCTTAATTTAAGCTTAAAAATAAAAAATAATACAATTGTGGGGTATTTAAAAAAAAATATATATTTTTTCTTTGTCTTTCTTTGAGTTACTCATCTTTAAAAAAAATATATTTCATTTTTTATATTATAAATACCTTTGTTCAACAGTTTGGAATTACATACAACTTTGTGAAGAACATTTGTGCTTTTTATTGTTTTTTTTTTATACCTTTTGTTTTTAATAGTAATAATAAGAGTAATAAGAAAGAAGAATCATAAGATGATGAGGAAAGTAAAAACTCTTTCAATGAAAGTAGGTCAATATGGAAACATTACTTTCAGTATTCATTTAATTATTACTTCTTCTGTGGTTGTTCCTTTATATAAAATATCTTCTTTTTTTTGAAATTGTGGAATTATTTAATTATATTAATTCAACGTTATCTTTGTCTACACAAATCAATGTTTAAAATAAAATGCTTTTATAATACATTAATTGATTTTTAAATGAAATTTTTGGGGCATGTTAAAAGACACAACAGCCTAATAAAAGTAATATTGGAAGGGAAAATACAGGGTAAATGCGGCATAGGGAGGACCAAGACTAACATGGATGAGTAACATCCAAAGATGGACAAGTCAACATATGACAATCTGCACCATCAAAGCAAGAGACAGAGTGTTATGGCGCTCCATGGTAACCAGCCTTCAATGCGGAGACGGCACTCAATGATGATGAATTGATTTATGTAAAACTATAAGCAGGTGATCTATTGAGATGAACTCTTAACATGTATAATTATTGTGTATATTAAGAGCTGTCAGCTATTTAAAACATTGATTGTTTAATTTAAAAAAAAAACAAAGATTCTGTTTTAAAGACTCTACAAAGTCATTAATACCAGATTTTTTTTTTTTTATGTCCAAAACTTAAGACATGCAAACTGTTTCTTTCCAACATAGTCTGAGCTCAAAGTCACCAAAGCCCAGCTCTCAGACCTCAACTATTTTAGAGCATGTTGAACAGGTGATGTATTACACGAACTACTGAATAAATCTAATAATGACATTAACACAAGACTGCAATTGAATGTTTATTATTGCTCACCTAAAGCCACACATTTTAGGGACTGTGAAGATACACAAATTGAAAAAAGAGCTATCAATGAAAGTATTATTTATCTCATTACTTGAGTCTCTTTGCTATTTCCCAAGAGACTGTAAATTAAACATGCCCAGTTCAGCTGCCACTTGATGTAATTAGATATCTACTATTAATGTAACTTTTATTCCATTTCTGAGGTTTTCCATGGGTTCTCTAGGGCCTGAAGAATAATGACTGCATGCACAGTGTAGTCAAAACGAGGAGTTCAGGCCAAAAATTTTATATTAATCGCCCTTAAAATACAGCTTTTTTTTTCCCCCGACCGTGATTGAAACCTATATTCACCTTATTTTGAGAACATGTTTTTTTTTTTTAAAGAAAAATATCATGTGTAAAATAATGGCATCAGTCAAGTATTAGTCTTGAATTCACAATTCTCAGAGATAAAAAGAAAAAAAAATAACTGTAGTCACTCCTTTTTGTATCAACAGCTGCCAAAGATACATTCTCTTTTTTGGAGTCTTGTAAATTAGGGAATTAGGAAAAAAATTTTTTTTTTCTAACACAGAAATGGAAAGAGATTGGAGACATGGGAGATTTATTTAGCAAAATATAAAAAAAAATCAGCACTACAAACTCTAAGTAACAAATATACATCATTACAACCTCTAAATAACAAATATGTATCACTACAACCTCTAAATAACAAATATGTATCATTAGAACCTCTAAATAACAAATATGTATCATTACAACCTCTAAATAACAAATATTTATAATTACAACCTCTAAATAACAAATGTATCATTACAACCTCTAAATAACAAATATGTATCACCACAAACTTTAAATAACAAATATGTATCACTACAACCTCTAAATAACAAATATGTATCATTACAACCTCTAAATAACAAATATGTATCATTACAACCTCTAAATAACAAATATGTATCATTACAACCTCTAAATAACAAATATGTATCATTACAACCTCTAAATAACAAATATGTATCATTAGAACCTCTAAATAACAAATATGTATCACTACAACCTCTAAATAACAAATATGCATCATTACAACCTCCAAATAACAAATATGTATCACTACAACCTCTAAATAACAAATATGTATCATTACAACCTCTAAATAACAAATATGTATCACTACAACCTCTAAATAACAAATATGTATCACTATAACCTCTAAATAACAAATATACATCACTACAACCTCTAAGTAACAAATATACATCACTACAACCTCTAAGTAACAAATATACATCACTACAACCTCTAAGTAACAAGTATGCGTCATTACAACCACAAAGTAACAAATATACATCACTACAACCTCTTAAAATGCTCAAACAATCGATTCAGCAAACATCAAAAGAAGTAATACCAGTGACTAAAAGAATCAACAAAAAGAAATGGATGACAGAAGAAATATTACAACTAATGGACGAAAGAAGAAAACATAAGGAAGAAGAACGAGAATACAAAATATTGCACAAAGAGATCCAAAACAAGTGCAGAGAAGCAAAGGAAGAAGGATGGTTATAACAGAAATGTGAAGAAATGGAAAAACAACAAAAGAAAGACTCAAAATTTATGCACAATCAGTTAAAGGAATTAACAGGAAGAAAAGAAGTCAAAGTTTCAGGATGTGTAAAATCAAAGGAAGGAAATATAATGATGGGACAGGAGAAGACAATAGAAAGATGGACAGAATATATCAGTCAACTCTATGATGATGAAAGACCAGAATTAAACAATTCAAATGAAGACACAGGACCACCAATAATGCAGAGTGTAGTGGAGGACGCAATGAATACATCACACATGAAAAGAGGCAAAGCTCCAGGTCCTGACAATATAACAATCGAAGAGATAAATGCATTAGGAGAGCTGGGAGTACAAGTCATAACAAAATTACTCAATGACATATATAACACTGGACATATACCCAAGTATCTACTAAAATCTATCTTTGTAGCCATACCGAAGAAGTCAGGCGCCACTGATTGTGAAGACCATTGCACTATTAGTCTCATGAGCCATATGACTAAAATATTACTAAGAATAATTATGAGACGTGAAAGGAACAAAATAAAACCAGAAATAAGTAAGGAACAATGTGGGTTTGTGGAAGGAAAGGGCACAAATAATGCAATATACATCTTAAGGACATTGATAGAAAGATCTATAGAGGTAAAGAAAGATCTATATATGTGCTTTATAGACTACACAAAAGCATTTGACAAAGTAAAGCATGTGGAAATAATCAATATGCTGGAGAAATTAAACATTGATGGTAAGGATCTGCGAATCATAAAAAACATGTACTGGCAACAAACAGCAGCTATACGAATTAACAACCAAACAGGACAATTCCAATATATAAAACAAGGAGTCAGACAAGGCTGTGTTCTGTCACCGGATTTGTTTTCACTTTACAGCGAATATATTATGAGATCAATAGTAGACAAAAAAGGAATTGAAGTCAACGGTCACAACATAAATAATTTGCGATATGCGTATTACACAGTCTTAATAGCAGAGACAGAGAACGAACTACAAGAAATGATAGACATAATAGTGGAAGAAAGCAACAAGAAAGGTCTCAGTCTGAATAGTAAGAAAACAGAAGTAATGGTTATATCGAAGAAATAATCATCACCAGCATGCAGCATAAAAATAAACAGGACAAATTTGAAACAAGTGCAACGCGTCAAATACTTGGGCACAATAATAACATCGGATGGAAGATGCACCACGGAAATAAAAAGCAGAATAGCTCAGGCCAAAATAGCATTTCAGAAAATGAAAAATATCTTATGCAACAAATCTATGTCAATAATAATGAGAAAGAGAGTTCATCGGTGCTATATAGAACCAATTCTGACCTATGGAAGCGAATCATGGACAGTAGACAAACAAATGAAAAGACGATTAGAGGCTACAGAGATGGTATTTCTCAGAAGAATGTTGAAAGTTCCCTGGACAGATAAAAAGACCAATGAGGAAGTTTTCAAAGAGGCCAACACAAAAAGGGAGCTCTTAAAAAACATCAGAAAGAAGCAATCAACATTTTTCGGGCACATCATGAGAAGAGGAAAGTTGGAATACTTGGTTACAACTGGCAAAATAAAAGGAAAAAGAGATCGAGGGCGACAAAGAGAGAAAATACTGGATAGCTTGGTGTCATGGCATAGAAAACAGTCAGCAACAGAACTGATACGATGCACTGTAGATAGAAGATTGTGGAGGGACATGATCACCTACGCCAATCGGCAGGGTACATGATGATGATGATGATGATGACAACCTCTAAGTAACAAATATGCGTCATTACAACCACAAAGTAACAAATATACATCACTACAACCTCTAAGTAACAAACATACATCACTACAACCTCTAAGTAACAAACATACATCACTACAACCTCTAAGTAACAAACATACATCACTACAACCTCTAAGTAACAAATATGCAGCACTACAACCTCTAAGTAACAAATATACATCACTACAACCTCTAAGTAACAAATATGCAGCACTACAACCTCTAAGTAACAAATATACATCACTACAACCTCTAAGTAACAAATATACATCACTACAACCTCTAAGTATCAAATATACATCACTACAACCTCTAAATAACTAATATGCATCATTACAACCACAAAGTAACAAATATACACCACTACAACCTCTAAGTAACAAATATACATCACTACAACCTCTAAGTAACAAATATACATCACTACAACCTCTAAGTAACAAATATGCAGCACTACAACCTCTAAGTAACAAATATACATCACTACAACCTCTAAGTAACAAATATACATCACTACAACCACTAAGTAACAAACATACATCACTACAACCTCTAAGTAACAAATATACATCACTACAACCTCTAAGTAACAAACATACATCACTACAACCTCTAAGTAACAAACATACATCACTACAACCTCTAAGTAACAAACATACATCACTACAACCTCTAAGTAACAAATATACATCACTACAACCTCTAAGTAACAAATATGCAGCACTACAACCTCTAAGTAACAAATATGCAGCACTACAACCTCTAAGTAACAAATATGCAGCACTACAACCTCTAAGTAACAAATATGCAGCACTACAACCTCTAAGTAACAAATATGCATCACTACAACCTCTAAGTAACAAATATACATCACTACAACCTCTAAGTATCAAATATACATCACTACAACCTCTAAATAACTAATATGCATCATTACAACCACAAAGTAACAAATATACACCACTACAACCTCTAAGTAACAAATATACACCACTACAACCTCTAAGTAACAAATATACATCACTACAACCTCTAAGTATCAAATATACATCACTACAACCTCTAAGTAACAAATATGCAGCACTACAACCTCTAAGTAACAAATATACATCACTACAACCTCTAAGTAACAAATATACATCACTACAACCTCTAAGTAACAAATATACATCACTACAACCTCTAAGTATCAAATATACATCACTACAACCTCTAAGTATCAAATATACATCACTACAACCTCTAAGTATCAAATATACATCACTACAACCTCTAAATAACTAATATGCATCATTACAACCTCTAAGTATCAAATATACATCACTACAACCTCTAAGTATCAAATATACATCATTACAACCTCTAAGTATCAAATATACATCACTACAACCTCTAAATAACTAATATGCATCACTACAACCACAAAGTAACAAATATGCAGCACTACAACCTCTAAGTAACACCAGAGTAAAAGGACAACAGATAAAGAAAACACACATGAACTACACGAAAATATTCTCAGGAGTCGACAACACAGAAAGAGCAACACATGGAGCTGGTTTTATTATATTTTACCCAGAACACGCAAAGAACATTCTAGAAATAAAATACCGTTCAGAAAGAATTATCACAATTAAACTACTAGAAGACGAACGAAAAACAACTTACATTCAAATCTATGCGCCATGCAACAACAATGAAAAAGACAGCGAAGAATTCTACGACACATTGAATGAAACCATTAACAAGATTGACGAAAGCGACGACATGATAGTGATGGGAGATTTTAATGGAAGGCTTGGGAAACGCAACAGTGAGAACAGCGATATCTTAGGACCCTTTGGCGATACAACAGCTGAAATAAACGAAAATGGAAGCAGACTGCTGGAACTATGCAGTCAAAATGATTTATTTATCACCAACACATTCTTCAAACACAGAGAGTCGCAAGTATACACCTGGTACAAATGGAATGACACAACATGAAGAAGCCAGATAGATCTTATACTAACAAGATAACATAAGAAAAGAGTAACCAACAGTAGAGCAATCCTTAATATTACAGACAACACAGATCTCAAGATGGTTATGATCACACTAAGACAACCAAAAATAAAGAGAATATACGAAAACAAACAAAAGAAGCGAAAAGAACAGACAATAAAAATAAAACAATTAAAAGATTAAGAATCAAGGAAAACCCTAGAAGAAAAACTAACAGAGGAATTCAAGAAACTTCCTAACGTAGTATTCGCAGTAAAAGAAGAGTGGAAACAATTTAAGGAAACAGTAACCAACATTGCTAAAACTGTTTGTGGAACGAAGCTAAGAACAAGAGAAGGGAAAAAGAGCACCCCGTGGTGGAATGAAACAATCAGAGAAGCAATTAAAGAGAAGAAGAAACTGTTTAAAAATTGGAGGGAGAACAAGAACCAAGAAAAATATGCCTTAGTTCGAAAAAGAGTTAAAATTTTGATCAAAGAAACTAAGCAAAAGAATTGGACAGAATTCGGACAAAACATGAGCAGGGACTTCAAGACAGCCACAAGAGATTTCTACAAAGCAGTAAAAGCCACAAAAGCGAGAAAAGAAAACCAAGATCCTACAGGGCTCATAAATGACAAAGATGGACAACCAATATCAAATAACCAACTTATGCAATAGAGATGGAAATAATATTTTGAAGACCTGCTAAACATACCAACTACCAATAAGACAACAAAAACCACGATAGAACTCACAAATACTGAACCCAACATCATGAAAGAGGAAATCGAAGAAGTAATCAAATATGCACCAAGAAATAAAGCACCGGGGATAGATAACATACCAATAGAAATAATAGCAGCAGCAGGAGAAACAGGAGTGCAATGGCTGCACAGAATATTTAATGCAGCAGGGCACCAACAACAAGCCCCAGAAGACTGGCAACAGGCAATCATCATACCAATATGGAAAAAGAAAGGTAGCAAAAGAGACTGCAATCAATATAGAGGTATATCTCTTCTCAGCCATGTAGGAAAGCTATACGTCAAAATCTTAGAAAAAAGGATGAGACCAATAATAGAACTACAGTTAAGCAATTCCCAAATGGGGTTCCGAAAAAAAACAGAGTGTGCACTGACGCACTATTCACACTTAAACAGCTTGCAGAAAAAACGAAAGAACACAATCAAAACTTAAACATAGCCTTCATTGACCAGGAAAAAGCATTCGACAGAGTAAACAGAGAACAACTGTGGGAGATACTAACAACATACGGAGTAAGCCAACATCTAACCAACCTAATTAAAAGTCTCTACATCAAAAGTAGCTGCAGGGTCAGAACAGCAGCAGGCGACACAGACCACTTTGAAGTTAGAGAAAGTGTAAGACAGGGGTGCATACTGTCCACGATACTGTTTATTACATACATGGACTATATATGCAAGCTACCCAACCCATCAGAGACAGAGAAGATCAACGAGCTTCTATTTGCAGACGATCAGGCACTAATACATGAAACAACAGAAGACCTACAAGAGCACTTAAACAAACTCAACATCTCAGGCACAAAATACAACATGAAAATCAACATCAACAAAACAGAAGTCATGAATGTCGCCAAAAATAAACAGAACGTCAACATAACTATAGAAGGCAGACAACTAAAACAAGTAGAGGAATTCAAATACCTAGGAAGTCTAATGACAAACGATAATTCTCAAACAGCAGAGATAGAATCAAGATGCATCAAAGCTTGTCAAATCATTGGACAGTTATCACCACTATTATCCAACAAGGAAATGACTCTGGAGGCAAAACGAGCACTATACAATACAATCTTCATCCCAACGTTGTGCTACCAATGCCAGACCTGGACCCTAGATGCAAGAACAATAAGAAAAATAATCTCTACAGAGATGAAATGTGTTAGACGAATGACTGAAAACGGTCTGAGAGATAAGATCAGAAATGAAGAACTGAAAAAAAAGCTAGGAATAGCCCCCGCCATAGAATATATAAGGAAACAACAGATAAAATGGTTTGGCCACGTGACAAGGCAGAAGTCAAAACACAACACAACGAGCCTTCAACAAACGTTGTGAGAACACCAGCCCCAAGGGTCGACCACGAAAAAGATGGATCGATGGAATATTAGAAGCACTAGGAAACATAACAGCAGCAGAGGCGAACAGACGAGCAAAAGACCCGCAAATTATATCTCCCCTCGACGCTGAAAGGCAGATGAGGAAGGAAAGAAGAAGAAGAAGACAACCTCTAAGTAACAAATATGCAGCACTTCAACCTCCAAGTAACAAATGGGCAGCACTACAACAAGTATGTTAAGTTTTAAGCTGTTAAAAATAATGTTTTATAAAAAAAAGCAGGAAAATAATTGCTTTTGAAATGGCTCTAAATAAACTATGTTTACATATTTAACAAACTTGAGCATCTTATAGTTGGAGCATTGACAGAGTTATAAACTAATTACATAAAAAAAAATTATGTTATTTTTTTAGGAAAATAAATTTGATTAATTAATTACATTGTTACCATCTATTACTTTATTTATTAAACTTTTTTTTTTAGGTTACACGTCTGCATGAAGTGCACAAAACGGACTTTAATGATGCCAAAAGAGCTGATGCTATCTCTTTTACTGTCAGTCGAAATGTATACCTCTATGGATTCAGTATTTATGGTCCTAAAGACCATAGAGAAGCTGAGTACAAAGTTGACACAATAGTCTACCGGAAGAAAAAAGACATTGTTATGGATTCCATTTACATCAAAGGAACTGAAGTTTACCTTCCTGTGATATTTAAAAAGCCAGTTAAGATAGATAAACGTTGCATATATACTCTGGAGGTTTACATCACAGGTCCTGACTCTCATATTGGAACTAGTGGACAAGAAAATATACAGTATGGATCTGTGTTGTTTACATTCAGCAATGCTGAAAAAGTGAAAAGAAACAGAACAGATATCACCAAAGGACAGATACCTCGGCTGTACTTCTCAGAAACACTACATCTGTGAAATTCCATTTAGAGAGAAAAGAGAATAACTGCAACCATGAAAGCGAATTTGTAAGAGCAGTCTTGTGGCTGTAGACTATAAGAGGCATATACTAAATGAAAAGTGGGGCACAGAAATGATGGCAAATCTAGAGTGACAGAATGAGAGAAATGCTACAACAACATTACATGACAGTAGTTGAGGCTGCTAGTGGGAGCAATAGTTATACTTGAAGGCAAATCTAGCATGAGAGTATGAGAGAAATGCTATAACAACATTACATGACAGTAGTTAAGGCTGCAAGAGGAGGGAGCAATAGTTATAATTGAAGGCAAATCTAGCATGAGAGTATGAGAGAAATGCTACAACAACATTACATGACAGTAGTTGAGGCTGCTAGAGGAGCAAGGGTTGTACTGTTAAAAGCACTTGGAGTGACCAGAAAAGACTGAATCAGAAATGATATTATAAGAGAAGTGTAGACATTGAACCATTCCTAAGCTACATACAGAAACAACAAATAAACTGGTTTATCCATCTAGAAAGAATATCATGTGATTCCTTACAATACAAAACATATAGTAAAAGATTAAGGAGAAGAGCATGAGGCACACCCAGAGTACGATGGACTGACAACATGAAGAACTATATATAACTATATAGAAGCACTATAACAAAATCAACTGACGATGAATGGAACCGCCAAAATGGTGAGAACCAGAACGTTGATTCTTCCCAACACCCAAAAGGGTATATGAGAAAGTGAAGAAAGAAAGAAAGAAAGAAAGAAAGAAAGAAAGAAAAAAAGAAATAAAAAAAGAAACAGTAACTTTGTTTTGTGAGAAATTACAGTAATGAAAGCTTCCATGTTGAAGAGATATTTTTGCACAAAGTTTATATAATATCTGCAATCAGTCAGTGGGTGAAAGAGTTTAAATAGAAAACAAATTTGTCTTTTATTATATTATGCAACTGCTGTCAGAAAATAATTTTGAAAATGTCATTATTATTGCTGAAATTAATCAGGACATATTTTTGCTTTATTTAATGGGGACATGTTACTGCTGAAATTAATGGGGACATATTTGCTGAAATTAATGGGGACATATTATTACATAGATTTCCTTAGCAAATATAAAAAAAAACTATTCCTTTTATTTTTTTCATTAGATTCTGTATTTTTGTTTGTTTTTCTGTCATATATCTGTTCTTGATATCCTCTCTTTCTTACTTTGTCTTACTTTCAATCTCTTCAAATGTTTGGGTTCTCTTTCAAATGAAAACAGGGATGTTATTAAACGTAATAAATCAACTCATTGAACATTGTAAAGATCACAATTGTAAACTCTCACATTGATCTAAAGTACTTATAACAGTTACTGTTTTAATAAAATATTATAAATGGATTTTTACTCATTTTTATCAGAAATGAAGAAGCAGTAACATGTAACAAAATAGAATAAAATGATGTTATCATGAGAAGTATTTGAAACCTACAATGTTAAGCATCTGTTATTACATTTTTTGACTGCAACTTACCTGGGTGCTAATTCAAGTGAAGTAGCTGCAAAGAAAATTTAATAATCTGATATAATGTGAATACAGGAAACTGGATGGTTTAGAGTTGTGATGTTGGCTTATGGGTAGGAAAGTCCTGAGATCAAATACCGTCATAGACGATGGGAATTATTCTCTACAGTTCTTCCTTTTCCTGTGTAACATTCCCTCATTTGTATATAGATTCATGGTTAAATGTTTGACTTACGCCCTGCAACTCTCATGGAGCAAAGGGTTGCAACAACACTCTGCCAACAATGGATGTGGTTTTGTGTTATCTTCTCCAACTGAGCCCATGTTCATCCTGCAGCCTTTGCTTGTCTCCATTGTGCTTCCCCTGGTCTGTTTGGCTCTTCCAACTTTCCTAGTTCCTTGTGGATTCAAGTTCATTATTTTGCAATGTGTGTAGTCAATCCATCCACATTTATTTTTCTTGATCTCTATTTCTACTGGTATCGAGGCAGTTTTTCCCTAAAGGTTTTCTTTTGTAATTTATTTTGTTCATTTACTATTATGAAACTGGAGGGATCAGTTTATGAAAAATAGAAGCAGATTGCTATTAACAGGAAAGTTATATAGATTTTTGCATTACGTTAATTTCTAAGTAAATCGACATATTTGTATATTCAAACACGAACAATGCTTTGATCTAGACATAAAAAAAAATTAGTAATAATTCCAAACAGAGGCGTAGCTACTGATTTTAGCATCGGGGAACAAGTCAAATTTTGCGTCCCCCTTAGAGCCCCCCCCCTTTCCCCTCGTGACTAGGTATGAGCCATAAGGGCATTCTTGAATTATTGAGTTATTTGCGGGTCATCATCATTGCACTCCGATCATGTCCATAGGTGCTCAGATCCCCTCCTCAGCAATTCCCTAGTGTCCAGCAACTGACGACTCCAGTTCTATGTTGGTTGATAAGTCTTCTTACACGGCCACTAAGTTTCTCATTTCTGGCTGTGCCCATCTTAACTCATATTTCCATCATCCGAAGAAGTGACGTGGATCTGTGTTTGTCGAAGTCCTGTGCTCTTCCAACATCTCGGAGGGCATTGATGATGTCCGCCCGATCCATTGATTGCCCGTCCTCAACGACAGCGCAGCTAGCCAACCTGTCCGCTCTCTCATTTTCCCGTACTCCCGCATGTCCAGGGACATAGACAAAGGTGACCTTACGTATTTTTGACTTCTGCAATGACTCTACCCATTGCATGCGTACAGAACCCGCCTCCACTTTTCTTATCATGCTCATCGAATCACTCAGTATACATGCGTGGGTGTAGTCTTGTGATTCTAACCATTTGAATGCCTTGGTCACTGCCATCACCTCCATTGTCATGCTACTCGCGGTCATGACGTATGCACCACTGTCTTCTTTGACTATTATGCCTGCCGAGCGTGTTGTAAATGCCCATGCACTTCTTTGGTGTGTCATCTTACAGATCCGTCTGTATAAGGACATTCGTCATACTTTACTGGCAATTTTTGAGTATTTGAACATGTCGACCTGCATCTCGTGGCACAGTTTTAGGGTATGAACAGGGTTAAAAAAATAAAGCAACAATGGTCAATTTGGAGCCCCCAGACGCTGCGCCTAGGGACAGATGTTCCCCCTTGCGCCTCCCGCAGCTACGTCACTGATTTCATAGCGTATACAACCTGCAGTCTTGTATGTATATTTGTTTCATTGTCTTGAGGTTATTTTCATTATTGGGCACATTCAGTTGAACACCTTTAAGCTAGAGCAATACGTGTTGAAATATCTGTATAACTGCTTAATTAAAAGTTTCTACATCAACAGCCAAATAAAGCAATATGCAACGCAGACAACTTCGAAGTTAGATCAGGAATAGGACGGGTGCATATTATTCCCCCTACTGTTTAATACATTAATGGACTACATCATATGCAAGTTAGCCAACCCATTAAACAAAATGAGATCAATGAGCTTATATTTGCAGACTATCAGGGACTAATACGTGGAATAATAGATCTACAAGAACACTTAAAACTCAACAACACTGGCACAAAATACAACATGAAAATCAACAAAACAGAAACCAGGAACATTGCAAAAGAGAAACCGAACATCAACATAACTGTAGACAGCCAACAACTAAATCAAGTCTTCTTCTTCTACTACTACTTTTCAGCTCTCTGTGGAGCATAGGTCTTCCACAAACACTTTCCACGCCGTTTTGTTTCTTGCCATTCTTTTAAGATCATTCCATGTCTTCCTCATCTCTGCTTCCACCTGTCTTCTCCAAGAATTCATTGGTCTTCCTCTTTGTCTTTTTCCCTGGGGGTTCTAAAAAAGGGCCTGTTGTGTAATACTATGAGTTGGCTTCCGCAGTGTGTGTCCTATCCAGCGCCATTGTATTCGCTGACTAAAACAAGTAAAGGAAATTAAATACCTAGGAAGTCTAGTGACAAACGACAATTCACAAACAGCAGAATTAGACTCAAGATGCAACAAAGCTTGTCAAATAATTGAACAACTATCACCACTATTGTCAACAACAACAAAAAAACTTTCTATAACCACTACCGAGATGAAGTGTGTTAGACGAATGACAGGAAACATCATGAGAGATAAGAAATGACGACTGAAAAGAGCTAGGAATAATCCCTGCCATAGAATATGTAAAGAAGCAACTTATAAAATGATTTAGTTATGTGATAAGGCAGAAAGATCAAAACACACCAAACGAGTCTTCAATAAACGTTGCGAGAATACCAAACCCAAGGACTGACCACGAAGAAAATGGATTGGCGGAATATTAGAAAAACTAAGAAACATAGCAGCAGAGGGAAACAGAAGAACAACAGACCGCAAAGTATATCTTCCCTAGACACTTAAAGGCAAATGAGGAAAAGAGGAAGAAAAGGACGAAGAAGATAGACCAATTATTATATTATGGCATAATGATTGCTAGAATGTTTGCTATACTGTTACATGAGGATTTATAGACTACTTGTTTTACTGTGACAAGGCAATATATGAGACTACTTGTTTTACTGTGACAAGGCAATATATGAGACTGCTTGCTATACTGTGACAAGGCAATATATGAGACTGCTTGCTATACTGTGACAAGGCAATATATGAGATCGCTTGCTATACAGTGACATCACAATATATGAGACTGCTTGCTATACTGTGACAAGGCAATATATGAGACTGCTTGCTATACTGTGACAAGGCAATATATGAGACTGCTTGCTATACTGTGACATGGTAATATATGAGACTGCTTGCTATACTGTGACAAGGCAATATATGAGACTGCTTGATATACTGTGACATGACAATATATGAGACTGCTTGCTATACTGTGACATGACAATATATGAGACTGCTTGCTATACTGTGACAAGACAATATATGAGACTGCTTGCTATACTGTGACATAATTATTGGTGGGATTGCTTACTGGACTATGACATACAGATTGATGTAACCATTTTTCATGTTGTGACATGACGATTGATGGGACAAGTTGGTAAACTGTGACATGACGATTGATGGGACAAGTTGATAAACTGTGACATGACGATTGATGGGACAAGTTGATAAACTGTGACATGACGATTGATGGGACAAGTTGGTAAACTGTGACATGACGATTGATGGGACAAGTTGGTAAACTGTGACATGACGATTGATGGGACAAGTTGATAAACTGTGACATGACGATTGATGGGACAAGTTGGTAAACTGTGACATGACGATTGATGGGACAAGTTGGTAAACTGTGACATGACGATTGATGGGACAAGTTGATAAACTGTGACATGATTTGTAACAGGTTCTTTATGTCTTTTCAACCGTGAACGATTTCTCCCTGATGCCTTGTGATCTTTCTTGAGTACTTCGCGCTGTAATAACATTGTCGACAACCACTGTCCGTTCTTCACGGACTTATTGAAAACACCAAAGCCACATTAGACACAACACTCATGAAGGTTACACATATTAACTTTATTACAGTTTCACATTAACAATCATCTGTGCGACATATCTCCACTCACTCTTGCTGTTACTATTCAATTTCAAATGTGATGTTATCGTTGATTTAAATGTGACGACGACACTGCTGTATTGTCTTATTCGTCATGGTGGTGTTACTAACCTATGATCATAATTGACAATGTCTCCTGTCTATCTGGGTTTCACAGACTTAACCGTGTCACCTTTGACTGCTACGTCAGCAGCCCTTTGATAGCCAATCTGTGAGACTAATTGACGGCAAGACCCTTTCTTGAGCCTTGCATTCAGCAGAACTCTGTCTGCCGAATCTGTGAGACTAATTGACGGCAAGACCCTTTCTCGTGCCTTGCATTCAGCAGAACTCTGTCTGCCGAATCTGTGAGACTAATTGACGGCAAGACCCTTTCTCGTGCCTTGCATTCAGCAGAACTCTGTCTGCCAAATCTGTAAGAATAATTGACGGCAAAACTCCTTCCTGAGCCTTGCATTCAGCAGAACTCTGTCTGCCCAATATGTAAGAATAATTGACGGCAAAACTCTTTCCTGAGCCTTGCATTCAGCAGAACTCTGTCTGCCAAGTCTGTAAGAATAATTGACGGCAAGCCCTTCTCTTGAGCCTTGCATTCAGCAGAACTCTGCTCGCCAACTCTGCGATCATAATTGACCAGTCTCTGTCATACTTTGATAAAGTTTGAGTGTACTACTCACCAATGGAGAATTCACACTCTGTGTCCGACATCAGAACCACACTGAATTATCAGACTTCTACACATTTGTGCGTCCTACTTTTCTAGACTACTCATGAAGTTATTCTGATCTAGCACTGCCTTATTTGTAGGCCATTAACACTTAGACTCTATCTAGTCACTAACTCAAATTAAGGCTTGATCTCTACGGCCTGGCGTACTACTGACTTATTCACTACATAAAGTAACTCAACTGACACTAACTATTCACAAACAGAATTAACTCACTACATAACTAACTCAATACAAATTTAAGGGCTGCCAACCCTCACGGGCTAGCCCCCTATGGAATCGACTGTTCGCGTCTCCCGCTAGTTCGTAACTAACTTATCTCTTTGTCTCAACCTTCTCCTGTCTATCTCCTTCACGTGACACACATTCTCCGTGCAAACTCACCTCTCCGAGATTTTACACTTTCACGCTTTTCATGCTTTCTTGTCGCTCTCTCTAGTGTCGTCTTCAGTCAGCCTACCCGACCTAATTCTCTCCCTCATTTACTTAAGTTGCTTCCCCTTATTTTATTTGTCCCCTCTGTCTTCCTCTTCTCTCTCTCTTTCTTCATCTCTCTATTTCAGATTGATGGGACAAGTTGATAAATTGTGACATGACGATTGATGGGACAAGTTGGTAAACTGTGACATGACGATTGATGGGACAAGTTGGTAAACTGTGACATGACGATTGATGTTATAGTTTGCTAGACTGTGACATGAAAGGTGACATGACCATTGTTGTGATAAAGATTATGTCATTGAGAGTAAAAAAAAGCATACCCTTTAAACGAAGAATGCTTGTAACCAATGTTGTATTGGATCAACTTGCATGCATCACTCTACTCAGCTGAAGTTAGCTTGTAACCAATGTTGTATTGGATCAACTTGCATGCATCACTCTACTCAGCTGAAGTTAGCTTGTAACCAATGTTGTATTGGATCAACTTGCATGCATCACTCTACTCAGCTGAAGTTAGCTTGTAACCAATGTTGTATTGGATCAACTTGCATGCATCACTCTACTCAGCTGAAGTTAGCTTGTAACCAATGTTGTATTGGATCAACTTGCATGCATCACTCTACTCAGCTGAAGTTAGCTTGTAACCAATGTTGTATTGGATCAACTTGCATGCATCACTCTACTCAGCTGAAGTTAGCTTGTAACCAATGTTGTATTGGATCAACTTGCATGCATCACTCTACTCAGCTGAAGTTAGCTTGTAACCAATGTTGTATTGGATCAACTTGCATGCATCACTCTACTCAGCTGAAGTTAGCTTGTAACCAATGTTGTATTGGATCAACTTGCATGCATCACTCTACTCAGCTGAAGTTAGCTTGTAACCAATGTTGTATTGGATCAACTTGCATGCATCACTCTACTCAGCTGAAGTTAGCTTGTAACCAATGTTGTATTGGATCAACTTGCATGCATCACTCTACTCAGCTGAAGTTAGCTTGTAACCAATGTTGTATTGGATCAACTTGCATGCATCACTCTACTCAGCTGAAGTTAGCTTGTAACCAATGTTGTATTGGATCAACTTGCATGCATCACTCTACTCAGCTGAAGTTAGCTTGTAACCAATGTTGTATTGGATCAACTTGCATGCATCACTCTACTCAGCTGAAGTTAGCTTGTAACCAATGTTGTATTGGATCAACTTGCATGCATCACTCTACTCAGCTGAAGTTAGCTTGTAACCAATGTTGTATTGGATCAACGTGCATGCATCACTCTACTCAGCTGAAGTTAGCTTGTAACCAATGTTGTATTGGATCAACGTGCATGCATCACTCTACTCAGCTGAAGTTAGCTTGTAACCAATGTTGTATTGGATCAACTTGCATGCATCACTCTACTCAGCTGAAGTTAGCTTGTAACCAATGTTGTATTGGATCAACTTGCATGCATCAATCTACTCAGCTGAAGTTAGCTTGTAACCAATGTTGTATTGGATCAACTTGCATGCATCACTCTACTCAGCTGAAGTTAGCTTGTAACCAATGTTGTATTGGATCAACGTGCATGCATCACTCTACTCAGCTGAAGTTAGCTTGTAACCAATGTTGTATTGGATCAACGTGCATGCATCACTCTACTCAGCTGAAGTTAGCTTGTAACCAATGTTGTATTGGATCAACTTGCATGCATCACTCTACTCAGCTGAAGTTAGCTTGTAACCAATGTTGTATTGGATCAACTTGCATGCATCACTCTACTCAGCTGAAGTTAGCTTGTAACCAATGTTGTATTGGATCAACTTGCATGCATCACTCTACTCAGCTGAAGTTAGCTTGTAACCAATGTTGTATTGGATCAACTTGCATGCATCACTCTACTCAGCTGAAGTTAGCTTGTAACCAATGTTGTATTGGATCAACTTGCATGCATCACTCTACTCAGCTGAAGTTAGCTTGTAACCAATGTTGTATTGGATCAACTTGCATGCATCACTCTACTCAGCTGAAGTTAGCTTGTAACCAATGTTGTATTGGATCAACTTGCATGCATCACTCTACTCAGCTGAAGTTAGCTTGTAACCAATGTTGTATTGGATCAACTTGCATGCATCACTCTACTCAGCTGAAGTTAGCTTGTAACCAATGTTGTATTGGATCAACTTGCATGCATCACTCTACTCAGCTGAAGTTAGCTTGTAACCAATGTTGTATTGGATCAACGTGCATGCATCACTCTACTCAGCTGAAGTTAGCTTGTAACCAATGTTGTATTGGATCAACTTGCATGCATCACTCTACTCAGCTGAAGTTAGCTTGTAACCAATGTTGTATTGGATCAACTTGCATGCATCACTCTACTCAGCTGAAGTTAGCTTGTAACCAATGTTGTATTGGATCAACTTGCATGCATCACTCTACTCAGCTGAAGTTAGCTTGTAACCAATGTTGTATTGGATCAACTTGCATGCATCACTCTACTCAGCTGAAGTTAGCTTGTAACCAATGTTGTATTGGATCAACTTGCATGCATCACTCTACTCAGCTGAAGTTAGCGTGTAACCGATGTTGTATTGGATCAACTTGCATGCATCACTCTACTCAGCTGAAGTTAGCGTGTAACCGATGTTGTATTGGATCAACTTGCATGCATCACTCTACTCAGCTGAAGTTAGCGTGTAACCAATGTTGTATTGGATCAACTTGCATGCATCACTCTACTCAGCTGAAGTTAGCGTGTAACCAATGTTGTATTGGATCAACTTGCATGCATCACTCTACTCAGCTGAAGTTAGCGTGTAACCAATGTTGTATTGGATCAACTTGCATGCATCACTCTACTCAGCTGAAGTTAGCTTGTAACCAATGTTGTATTGGATCAACTTGCATGCATCACTCTACTCAGCTGAAGTTAGCGTGTAACCAATGTTGTATTGGATCAACTTGCATGCATCACTCTACTCAGCTGAAGTTAGCGTGTAACCAATGTTGTATTGGATCAACTTGCATGCATCACTCTACTCAGCTGAAGTTAGCGTGTAACCAATGTTGTATTGGATCAACTTGCATGCATCACTCTACTCAGCTGAAGTTAGCGTGTAACCAATGTTGTATTGGATCAACTTGCATGCATCACTCTACTCAGCTGAAGTTAGCGTGTAACCAATGTTGTATTGGATCAACGTGCATGCATCACTCTACTCAGCTGAAGTTAGCGTGTAACCAATGTTGTATTGGATCAACTTGCATGCATCACTCTACTCAGCTGAAGTTAGCTTGTAACCAATGTTGTATTGGATCAACTTGCATGCATCACTCTACTCAGCTGAAGTTAGCGTGTAACCAATGTTGTATTGGATCAACTTGCATGCATCACTCTACTCAGCTGAAGTTAGCTTGTAACCAATGTTGTATTGGATCAACTTGCATGCATCACTCTACTCAGCTGAAGTTAGCGTGTAACCAATGTTGTATTGGATCAACTTGCATGCATCACTCTACTCAGCTGAAGTTAGCTTGTAACCAATGTTGTATTGGATCAACTTGCATGCATCAATCTACTCAGCTGAAGTTAGCTTGTAACCAATGTTGTATTGGATCAACGTGCATGCATCACTCTACTCAGCTGAAGTTAGCTTGTAACCAATGTTGTATTGGATCAACGTGCATGCATCACTCTACTCAGCTGAAGTTAGCTTGTAACCAATGTTGTATTGGATCAACTTGCATGCATCACTCTACTCAGCTGAAGTTAGCTTGTAACCAATGTTGTATTGGATCAACTTGCATGCATCACTCTACTCAGCTGAAGTTAGCTTGTAACCAATGTTGTATTGGATCAACTTGCATGCATCACTCTACTCAGCTGAAGTTAGCTTGTAACCAATGTTGTATTGGATCAACGTGCATGCATCACTCTACTCAGCTGAAGTTAGCTTGTAACCAATGTTGTATTGGATCAACGTGCATGCATCACTCTACTCAGGAGCCAGTGGTGGGATGTGATAAACACTCCAAGGTATGGTGACAGCTTTAATAGGAAGGAACACAACACAATACTGACGTTTCAGCCTGTGGCCTTCTTCAGAATACAATGACAACGACAACAAACGATGAAGCACAATTATCTATAACTACATGTTAGATGATCAGATGAATGGAGAGGTGGACAGAGAAGAAGAAAGTAAGATGTTAAAATAGGAAAGGAGGCTACATGAGGGGAGGTAGGATGAGCGTCAAGATGTGTAAATAGAAAGATTAGAAAAATGAGGAAGAGCTCGAGAGGTCAATAGTAAAAAGTGAATAATGTATCGTAAAACGTATATGAAAAAAAAAAAAAACTTAGCTCCAACAGCTCAATTATTTGTCTGTTCCCATCAATCTACTCAGCTGAAGTTAGCGGGTATGCATTTGTCTGCAGTAATGTAACAGCCAATTTTTTCAAGATGTAATCGACGCTCAAAATACCACAATTTAGCAGGTCCTGTCCATGACCAACTGTGCTAAGATGTTTCGCTTTTCAGCGCCTTAAAGAAAGACAATCACATTTCCTTTATTTCACCGAGACAGCTTCTCTCCCTTATAATAAAATGTATTAAAAAATCTGATCTCTGTTGTCATTTTGTATTATCATCCTGGTTTAACTCATTCTTCCTTCCTTCAGTCTGTCTCTCGCAAGCTTCATTCTATAGTGTTGCTTGTTTTCTTTTACAGCAATATTCATTTTATTTATGTATGTTTTTTAAGTAAATACAAACACAAAGACGTACATAGAAACAGCAATGAAGATCAATATGGGTTGAGAGAGTGACAATATCCATTTCAAGGGAAGTAAACCCCTCAACAATCCGTGGGCATCACGACAGCATCGCCTTGTTGGATTATTTTATTTTATTTATAACTGAAACCTGTCAGGATAGGTTTAGCATGGGAACTGAGACGTTTTCGAATATCATGGAGGTCATGATCTGTATATATATATATATATATATATATATATATATATATATATATATATATATATATATATATATATATATAGATGTAGTTACATACGCGCACACATATATCAACATACATATAAAGTATACTGGCAGCAGTCACGCTTGCTGACCATGTATATGGTGGTACAAAGCAAAGCAATGCATAAATATGTGAAGCTGCAGTAGAGCTAATAAGGAGAAATGACAAAAATAAATAGAAAAAAGGGCATGTTTAAAGCTTTACGTAATAAGTGGACGACACAAATTAGAACAACATTTCAGCTCAATAAGCCTTCAGCAGTCATACACTTATTACGTAACGTTTTAACCGCACCGTTTTCTCTCTATTTTTTCCATTTCCCCTGACCAAGTATATGTCGCTTTTGTGTGCACATTCCTACCAAATTTAATCCCGTATGGCTATGCCCAGTTCATTTTCTTTATTGTAGTTGCTGACATGGATCTTCGCAATTTTGCTGGCCAAATCAGATAGTTCAGGCACAGTCCAGTGCCGAGTTTACCTATAATCTAGCGATGCTGAAGCCTCGGGCTCAAAACCTGAAGGGATGGCTGCTAAGCATCGCAGAGAAAGGAGGTTGTTGTCAGTATAGGAGACAAATAATAATAAATGAGTATTATTATAGAGGGA
Organism: Megaustenia siamemsis; assembly: GCA_032433765.1. Classification (NCBI taxonomy): domain Eukaryota; kingdom Metazoa; phylum Mollusca; class Gastropoda; order Stylommatophora; family Ariophantidae; genus Megaustenia; species Megaustenia siamemsis. The sequence continues at coordinate 175,693,874 of JAVIAB010000092.1, read as the reverse complement.
AACGTCCGAGGCGATAATTCAGGGAATCAAAGAAGGAAGAGGTATGTATTACTTTTGACATTGTCCACTATAGCTAATGTTTTGGTTAGCTGAGTGGCAGTGTTCCCTAGCGTTCGGCTTCTCGTGGCAAGGCGCAGTGCCAGCGAGTACGGGTTCGATCCTGCTTCCGACCATATGTTGTTCTTTGTTTTTTTTTCTGCTGTTATTTATTTGTAATTTTTTCTGAGTGCTGTAATACATATCTCTTCCTTCTATGATTCCCTTGTTGTCAGTATATTATGGTGTCTCATGAAATGTGGTTGCCTGTTGTTTGATTCGTTCTTTTCATAAATAGAACGTCTTTCTTTTGCGTATTTGGTTGCTGTTAAAAAGGAAATGTTTTGTTCTTTGCATATGTCTTTTATTCCATCTAACCATCTTTTCCTTCGTCTTCCTCTTACCCTTTGTTTTGATGTTCTTAGAACTCTCTTCATGACAATTGGTGTGGTTCCATTCTAAGTGCCCATACCATTACATTTGTAGTTCGTGTATATATTCCAGACATAGTTTAATTCCTATTTCTTCTCTGACTGGAACATTTGATACTCTATCTGCCCTTGTGTTGTTGTTATTTCCCTCAAGCACCTCATTTCAGATGTCGTAATTTTGAAGTGAAAGTTTTTAGTTGATCGCACGGTTGACTTTGAATTGATCGTAGACTGAAAGTTTTGAGTTGATAGAAGAGTCAAAGTTTTGAGTTGATAGAAGAGTCAAAGTTTTGAGTTGATAGAAGAGTCAAAGTTTTGAGTTGATAGAAGAGTCAAAGTTTTGAGTTGGTAGAAGAGTCAAAGTTTTGAGTTGATAGAAGAGTCAAAGTTTTGAGTTGGTAGAAGAGTCAAAGTTTTGAGTTGATAGAAGAGTCAAAGTTTTGAGTTGATAGAAGAGTCAAAGTTTTGAGTTGATAGAAGAGTCAAAGTTTTGAGTTGGTAGAAGAGTCAAAGTTTTGAGTTGATAGAAGAGTCAAAGTTTTATGACTTATGTTAAGTTCCTTCAGTAATATTTTCTTACTTTTTTGAAGTGTAGTGAATGTTTTCCTTTTGCTTCCTCTACCAGTTAGCGTCACTTAGTAAAAGTTGTCTTTGATAATTTGTCTATTAGACAGAAGTGGCTCAGACATCTAAGACAACATAGACATAATAGTGTATATGCTAGGAATTTCAACAACAATCAGTACTCATTATTTGGCGTTTTACTACTCAGGAAATTTCACGCAAGCACCTCAGCATCTGCTCCCACGTGAAATTCTGTTCATCAAGGAAGCAATTATAATCACCATACAAATGCGTTCATCGAGCGAGCAATTATAATCACCATACAAATACAGAAAATATAATTCCCTGAAATTGTAAAACTACAGAAACTAATCGTTTAATGGTGACATGTGTCAAGTTAATTATACTCCAGTCCTTGACGTTTGTTTGTCAAAATGGCCGCCACGAAACCTAATTGGTTGAATCTTTTATTTTTTTTAATATTGAGGTGGATGCTTGATTTCATTGTAGCTCTTTTATTTTGGGGTGCAAATTGTGTAAATTACTAATTGAAATATCCAACAAAATGTTGTCCTTAGTCGGTTTTTTTTGTTGTTGTATTTTAAAATATTTATTAATAAAGTAGCCATGCTTTTGCATTTATTTTCGTTCTGAAAGTGTTGAAAATTATTAGGCCTTCTTGTCTGTACAATTGTCTGACAAGTTGTGATCGATATCAAAGACGAGGATTATCGCTGTGGCCGAGTACTCTCCCATGTCTAATTGAGTGGTCCTTATTTGGTGATCCTGGATGCAGTATGGACGTCTGCCAGTGTTCCTAAAACTGGTTTTGCCGGCGTAATGATATCGATATGGATGTTGTATTAGTTTCTTGCTGTCACAGACGCTAACTTATGACTTCCTTAGCGACGCCCTGATAATACAAAATAGACAGTTGAAAGGAAAAATATTAATGAGACAAAAATAGAACAATGAAATTATTTATATAAGAAGCAGCGAAAAGTAACACGACTGTGATTAAGTTTAAAGATGAAGTGGTGTGGTAGTTTAATAGTATCAAGTGTAAAGGAAATTTGTCATCACCAACATCGTCATATATCTTGTCTACAGGATATCGTTGCTCTTTAAACTGTCAGTCTGAATGTTGTGTTGTCTGCCTCAGTGAGTCTAGTCTATTGACAGTTCTTACTTGGCGCCATGATTTTCTAAGCCCCCCCCCCCCCCAACCACCACCACCACCACCCCGTCCCCTTCTCCACTTTAAAGAAACTATACCTATCATTATTGTTCCGTGAAAGCAAGTTTGGCGTTTGCTCTTATACACTTTTTCTTTTATTATTTTTGCGTTCGCCAGCTTTCACTTCTGGTGAAGCACCTAGTTCCCTAGGAACTGAATTTTGCCCTGGCAACCGTTTGTACAGGGGTCCCTCGCCGCACATGCAGATAACTCAGATTTCGGAGATGCTTATATTTATTCCGTCGATGAGTAATTGACGTTCAAGCTGAGCCTCACTACTGAGTCCGGGGTGGTTGCCGCAGAGATAAATCACAAATAAAAAATCCCAACTGGTGGAGTCGGGATTTAAACCAACCAGTCCTCATCGATAAAAATATGTCAAGTTTCTTTCTCTTTGCTGATCTGAATAGACTAGCCAGTTTTCGTTCGTTTATTTTCAGCTTTTAAAAAGATACAGTTATGCATTTTTTTTTACTGTTTGTCAAAGGTATACGAAGGATTCGTCATTAGTCTTTCATTTCAAATTATTGTTATTTACAATCGCTGAGTTAGTGTTCAGGTTTTGCATCCATAAGTTAAAATAGGCAAAATACAGGCCCTGAGTAGCCTCGCCTTAATGAACACTTAGTGTTTTTGCGAAAGATATTTAATTTAGGTTAGTTTAGTCGACATATCATCACCATGATCATTGAGTGCCGTCTCCGCATCGAAGGTTGGCTACTATGGAGCGCCATTCCACTATGCCTCTTGCTTTGATGGTGCAGATTGTCATAGACTGACTTGTCCATCTTTTGATGTTACTCGTCCATGTTAATCTCGGTCTGCCTCTGCCTCTTTTATCCAGTATTTTCCCTTGCAATATTACTTTTATTGGGCTGTTTTGTCTTTTAACATGCCTCAAAAATTTCCTTTGTCTTGTTTAAATTGTGTTTAGTAGTTCTCTTTTAATTTTCAGTTATTCTAAAATGTCATCGTTTGTTTTCTTTTCTTTCCATCCAATTCTATCTATTCTTCTATAAATCCACATTTCAAATGCTTCAATTTTCTGTTCTGTTTTCTTGTCTAATGTCCATGTTTCTGCACCATACAGGAATATTGAGAAGATGTAACATTTAGCTATTCTTAGTTTTAGCCCTGGTGTTATTTGTTTTTCGGGTGAAATAAAAATCCTGAGTCGCACACGTCGTGGCGACTGCTTGACCAAGCGGCCTTTATCCCTCTGGTTCTATCGTTGCCCCGCGACATACACCAGCAATGGTACTATGTGTCGTAAAGATAGATAGTTATTTGTTTTGATATTTTATACGACAGATCATCCTCAGTATAAATAAATCGGACAAGTCCAGAGCAACAGATTGTGATTTTCGTTTGTCTTCGAGAAAATTTTAATAGATTGCTGAGATGCAATATTTTGATTAATTATAGATTTGAGTGTTAAAAAAAAAAGCCTGTCACAACTTGGTGGCGTATCGGAACAAGTCATTAGTGTTATATTATCCTATGATCACCGGTAAATTTATAAATGATGCTGGTCAGTATCACCACAGGCCGCAGTAATTTATCAGATAAATTTTCTGGTGTGAAATTCAATAAGTTTGATGACCACGAAACCGAGTCGGCAGTAAATAAAAATAAAACTACGGCTGGAGACCGAATAGGAACTGCCCAACTCACGTTGCTCAAGAAAGGGAACAACAAGAAATTCAGAAACAGTGAGTATTACAAGAGACATGGTATAGGTATAGCTTATTAATTATTTCAATTTTATGTTATACGTTTTAATTACGCTTAGTCTCTTATAAACTTGCGCTCGCTCACATCATCATCATCATCATCATCATCATCATCATCATCATCATCATCATCATCATCATCAACATCATTAAGTACCATGCCTGCTGGGGTAGGTGATCATGTCTCCCCACAACTTTCGATCTCGACAGTTATTTATTATTTCTTCTGTTGACCAAGCCATTCTCTTAAGCTGTCTGGTATCTTTTCTCTTTGCTTCCCTCCATCTCTTCGTCCCTCAATTTTCCAAGTTGTCACAATAAATTCCAGCTGTTCTCTTCTCATTACATGGCCAAAATGATGATTGTTTCTTCATAATTTAGACATTAGCTCTCTTTTTACTTTGACCTCTTCCAGAACGTTTTCATTACTCTTTTAAGCTGTTCATGGTATTCTCAACATTCTTCTGTAAAACCACATTTCTACAGCCTCCTGTGATTTTCTTGTCTGTTGTCCTATTGCCCATGATTCACATCCATATGTTAAGCCTGGCTAATAACCAATAACATTTAATACATTTTTTTTTTTTAGTTTGCTTGCTCACTTAGTTATAACTAAATCTCGCCATTTTAAACATAATTTTAATCTTCTTACTTTTCTTTGACATTTCTAGGAGACAGTATTTTTTTGTTTCTCGTTCACTTTTATTTCACAGATTGACTATATCTTTAGCACTCTCTCCATTACCTCACAGATAACGATTGTTCCAGCCCTTTCAGGGAGCCCATAGCACCTAAGTTCAACTGTCAGGAATACAGGAACGCTAACCCATCCTGACAGGCCAATTTTACTCCCTTTGTGCAAAATCCTGTAGACTTGCAGAAACTAAATTGATATTGACTATAAGAAGGCGCGCTTGTCCATAAGAAGACGCACTTGTCTATAACCGAATTCTGAAATAATCTAATGCTCATTTTGGCCTTGAACTTGCGTTGTTGCCTACAGGGAACCGATTATTGTCATTGCAGCCATGACAGTTTGTAGATTTTATGATCACGGCATGGACATCTTCTGTCCACATTTCTTTATAGACTGACGACATTAATGAAAACCGTAGATAGCTATTACAGTTGTGTTCTATTTTCCGTTTCCTGCCTTGTCTCATCTACGTATACAGCCTGGCGTCTGGGCACGCTGCAGTTCTGTGTCCTGGGCCTAGTACGGTGCACTGGCAGCTCTTCAGTCGTGTCTCTGCACAGCTCGTGTGATGTTGTTCGACTGTTTTAGTTTAGTTTAGCTTAGTTTAGTTTAGCTTAGTTTAGTTTAGTTTAGCTTAGATTAAAATTAGTTTAACATTCCTTAACTTAGTTTAGTTTAGTTTAGTTTAGTTTAGTTTAGCTTAGATTAAAATTAGTTTAACATTCCTTAGTTTAGTTTAGTTTAGCTTAGTTTAGTTTAGCTTAGTTTAGTTTAGTTTAGCTTAGATTAAAATTAGTTTAACATTCCTTAGCTTAGTTTAGTTTAGTTTAATTAAGCTTAGTTTAGTTTAGTTTAGCTTTGTTTAGCATAGCTTAGCTTAGCTTAGATTAATTTAGTTTAGCTTACCTTAGCTTAGTTTAGTTTAGCTTACCTTACTTAGTTAAGTTAAGTTTAGTTTAGTTTAGCATTAGTTTAGTTCCTAGAAAGGGAATGTGAAATCTGCTCAGCATCTCTGTACGACGTAGAAACATGGACACTATATAAGAAAACAGAGCAGAAAATTGAAGCATTTGCAAAGCTGATTTATCGAAAAATGGGGATTGGGTGGAAGAAAAATAGAGAAAAAAGGAAATTCAGAAACAGCCGTAAATGAAAAAAGAACTACTTGACACAATTGGAAAAAAAAGACACATGAAATGTCTGAGGTATGTAAAGAGACTCAACGCCCTATTAAACGTCATCTTGGAAGGGAAGGTACAAGGTAGACAAGACAGAGGCAGACCAAGACTAAAGTGGACTGATAGCATCAAAAGGTGGACAGGTGAACCCATGACAACATGCACCATCAAGAAAGAGAGAGAGAGAGTAAAATGGCTGTCCATGGTAGCCAAACTTCGATGAAGATGCGGCATCCAATGGATGAACATGAAATAAAAGATCAACTGGAATATATTGTTTCAAGAGGACAAATTGAGAGAAGAATAGATAGAAGGAAACAGAGTAACAATAGCAGACAGTTTAAGATAATGACATTATAGGAAGCCAACATCAGAACGTATAAACAATTATAGGGAGATGACTTTGTGGAGAGCCATGGCCGCGTTGGCCAGAAGACAAGGCACCTGATAATGGTGATGCTTTCTATGAAAAAAATGTCTGCTTAATTTTCGACTTCTATTTTCTTCTATTTGTGTAAATGTGTATGTCCAATGTTGATGAAATCAAATGCTGATAAATAGAAATAATATATCTTCAGAAGCCATGTCATGTCACGTCCTTAATGGAACCTAGCAAGGACGTCATTGCTCTAGTGCCATTTCTTTATTGACAAAGCTCTCACAGGGAGCTGCTTGTATGTTTGAGACTGTATTGAAAGTTTATCTCTTTCAAGCTTAACCTCCGAATGAGCGCTCTTAATGTCGTTGTCGACTCCCCTGGTACGCCAGTGACGACCACAAGCGAATCATTACATTTTCGAAATTATTTCTCTATCCCTGTATCAAACCGATCGCTTCAGTTTCAAAGTCAGAACCAACAGACTTTTTTTGTGTGGAAAAAATTTAAATCTCTACATTGTCATTTCGAGCCGAGTCGGATACGTATCTTGTACCCACCTCCCAACATTTTTAGAACCCTTCCCATTTATTTCACCTGACTGCCTGATCAGTGAGAAAAATAGATGGTCAGCCCGCCTACCAATTTTAGTTCAGTCAGTGGCTGACCAAGCTCTGGACCGCAGGGAAGTGACTTTTTCTCCTTTCTTAAATGTTTAGCATATTATCGCCATGTGGTTAGATCTCTGTGTATATCCTTATATATATTTTGTTGTTGTTTTTTATTGTTCCAGCTGAAGGCCTACTTGGCTGAAATATCATTCGACTTTTGTTTTGTTTATCACCTACGTAAAGCTTGTACTATAGACAAATAGTAGTAAATGAACATTGTTATAGAGGGAAACTTGCGAGGCCATAATCAGCGAATCAGTTCAGAGGAAGAGCTATGTTTACAGCACTCGGAAAAAATGACAAATAATGAACAACAGAAAAAAAAAAACAAAGAAAAAAATATGGACCGAAGCAGTATCGAACCCGTACTCAGTGGCACAGCGCCTTGCCACGAAAAGCCAAACGCTAGGGAACACTGCCACTCAGCTGATTATTTGCCATTTTTTCCGAGCTTGTACTATACCCGTTTTTTTCTCTTTTTTTTTAAATCGTCGAATTCGGTACATAGGGAAGGCATTGTAGACTATTATAATTCGGTACATAGGGAAGACATTGTAGACTATTATAATACGGTACATAGGGAAGACATTGTAGACTATTATAATTTGGTACATAGGGAAGGCATTGTAGACTATTATAATTCGGTACATAGGGAAGACATTGTAGACTATTATAATTTGGTACATAGGGAAGGCATTGTAGACTATTATAATTCGGTACATAGGGAAGACATTGTAGACTATTATAATTCGGTACATAGGGAAGACATTGTAGACTATTATAATTCGGTACATAGGGAAGACATTGTAGACTATTATAATTCGGTACATAGGGAAGACATTGTAGACTATTATAATTTGGTACATAGGGAAGACATTGTAGACTATTATAATTCGGTACATAGGGAAAACATAGTAGACTACGTCCGACGATCTTTGTTATCAAGTGCCTGACCTTGAAAAAGGTGCTACGGGTGTCAAACGTTTGGCAACCACTGACATACAATGTTCAGAATGAACATGCTAGGCCACCCACGGCGCCATAAACACAATTAAGGGGTAGGGAAAGGAAACTTTACAAAAATGCTCGTTGAATTTGGATGCACTGCGCCAAAAGTCGTAAATATCACAATTCTAGTCATTTGTCTCCGCCATGTAATCGACGCTTGTTAACCTTCAACTCTGAGGGTTCCTCTTAAAGTTATTTATAGCTCACTTGCCATATCTCAGGAAATCTACAATGTTGAAAATAAGTACCAAAGACTGAACAGACCAAAGACTGAACAAACAAGAATTGTAAACAAATTTGACTGTGTCAAATGGCTTATGTTGAAACCATTAAACTGGTAATTGATATGGAAGCACTTTTTGTGATTTAGGACAGATTTCCATAGTTGCACTGGATTTGTTTTTCATTCAGAGCTTCAGAGTTAAAAACATGCCTACAGCCGACACAGCTGAAATATTAAAATATGTACCTGTCTTTTGGTCACGAAATGACAGAGATGGGACAGAGTGCGCTGGGCGGAACTGCTCCAGAGTTATTTCCAAGTGAATTGAGAGTCATAATCTCCACTCCTCAAATGCATTAATCTTGCAGAACAACCTTCACCTTTACTCTCGGTAACTATCTTTACGGCATTTTCCCATTACTGGGATCTGCAGGAGGGGGAGATTTTCTCTTACTTTTTACTGTCTGCAGTAGGAAATAAACATGACATGTATTACGGGAGCTGGACTCGCAGCAGCTGATTACTGGAAGGACAAGAAAATCATCTTCTTGTAGGCACACTGTTTCATGAAACTACGATCTTGAGCCATAAGCGTGTGGTTATATGCGAATCAATTCAGAGGAAGGGGTATGTTTACAGCACTCGGAAAAAATGACAAATAATCAACAACAGAAAAAAAACACAATAATATATGGACCAAAGCAGTATCGAACCCGTACTCAGTGGCACAGCGCCTTGCCACGAAAAGCCAAACGCTAGGAAACACTGCCATTCAGCTAACTAGTTATATGTTTGGAGCTTTAGAGAATTCCGTTGCAACCAGAGGGAGGATGTGAGCACAGTGAACTCTTTAATGACTACATTGTTTTGAAGAGTAGTATTGCTGTTAACTTACGTCTGACGTTGCTATGGCTGTACTTTTACATGCCAACAATGTTTTGAAGAGTAGCATAGCTGTAAGCTTACGTCTGACGTTGATATGGCTGTACTTTTACATGCCAACAATGTTTTGAAGAGTAGCATAGCTATAAACTTACGTCTGACGTTGTAGCTCTACATGCTTACAATGTTTCGAAGACGTGCATGGAAGTTAACTTGTGTCTTACATTGATATATCTTTCTTTTCAGGATTAAGACCAGAGTTTATGGAAAATCAGCAGACATTTCATCCATCATCGTTCCTGCATAAAATATTCTAAGGACAGTGGGGTGTAGTTTGATGCATTAATAGTAACAAAGTAATCAACCAACTAATCAACCAAGTAATATAAAATCTTACATTTATTCTCGTCCAATTTTATTTGAAAATATCACGGTTCACTACTTTTCACGTGAGTGACAATTCGCCAAGGACAAGATAAGTCTTCCTCAAATTCTAACATATTTCAGCGAAATGTATGTTAATTGACGTGACAATGGCAGCAAAGAATGTGTGTTCATTGATGTGACGACAAAAGCAAAGAATGTGTGTTGATTGACGTGACAACAGCAAAGAATGTAAGTTGATTGACGTGACGATGACAGCAAAGAATGTATGTTGATTGACGTGACAACAGCAAAGAATGTGTGTTCATTGATGTGACGACAAAAGCAAAGAATGTGTGTTGATTGACGTGACAACAGCAAAGAATGTAAGTTGATTGACGTGACAACAGCAAAGAATGTAAGTTGATTGACGTGACGATGACAGCAAAGAATGTATGTTGATTGACGTGTCGATGACAGAAAAGAATGTAAGTTGAGTGACGTGACGATGACAGCAAAGAATGTATGTTGATTGACGTGACGATGACAGCAAAGAATGTATGTTGATTGACGTGACGATGACAGCAAAGAATTTAAGTTGATTGACGTGACGATGACAGCAAAAAATTTAATTTTATTGACGTGACGATGACAGCAAAGAATTTAATTTGATTGACGTGACGATGACAGCAAAGAATGTAAGTTGATTGACGTGACGATGACAGCAAAGAATGTATGTTGATTGACGTGACGATGACAACAAAGAATGTAAATTGATTGACGTGACGATGGCAGCAAAGAATTTAAGTTGATTGACGTGACGATGACAACAAAGAATGTATGTTGATTGACGTGACGATGACAACAAAGAATGTAAGTTGATTGACGTGACGATGACAGCAAAGAATTTAAGTTGATTGGCGTGACGATGACAACAAAGAATGTATGTTGATTGACGTGACGATGACAACAAAGAATTCAAGTTGATTGACGTGACGATGACAACAAAGAATGTATGTTGATTGATGTGACGATGACAACAAAGAATGTATGTTGATTGATGTGACGATGATAACAAAGAATGTATGTTGATTGATGTGACGATGACAACAAAGAATGTAAGTTGATTGATGTGACGATGACAGCAAAGAATGTATGTTGATTGACGTGACGATGACAGCAAAGAATTTAAGTTGATTGACGTGACGATGACAGCAAAGAATTTATGTTGACTGACGTGATGGTGACAACAACGAATGTATGTTGATTGACGTGACGATGACAACAAAGAATGTATGTTGATTGATGTGACGATGATAACAAAGAATGTATGTTGATTGACGTGACGATGATAACAAAGAATGTATGTTGATTGACGTGACGATGACAGAAACGAATTTAAGTTGATTGACGTGACGATGACAACAAAGAATGTAAGTTGATTGACGTGACAACAGCAAAGAATTTAAGTTGATTGACGTGACGATGACAAAAAAGAATGTATGTTGATTGACGTGACGATGACAAAAAAGAATGTATTTTGATTGATGTGACGATGACAACAAAGAATGTATGTTGATTGATGTGACGATGACAGCAAAGAATGTATGTTGATTCTTCCTAACTATTCGTAACTTTTTTTCTCATTTCTTCATTCCTGATCTTATCTCTGAGACTGTTTCCTGATTGTAAGTTGATTGACGTCATCACTCACTTGGTCCCAGTCCTGGCACAGCAACTCATAGCTGGCTGCTTTCAGTGTTAACATTGTTAGAGATCTTGGGTCTTTAAAGTAATGTGATAATATCGATAATTTTCGTCAATAATGGATTAACATAATACAGACTCTGTATAACACTGACGGTCAATAATTGATTAACGTCTTACAGAGTCTGTAATTCTGGCGGTAAAAAATGGATTAACGTCTTACAGAGTCTGTAAAACTGGCGGTCAATAATGGATTAACGTCTTACAGAGTCTGTAATACTGGCGGTCAAAAATGGATTAACGTCTTACAGAGTCTGTAATACTGGCGGTCAAAAATGGATTAACGTAATACAGAGTCTGTAATACTGGCGGTCAAAAATGGATTAGCGTAATACAGATTCTGTAATACTGGCGGTCAAAAATGGATTAGCGTAATACAGAGTCTGTAATACTGGCGGTCAAAAATGGATTAACGTCTTACAGAGTCTGTAAAACTGGCGGTCAATAATGGATTAACGTTATACAGAGTCTGTAATACTGGCGGTCAATAATGGATTAACGTAATACAGAGTCTGTAATACTGGCGGTCAAAAATGGATTAGCGTAATACAGAGTCTGTAATACTGGCGGTCAATAATGGATTAACGTTATGCAGACGCTGTAGTACTAAGGGTCAATAATGTATTAACGTTATACAGGCGGTCAATAATGGATTAATGTAACATAGGCGCTGTAATGCAAGTGATCAATAATGGGTTAACATAAAAAAGAAATGTAATTTAAGCGGTCAATAATGGATTAACGTAATACAGGCGCTGTAATGCTAGCGGTCAATAATGGATTAACGTAATACAGGCGCTGTAATGCTAGCGGTCAATAATGGATTAACGTAATACAGGGGCTGTAATGCTAGCGGCCAATAATGAATTAACGTAATACAGGCGCTGTAATGCTAGCGGTCAATAATGGATTAACGTAATACAGGCGCTGTAATGTTAGCGGTCAATAATGGATTAACGTAATACAGGCGCTGTAATGCTAGCGGTCAATAATGGATTAACGTAATACAGGCGCTGTAATGCTAGCGGTCAATAATGGATTAACGTAATACAGGCGCTGTAATGCTAGCGGTCAATAATGGATTAACGTAATACAAGCGCTGTAATGCTAGCGGTCAATAATGGATTAACGTAATACAAGCGCTGTAATGCTAGCGGTCAATAATGGATTAACGTAATACAAGCGCTGTAATGCTAGCGGTCAATAATGGATTAACGTAATACAGGCGCTGTAATGCTAGCGATGTTTTCTGGGAAGCCGGTACACAGTATGATCTGGAGATCTTACCTCATTTGTCTAAAATTCGTTTAAGTCAGATCAATGAGACGCATTAAAACATGAATTGTATTTTAAACTGCATGTCCATTCTACGATTGTTCTACATGCAGAATATCCATATGATTAACACAACACGGTAGGACTAGTTTGATAATATGAGTGCCGTGTCATAGAAGAGACAGTGGCTAGGGTTTACAGCTGACTAATTGAGGAGTCCCCATTAAAGTAGTTAGCAGATATTAAATTGTATTTTGATATAATTTTATTTGGCAATATAAGAAGGTAATTTGCCATTCCTTTCCTTGATGGTGTGACTGTACTAGACAGAATTTGTCAGAAGAATGTTGAACGTTCCCTGGACAGCTAAAAAGTCCAGAGAGGACATTCTTAAAGAGGCCAACACAAAAAAGGGAACTCCTAAAAAACAAAAGAAAAAAAGAATCAACATTTTTCGGGCACATCATGAGAAGAGGAAAGTTGGAACACTTGGTTACAACTGGCAAAATACAGGGAAAGAGAGATCGCAGGACGACAAAGGGAAAAAATACTGGATAACTTGGTGTCAAGGAATGGAAAACAGTCAACAACAGAATTGATACGATGAACTGTGGATAGAAGATTGTGGAAGGACATGTTTCCCTACGCCAACCGGTATGTCGGATGATGATGATGATGAGCTGAAAAGGCTGAAAAATTCAGAAACAGGAACTATCATATAGTGGACTTTGGAGAGAAGGCGAAAGAATGCCAAAGATAATTTATTGCAGAAAATTATATGTATATGTATATATATATATATATATATATATATATATATATATATAATGATAATGATAGATATATATATTGAAATAGTAGTAGTTGTGGTAAAATAGTCGTAGCAGAGCTGTAATAGTAGTTGTAGTGCAGAAACAGTAGTAGTGGTAGTATTGGTAGTAGTGTTGTAATAGTAGTAGAGGTAGTAGTGTTGTAATAGTAGTAGTGGTGGTAGTAGTGTTGTAATAGTAGTAGTGGTAGTAGTGTTGTAATAGTAGTAGTGGTAGTAGTGCTGAAATGGTAGTAGTGGTAGTAGTGTTGTAATAGTAGTAGTGGTAGTAGTGTTGTAATAGTAGTAGTGGTAGTAGTGCTGAAATAGTAGTAGTGGTAGTAGTGTTGTAATAGTAGTAGAGGTAGTAGTGTTGTAATAGTAGTAGTGGTAGTAGTGCTGAAATAGTAGTAGTGGTAGTAGTGTTGAAATAGTAGTAGTGGTAGTAGTGTTGTAATAGTAGTAGTGGTAGTAGTGCTGAAATAGTAGTAGTAGGTAGTAGTGTGTGGTGTTGTAATAGTAGTAGTGGTAGTAGTGCTGAAATAGTAGTAGTAGTGGTAGTAGTGCTGAAATAGTAGTAGTGGTAGTAGTGCTGAAATAGTAGTAGCGGTAGTAGTGTTGTAATAGTAATAGTGGTAGTAGTGTTGTAATAGTAGTAGTGGTAATAGTGTTGTAATAATAGTAGTGGTAGTAGTGCTGAAATAGTAGTAGTGGTAGTAGTGTTGTAACAGTAGTAGTGGAAGTAGTGTTGTAATAGTAGTAGTGGTAGTAGTGCTGAAATAGTAGTAGTGGTAGTAGTGCTGAAATAGTAGTAGTGGTAGTAGTGTTGTAATAGTAGTAGTGGTAGTAGTGTTGTAATAGTAGTAGTGGTAGTAGTGCTGTAATAGTAGTAGTGGTAGTAGTGTTGAAATAGTAGTAATGGCAGCAGTGTTGTAATATTAGTAGTGGTAGTAGTGCTGAAATAGTAGTAGTGGTAGTAGTGTTGTAATAGTAGTAGTGGTAGTAGTGTTGTAATAGTAGTAGTGGTAGTAGTGCTGAAATAGTAGTAGTGGTAGTGGTGTTGTAATAGTAGTAGTGGTTGTAGTGCTGAAATAGTAGTAGTGGTAGTAGTGCTGAAATAGTAGTAGTGGTAGTAGTGCTGAAATAGTAGTAGCGGTAGTAGTGTTGTAATAGTAATAGTGGTAGTAGTGTTGTAATAGTAGTAGTGGTAATAGTGTTGTAATAATAGTAGTGGTAGTAGTGCTGAAATAGTAGTAGTGGTAGTAGTGTTGTAACAGTAGTAGTGGAAGTAGTGTTGTAATAGTAGTAGTGGTAGTAGTGCTGAAATAGTAGTAGTGGTAGTAGTGCTGAAATAGTAGTAGTGGTAGTAGTGTTGTAATAGTAGTAGTGGTAGTAGTGTTGTAATAGTAGTAGTGGTAGTAGTGCTGTAATAGTAGTAGTGGTAGTAGTGTTGAAATAGTAGTAATGGCAGCAGTGTTGTAATATTAGTAGTGGTAGTAGTGCTGAAATAGTAGTAGTGGTAGTAGTGTTGTAATAGTAGTAGTGGTAGTAGTGTTGTAATAGTAGTAGTGGTAGTAGTGCTGAAATAGTAGTAGTGCTGAAATAGTAGTAGTGGTAGTAGTGTTGTAATAGTAGTAGTGGTAGTAGTGCTGAAATAGTAGTGGTGGTAGTAGTGGTGAAATAGTAGTAGTGGTAGTAGCGTTGTAATAGTAGTAGTGGTAGTAGTGTTGTAATAGTAGTAGTGATAGTTGTGTTGTAATAGTAATAGTGGTAGTAGTGTTGTAATAGTAGTTGTGGTAGTAGTGTTGTAATAGTAGTAGTGGTAGTAGTGCTGAAATAGTAGTAGTGCTGAAATAGTAGTAGTGGCAGCAGTGTTGTAATAGTAGTAGTGGCAGTAGTGCTGAAATAGTAGTAGTGGTATTAGTGTTGTAATAGTAGTAGTGGTAATAGTGCTGAAATAGTAGTAGTGGTAGTAGTGCTGAAATAGTAGTAGTGGTAGTAGCGTTGTAATAGTAGTAGTGGTAGTAGTGTTGTAATAGTAGTAGTGATAGTAGTGTTGTAATAGTAGTAGTGGTAGTAGTGTTGTAATAGTAGTAGTGGTTGTAGTGTTGTAATAGTAGTAGTGATATTAGTGCTGAAATAGTAGTAGTGGTGTTGTAATAGTAGTAGTGGTAGTAGTGTTGTAATATTAGTAGTGATAGTAGTGATAAATTAGTAGCAGTGGGGATGTAATTGTAGTAGTGGTAGTAGTGATGAAATAGTAGTAGTAGTGTTGTAATAGTAGTAGTGATAGTAGTGATGAAATAGTAGTAGTGGTAGTAGTGATGTAATTGTAGTAGTGATGAAACAGTAGTAGTAGTGGTGATGTAATTGTAGTAGTGGTAGTAGTGATGAAATAGTAGTAGTAGTGCTGTAATAGTAGTAGTGGTGATGTAATTGTAGTAGTGGTAGTAGTGATGAAATAGTAGTAGTAGTGCTGTAATAGTAGTAGTGATAGTAGTGATGTAATAGTAGTAGCGGTAGTAATGTTGTAATAGTAGTAGTGGTAGTAGTGCTGTAATAGTAGTAGTGGTAGTAGTGCTGAAATAGTAGTAGTGGTAGTAGTGCTGAAACAGTAGTAGTGGTAGTAGTGCTGAAATAGTATTAGTGGTAGTAGTGCTGAACTAGTAGTAGTGATAGTAGTGTTGTAATAGTAGTAGTGGCAGTAGTGCTGTAAACAGCAGCAGTGGTAGTCTTGCTGAAATAGTAGTAGTGGTAGTAGTGCTGAAATAGTAGTAGTGGTAGTAGTGCTGAAATAGTAGTAGTGGTAGTAGTGTTGTAATAGTAGTAGTGGTAGTAGTGCTGAAATAGTAGTAGTGGTAGTAGTGTTGTTATAGTAGTAGTGGTATTAGTGCTGTAAACAGCAGCAGTGGTAGTAGTGCTGAAATAGTAGTAGTGGTAGTAGTGCTGAAATAGTAGTAGTGGTTTTAGTGCTGTAATAGTAGTAGTGGTAATAGTTCTGGTTAGTAGTAGTGGTAGTAGTGCTGTAATAGTAGTAGTGGTAGTAGTGCTGGTTAGTAGTAGTGGTAGTAGTGCTGTAATAGTAGTAGTGGTAGTAGTGCTGGTTAGTAGTAGTGATAGTAGTGCTGTAATAGTAGTAGTATTGCTTTAATATGGAACAATATTAAAACAGGTAAATGAATTTAAATACTTGTGAACTTTGTTAACCTCAGATGGAAGATGTACAACAGATGTGAGATCCAGAATGACTGAGGCAAAAGCAGCTTTCCAAAAAAATGAGGAGGATACTATGCATTTCATTTTTTACACTAGAAACAATAAAAAGAGTTCTTAAATGTTATGTATAGCCAGTCTTAACATATGTATGTGAATCATGGACAATAGGACAACGGACAAGAAAATCACTGGAGTCTGTAGAAATGTGGTTTTACCGAAGAATTTTGAGAATACCATGGACAGCTAAGAACAGTCATGGTAATGAAAACGTTCTGAAAGAGGCCAAAGCAAAAAGAGAGCTAGTTTCCAAATTTGGAAGAAACAATCATCATTTTTTGCCATGTAATGAGAAGATAACAGCTGTAATATATTGTAACAACGGGGAAAATTGATGGACGAAGAGATAGAGGGAAGCAAAGAGAAAGGATACCAGACAGCTTAAGAGAATGGCTTGCAGAAGGTCAACAACAGAAATGATAAATAACTGTCAAGATCGAAATTTGTTGGAAAACATGATCACATACGCCAGCAGGCTTGATACTTGATGATGAGTGCTTTAATAGTAGCAGTAGTGCTGTAATAATAGGCGTAGTAGTACTGAAATAGTAGTAGTGGTAGTGCTGTAATAATAGGCGTAGTAGTGCTGAAATAGTAGTAGTGGTAGTGCTGTAATAATAGGCGTAGTAGTGCTGAAATATTATTAGTGGTAGTGCTGTAATAATAGGCGTAGTAGTGCTGAAATAGTATTAGTGGTAGTGCTGTAATAATAGGTGTAGTAGTGCTGAAATAGTAGTAGTGGTAGTGCTGTAATAATAGGCGTAGTAGTGCTGAAATATTATTAGTGGTAGTGCTGTAATAATAGGCGTAGTAGTGCTGAAATAGTAGTAGTGGTAGTGCTGTAATAATAGGCGTAGTAGTGCTGAAATAGTAGTAGTGGTAGTGCTGTAATAATAGTAGTAGTAGTGCTGAAATAGTAGTAGTGGTAGTGCTGTAATAATATGCGTAGTAGTGCTGAAATAGTATTAGTGTTGCTGAAATAGTAGTAGAGGTAGTGCTGTAATAATAGTAGTAGTAGTGCTGAAATAGTAGTAGTGGTAGTGCTGTAATAATAGGCGTAGTAGTGCTGAAATAGTATTAGTGTTGCTGAAATAGTAGTAGTTGTAGTGCTGTAATAATAGTAGTAGTAGTGCTGAAATAGTAGTATTGGTAGTGCTGTAATAATAGTAGTAGTAGTAGTGCTGAAATAGTAGTAGTGGTAGTGCTGTAATAATAGTAGTAGTAGTGCTGAAATAGTAGTAGTGGTAGTGCTGTAATAATAGTAGTAGTAGTGCTGAAATTGTAGTAGTGGTAGTGCTGTAATAATAGGCGTAGTAGTGCTGAAATAGTATTAGTGTTGCTGAAATAGTAGTAGAGGTAGTGCTGTAATAATAGTCGTGGTAGTGCTGAAATAGTAGTAGTAGTGATATAATAGTAGTAGTAGTAGTGCTGAAGTAGTAGTAGTAGTTGTGATGTAATAATAGGCGTAGTGGTGCTGAAATAGTATTAGTAGTGATGTAATAGTAGTAGTGGTAGTGCTGAAATAGTAGTAGTAGTAGTGCTGAAATAGTAGTAGTAGTGCTGTAACAGTAGTAGTGGTAGTGATGAAATAGTAGTAGTAGTGCTGTAATAGTAGTAGTGGTAGTGCTGAAATAGTAGTAGTAGTACTGTAATAGTAGTAGTGGTAGTGATGAAATAGTAGTAGTAGTGCTGTAATAATAGTAGTGTTAGTGCTGAAATAGTAGTAGTAGTGCTGTATTAGTAGTAGTGGTAGTGATAAAATAGTTGTAGTAGTTTGGCAATGATGTTGCGGGACACACATGTGAAGCCATGCTTGATCTAAATGCTTGTGTCCCGCAACATCATTTATGCCATCATATGCCAACGATGCCACATGACCTATATTGGCGAGTCTGGTAGAAGATTAGCGAAAAGATTTTGTGAACATCTACGAGATGTCCAACAGAATACTGGCACTCCAGTGTCTTCCCATTTCAACTCCCCAGATCACAAGGGCAAAGACGACATCCGTGTCACTGGTATTGTCCTCTGTCACTCTGTCGACCGCAGCCGATATAATTTGGAAAATCGCCTCATAGTCCAGTATGGTTCGCTGACCCCACGAGGCATGAATGTATCACACTCATACACATAGTTTCCTTTCGGCTGCTCCTTCCCTCTTGCATAGCCCTCTCTACCACCCATGTTGTGGCTCTTTAGTCTATGCCACGATATTCTTAGTTCTTCTCCACTAGTCCCCGTTGAGATACTTCGGTGTTCTCCTATATACCTTTTTTCTGTGCAACTTACCCCTCATATGTTTCTATTGCACCCCACTCTCATACATCTCACTCTTTCCGCCTTTTGAGTACCTGTTATTCTACTGTTCTGTTCTTTCTCCTTCGAGTTTGCACACTGACCCCGGTGTGAACCCCTCTGGTTAGTTGTGGGTCATACGCACGTTTCCACACATATGATTGTCCCCGTATGGATGTGCACATGCATGTATGTGTTCATAGGCACGGGTATTGGTATATATATGTATATGCATATACATGCATGTATATGTATGCTTGCTTGTATACATACACATGTATGGTTGTGTATATGTATGTGTATGTTGATATGTATTAGTATGTGCACGTCTTCTTGCACGTGTACATGTGTATACACGCATCTGTGTGTGTGTATACATGTGTTTATGGGCCCTTAGATACTTTCATATATTGCCTGTGCCTTTGTAGTCGACGCACCTAGACAGCGTTCCCCCCCCACTCGTGTATTTTTAGAACCCTTCACCTCTGACCAGCGGGTATAAATTACAGCTACACCCGTGAGACATTCTTTTCCCAGCCACAGTCCACGACACACAGGGAAGTCAACATATTTCGATTATTTTGTTTTTGATGTTTCATTACTAGTTAGCTATGTAGGATTAGTTTTATTTATTCATATATCTGTGTGTGTATGTTGTTTGTTTGTTCCTGCTGAAGGCCTATTGAGCCGAAACGTCGTTCGAATCTGTGTCGTCTACTAATCACGTAAAGCTTCTAACATACCATTTTTTCTTTTTTTTTTCAATTTTTCCTTAGTTGTAGAAGTAGTAGTAGTGCTGTAATTGTAGTGATTTTTTTATCAGTAGTAGTAGTGGTAGTAGTGGTAGTGATAGCAGTAGTAGTAGTAGTAAGCTGTAATAGTAGGAGTAGTAGTAGTGCTGTAATATAGTGGAAATGGTAGTTCTGTAATAATAGTAATAGTGATATAATACCATAGTACTAATGCGACATCATTAGTAGTTTTTTTTTGTAATAGTAGCCTTAGTAGTAGTAGTGCTGTCATAGTAGTAGCTGTGGTAGTAGTGCTGTGATAGCTGTAGTAGTATTGCACTTTTGTAATGGTAGTCGTACTAGAATAGTAGTAGTGGTGATGGTAGTAGTAGTGGTGGTGGTGGTAGTAGTAGTAAGAATAATAATGCAGTATTAAAACAATCCTCGTTCTGGTTATATAGTTGATTCAAATGTTTATTTAAACGTAGATTGCAAATGCTATTACTATTGTTCATGTACTTCTACATCTACGTCGCACACACAAATATCTAGACTATATACTAAGCACACAAACTCTTACCAACTACATAAATTGTCTACTCCTATCACAAAGAATCGACTAGCCTGAGATAATTAACTCCTTACTGTAACACCAATTCATAAGCCGCACAATGTGCAAGATGAAAAGTTCAAGCCAGCGACTATAAATGTCTTCACACACAGAAGAGCTCCACAGAACTTGTCTATTGAGTTCTGAGCTCGGGATGTCATTCTTGCAGGACATTTTCTGCGAGATATTGGCATAGTGCTAGAAGGTTAGACTTGGTTTAAATATAACTGAGCGGAACGGTCTGACTAGGACAAGAATGGCGGGAATTCTTTCATTCATTGAGTGCTGTCTCTCCATCGAAGGTTGACTACCATGAAGCGCCATTCCGTTCTGTTTCTTTCTTTGATGCTGCAAGTTGTCATAGGCTGATCTGTCCATCTTTTGATGTTACTCGTCCATGTTAGTCTTGGTCTGTCTCTGCCTCTTTTACCTTGTATTTTCCCTTCCACGATTACTTTTAGTAGGCTGTTGTGTCTTTTAACATGGCCCAGAAATTGTGTAAGCATTACTTTAATCATTATTTTTTTTTTCTGAGCGAGTTGGTGAAGATTGAAATGTCCTAGGTAAGTGTGTGTGTGTGAGTGAGTGTGTGTGTGTGTGAGTGTGTGAGTGTGTGTGTGTGAGTGTGTGTGTGTGTGAGTGTGTGTGTGTGAGTGTGTGTGTGTGAGTGTGTGTGCGTGTGTGTCTGTGAGTGTGTGTGTGAGTGTGTGTGTGAGTGTGAGTGTGTGAGTGTGAGTGTGAGTGTGTGTGTGAGTGTGAGTGTGTGTGTGCGTGTGTGTGTGTGAGTGTGAGTGTGTGTGTGAGTGTGAGTGTGAGTATGTGTGTGTGTGTGCGTGAGTGTGCGTGTGTGTGCGTGTTTGTGTGTGTGTGTAAGGAGCTAACGGAAGAAAAGGAGGAGGGGGGGGGGGAATTGGTAACATCAACTGAAGTTTGTGAGGAGTGTTTAATGGTTACCAGTGCCCCGTCGGCGAAGGGGAGAAAAGAATAGAACCACTGTTACCTGCCATACATGTTGTAAGAGGCGGCTAAGGAGGTTAGGAGCTGTCGCCTATGCAGTCGAGTAGGACATGCACAGAGAGGCCTTGTCAACGGAATTTACAGATGTATTTTGGAGCACGCTGTGACAGGTGGTGGAGCAGATATGGCGAATTCCTGACTGCAATGAAACTGGTGCATTGAATAGAATATAATAGTTTCATTGTTCGTATGAAGAGTTAACGTGCAAAAAAAAAAAATAATAATCAAAACATAAATGTATATGCAATGTATTTGTTTACACTAATCTTAATTAGTAATTAACCAAGATATAATTATTTAAGATTGATGTAAACAAATACTGTGTATATACCTTATGTTTTGATAATTTTTTTAATTGATTAAATTGTTTTGATTATTTTTAAAGAGGGACACGAAGGTATAAATCTAGCATAAATATTCTGACTAGCAGTAGCAAATTAGAACAAATATTCCGTTCCAACTCACAAATCCATGATAACTATGATAGAGTTTAGAAGTCTGGAGGAAAGTGCAAGCTCAAACGTCCAGGATAACTATGATAGAGTTTAGAAGTCTGGAGGAAAGTGCAAGCTCAAACGTCCAGGATAACTATGATAGAGTTTAGAAGTCTGGAGGAACGTGCAAGCTCAAACGTCCAGGATAACTATGATAGAGTTTAGAAGTCTGGAGGAACGTGCAAGCTCAAACGTCCAGGATAACTATAATAGAGTTTAGAAGTCTGGAGGAACGTGCAGGCTCAAACGTCCAGGATAACTATAATAGAGTTTAGAAGTCTGGAGGAACGTGCAAGCTCAAACGTCCAGGATAACTATGATATCATTTATAAGTCTAGTATATGGTAATAAAGAACCCTCCATCCCCAATGAAAGAGCGGATTTTCAAAGAATTTGTGAATTAAAAATGTAGCTAGTTCAGGGTAATGAGAGATTTAATGAATCTGGTAAAATGGAAGATCTGGTTATTGTTTTGGATAAAGTAAGAGACAAAAAAACACATATATATAAAGAATGAAGAGAAATATAAATACGATAATTTAAATGTCAATATGTTTTAGAGAATTATAAAAAAAAATAAGAGAATTTGCTACAGGGAGAATTAAAGATCTGACAAGTCCAAGGGATAAAGAGAACTGACAGATATTTGGTGATAAGAGACACATTGAAAGTACAAAATTATGAGAGAGCTGACAGATATTTGGTGATAAGAGACACATTGAAAGTACAAAATTATGACAGGTCTAACGTGATAAAGAACTAACAAATTAACTTGGCAGACAACAATATTGTGAACGACGTTTGTGAACAATGTTTGTGAGCAATGTTTGTGAACGATGTTTGAGAACGATGTTTGTAAACAATGTTTGTGAACAATGCTTGTCAACGATGTGTGTGAACGATGTTTGTGAACAATGTTTGTGAACAATGTTTGTGAACGATGTTTGTCAACGATGTGTGTGAACGATGTTTGTGAACAATGTTTGTGAAAGATGTTTGTCAAGGATGTGTGTCAACGATGTTTGTGAACGATGTTTGTCAAGGATGTTTGTGAACGATGTTTGTGAACAATGTTTGTGAACGATGTTTGTCAACGATGTGTGTGAACGATGTTTGTGAACAATTTTTGTCAACGATGTTTGTGAACTACTTTTGTGAATAATGTTTGTGACAATGTTTGTGAACGATGTTTGTGAAAAATGTTTGTGAACGATGTTTGTGACAATGTTTGTGAACAATGTTTGTGACAATGTTTGTGAACAATGTTTGTGAACAATGTTTGTGAACAATGTTTGTGAACGATGTTGTGAACGATGTTTGTGAACAATGTTTGTAAACAATGTTTCTGAACAATGTTTGTAAACAATGTTTGTCAACAATGTTTGTGACAATGTTTGTGAACGATGTTAGTGATAATGTTTGTGAACAATGTTTGTGAACAATGTTTGTGAACAGTGTTTGTAAACAATGTTTGTAAACAATGTTTGTGAACAATGTTTGTCAATAATGTTTGTCAACAATGTTTGTGACAATGTTTGTGAACGATGTTTGTAAACAATGTTTGTAAACAATGTTTGTGAACAATGTTTGTGAACAATGTTTGTGAACGATGTTTGTCAAGGATGTTTGTGAACAATGTTTGTGAACAATGTTTGTGACAATGCTTGTAAACAATGTTTGTGAACAATGTTTGTGAACAATGTTTGTGAACAATGTTTGTAAACAATGCTTGTAAACAATGTTTGCGAACAATGTTTGTGAACAATTTTTGTGACAATGTTTGTGAACGATGTTTGTGAACAATGTTTGTAAACAATGCTTGTAAACAATGCTTGTGAACAATGTTTGTGAACGAAGGAGAATTTTAGTGAATGTCTTTGAATTGAGGATAAGACGTGTGGTAAAAACAAAAGACATGAAGTGATTTATGATCAAGAGTGGCATAAAAAGAAGAAAATACATGAGATGTGAGTTTAACCAGAGAGCTATTGATATCGTAATTCAATAATCTTTGCCAACTGCAAATGTGGATTACAATTCTCGATAATTGCTCCATATACAGTTGCCCTGGTTAAATGGCAGGGCCTCTTGCATACTAGGCACTATCCTATTAAAAGTTAACATGGATAAGAGAATTCAAGGTAAATGAGGCAGAGTCAGACAAAGACTAAAGTGGGTTGGCAGCATCAAGATATAAACATGAGAACATATGGCGGTGTGCACCATCAAGAGATAAACAAGAGAACCTATGACGGTGTGCACCATCAATAGATAAACAGGAGAACCTATGACGGTGTGCACCATTAAAAGACAAACATGAGAACCTATGACGGTGTGCACCATCAAGAGGTCAAAAAGAGAACCTATGACCCCGTGCACCATCAATAGATGAATAGGAGAACCTATGACGTGTGCACCATTAAAAGACAAACATGAGAACCTATGACGGTGTGCACCATCAAGAGATGAATATGAGAACCTATGACCCCGTGCACCATCAAGAGATGAAGAGGAGAACCTATAACGGTGTGCACCATCAAAAGACGAACATGAGAATCTATGACGGTGTGCACCATCAAGAGATGAATAGGAGAACCTTTGACCCCGTGCACAATCAAGAGACGAAGATGAGAACTTATGACGGTGTGCACCATCAAAAGATAAACATGAGAACCTGACGGTGTGCACCATCAAGAGATGAATAGGAGAACCTATAACGGTGTGCACCATCAAAATACAAACATGAGAACCTATGACGGTGTGCACCATCAAGAGATGAATAGGAGAACCTATGATCCCGTGCACCATCAAAAGATGAAGAGGAGAACCTATGACCCCGTGCACCAAAAAGAGATGAAGATGAGAACCTATGACGGTGTGCACCATCAAGACAAGGTGGAATACCACCCCATAGCAGCCAATTTTCGATGCGGAGTCGGCACAATATGATGACGCGAACCTCTACGAACTAGCCATTAAATAATGGGGTAGACATTGTTATATTGATTACCATAGTTCTGAGCTGATTCGGTAATATTTTCTTTCTTACCTCAAATCATTCAGTAACATTACAATTAAATAACAATAGGACACAGCTGTTTGTTTTAACCTCAAAATGACATGTTAGTTCATTTCCTGCAAATTTTTGTGCGTTTATGAATGAAGATGTCCTGAACCTGGTACATTCAAATCATGATTATAATTAATATTTCATGAAAGTGGTCTCAATCAGTGACACCACACTTAAAATTCCTAACCGAGGTAAATATGTAATGTATTAACGGTTTTCTAACAGTGACTGACTACCATTAAGAACAGGAAATTAATTGGGAATGTTTCAACAAATAAAACAGGGTGTTAGGCAAGGTTGTGTGCTGTTACCAGATTGGTTTAATATGTATAATGAGATTATTTTAAAATCCATATTGGCCATGCCTGGAATAACAATCGAAGTTAATAATATATTTAATCTAAGGTATGCCGATGATACAGTCTTAATCGTTAAGAATGAAAATGAGTTACAAGAAATGATAGACATTACAGAGAGGGAAAGCAAAAATAAAGGACCTATCCTTAAAAGCAAAACGACAGAAGTAATGGTAACAACAAAGAAGAGGACTTCACCGCAATGCACAATAAATCCAAGCAGAGCAATATTAAAGCAGGTAAATGAATTTAAGCATCTGGGAACAATGTTAACCTCAGATGGTAGATGTATAACAGATGTGAGATGCAGAATGGCTCAGGCAAAAGCAGCTTTTAAAAAAATGATGAAGATACTACGCAATCTATTTTTGATAATAGAAACAAGAAAAAGAGTTCTTAAATGTTATGTAGAGCCAGTCTTAACATATGGATGTGAATCATGGACAACAGGATAACAGACGACAAGAAAATCATTGGATGTTGTACAAATGTTGTTTTACAGAAGAATGTTGAGAATACCACGGACAGCTAAGGAAATTAATGAAACGTTCTGAAAGAGGGCAAAGCAAAAAGAGAGCTAATTTCCAAAATTAAGAAGAAACAATCATAATTTTTTGGTCACGTAATGAGAAGAGAACAGTTGGAATATATTGTGACAACTGGGAAAGTAGAGGGACGAAGAGATAGAGGGAAGCAAAGAGCAAAAAATACCAGACAGCTTAAGAGAATGGCTTGCCAGAAGGTCAACAACAGAAATGATAAATAACTGTCGAGATCGAAAGTTGTGGCGAGACATGATCGTCTACGCCAGCAGGCATGGTACTTGATGATGATGAACAGTTACTGCTCGTAACAAAAAGATCAAAGATTGGCAACTCTGCGGGTTTCAAGAGCATTTTTTTTCAATTTTTACTCCACAATCCATCAATTTTAAGACATAACATCCTCAAATGTCCTTGATTAGAAGAAGCCTAAGTAATTTATCTGCATAGGAAGACACAAATGACCAAATTAACTAAAGTATCAATGACAGACAACTGTGAAGGGCATCATTTACATTTTTGTGTGCTCCAGAATTTCATTTTCAGCAGATAAATCTTTACTTAATTAATTAGAGACTATCGCTGGTAGGTACATCACTTGTAGACATAAGTTGTTTGTATTTCTGGCGAGCCTAACCAAACATGGACTCAATGAATTGTTAGCTTTATTTTGGTCACGAAGGAAAAGACTCGTACTTTTGCTTATGAGAAGTCATCACTTTATTTACAGACCTTGAGCAGGAGCGAGGAAGACTCGAGAGTAGAAAATTGCGGTTTCTTTCGAGTGATAGGTGCCCTTTATGACAGGTTTAATAGCGTAGACTGGCCGATTAGACGTCTGTGACGGACCCCAGGGATCCTTGAATTCATCACAACGTTTATCAGCACTTCAGTCTCTTGAATGGAAATGTCATGACGTGAAAGTTCTGCAGCCCTGCATTTCCTTACATTTATTCCACCATTTTCCATTTCTTTCATTTACGTTTTTCCTTCAAACTTTAATTAAAGAAGACACAAAAACGCACGGCAATGAAAAAATGATTTTGCAAAAGGATGTGTTTCATATAGCATCTATGAGGAAGATATTTCGCATAAGACCACAAAAAAAGTGCACTATCATTGCGCAATTTGTTTCACTTTTTAAGTCATAACGTATGTTGGAACTACTTTTGTTAAGCGGTTAGATATATGATGAGCAGATAGTAGAATCAATCTTCTTCTTTCCTTCCTCATCTGCCTTTCAGCGTCGAGGGGAGATATAATTTGCGGTCTTTTGCTGTTTCTGTTCGCCTCTACTGCTGTTATGTTTCCTAGTGCTTCTAAAATTCTATCGATCCATCTTTTTCGTGGTCGACCCTTGGGTCTGGTGTTCTTACAACGTTTGTTGAAGGCTCGTTGTGTTGTGTTTTGATCTTTCTGCCTTGTCACGTGGCCAAACCATTTTATCTGTTGTTTCCTTATATATTCTATGGCGGGGGCTAGCTTTTTTCTCAGCTCTTCACTTCCGATCTTATCTCTCAGACTTTCCTGTCATTCGTCTAACACATTTCATCTCAGTTGAGGTTATTTAGTAGAATCAATGAAAGATGGTATTTCAACACAGTTGGACAGGACACTACCAAAGTTAATGGTAACCTACAGTATAGACCAAGTAAACACTTTAGACATTCCAACTCTTCAAAATCTGTATTTGTTTCAATTTAAAAAAAAAGGAAACATTAGTAAAGCGTTCAGAAGCAATAGACAAACATTGGGGCTATGATGTAACAGGTTTGTCAAGTCAAGTTGTTGTTTCATCTCAGCAACTCAAAGCTGATCAAGAATTACTCACATTTCTGTTGATCTACAGTTAAATAACGTGCGCCATAAGAGACATACCAAGCCTTAAGTGAGTACCGGATTTTTTTCTGGGATAGTAAAGCGGCACGGGCGTAATGCCGACCATATTACCCCAAAAATCATGTGCTGAAGGTTTATAAAAATTATAGCCACTAACACCATATTTCCTAAATGCCACTTGGCGTAAAGGGGCTCTTTACTTTTTACGAGAGACATGGTGAGGACCACTATAGATTTGCAGATTTCGAAGATCGAATGTTGCACTTTTGATGGAATGACTCCAGTTCTCCAGCAGGAAATGGAAAAATCAAGAAATCCAGTGCAGATGGCAGGCCAACCAGGTCTAAAAGTTGACGGTTATGGGAATGCAAAACGGGATTAAACTCAATGCAGTCATTATCTCTCATTTTTGATTTAAA
Organism: Megaustenia siamemsis; assembly: GCA_032433765.1. Classification (NCBI taxonomy): domain Eukaryota; kingdom Metazoa; phylum Mollusca; class Gastropoda; order Stylommatophora; family Ariophantidae; genus Megaustenia; species Megaustenia siamemsis. The sequence continues at coordinate 175,665,979 of JAVIAB010000092.1, read as the reverse complement.
AAATTGATTATCAATAAGTAATGAAAAAACAACAATTATCTGAGTCAAAAACTCTACATTAGTTTGGTAGCAGTATATTTTTGCTGTTTTAATATGTTTTAAAATATTTTTACCTGTTAGTTCGTTGCGATGTTTGGCACAATAATAATTCGTAGTTTAAACGTTTGCTGTTTAAATTTAGTGTTGATGACTATTAATTATTTTGTTGTTATGATCATGGTCATTGCAAAACAGACTAAATTATAGGTGACACCTCCCCCTCCCCGACACCCCCCTCTCCCTTTTTAGTATCCCGAGACAATACGATGGATGAAGAAACCTAATCCATTTAAAAAATGGATTTTTTTTTTTAATCAGAGGATTCATTTTTTTTTTACCTATATGTTGGGCAATCTTCACTCTACTTGTATATAGTAAAAAGTAAAGTACCCCCGTCACGCCAAGTGGCGTATAGGGAAATATGGTGTTAGTGACCCTATATTTTACAGGCCTTCAGCACATGATTTTTGGGGTAATGTGGTCAGTATTACGCCCGTGCTGCTTTACTTTCCCAGAAAAAAATCCGGTACCCATTTAAGGCTGGGTGAACCTGGAAGCCGTCGGTTGGGATCGAACCCTACCCCTTGTCCGTGGTAGTCCAGTTCACTAACCACTGAGCTATCGCGGCTCCTACTTGTATATAGGGCAGTCTTTAATGTAGTTGTGTGGGGAATCTTCACTTTATTTGTGTATTGGGCAATCTTCACTGTACTTGTATGTAGTGCAATCTTCACTGTACTTATATGTAGTGCAATCTTCACTGTACTTGCTTAAAGG